>CM063511.1:74820704-74915704 GCA_032207245.1 Pardosa pseudoannulata | reverse complement strand
TCTATTTTTATAAAGTTGTTTGACTTTACATTTTCCTAAAAATAACATTTTATTGTAAAATTTACTAAATTTTTGTTTCTTTCCAGTTTAATAACAAATAACTTTTGGTATAAGTAATGTATAGAGAAAGTATAGTGAAGTTAGAAATAAAAAAAATAGTAAGGTAAACTCATATAATAATATTTCTAGCTTTATTTTATATGAGTACGTAATGTTTTCCTTGATATTAAAGCCGAATGATGACCGCATCGAATCCCGCTGATTAACCCTTTGACGTACGGTGGTTGCTCCAAGAAACCACATGTTAAATAACTTTTCTTCCAGATTCTTAAAAGCATATAATTATTTTTTCTTTTTCTATATTTTTAACACTTCAAATTATCAATAAAGGGCAATACTACACTCAGTTTTCTTTTCTGTTAATGTGTTTAAACTTACTTGAAAAGCAAATTCAACTTTTGGCTCTTATGACCCCAAAATAAAAGTACGTACCGAAACAACAGTTATAATTTCTTTAGTCATTTAATAGTAGCACCTTATTAATGACAATTATACAACACGCCCCCAATTAAATATACCTAGTTAAAAATATTTTATCTTTTTCATGCAGTACCAGAGAAGTGTTTTCGGCATTAACCCCCCCCCCCACACACACACACACACACCATAAAATGTAAAATTTATTTTTCATATATTTCCCATGTATAAGATTCATAAATATAATTTGTAAAAGAATTTCATTAAATTCCAAAGTTTTTTTAGCCGTGCCCCTCAAAGGGTTAAGCAGTAAGCAACGGCCATCATGTTTTCTCAAAGTCTGATTCTATTTCAGTGCATTCTGTAATTCTTCGACTTTAAGAAATATTAATTTCTATAAACTCTCATGTGCCTTCTAGCTGTCTAATACTATTCTGATTACTGTCTATGTGGTTTGGGATGCAAATATGCATCGCCGACATTAAGGCTATATCAAGTTATTTTGCATATTCATTTTTTATACCATTGTCGTTTTCGGGAAATTTTCCCCCGCTTACATCGTCATCTAACTTTACGTCCACTGTTGTTTCCACTGTTACGTCCGTTCTGGAAGATCGAAAGTGAAACTAGAGTCTGTGTTTAGTTACTTGATTCCCTCAGAAAGATAAAAACAATTGAGTGAAGACAATATATATTTATATACTGATAGTCTTTCCGTAATTAAGAGCCTAGAACAATTAGTACCGAAATCAAAATTAATTACCGAGACACAAAAAGAATGCAAAAACATGAATAACCGAAAAATTAATATAATTTGATATAATCATACGGGGAATACCGGTAATGAATATGCAGATATTTTAGCAAAGAACGCCACTAAATCAATAAATTACAAACCTATACAGCTACAGGATCAATATTTAAAAGTATATTAAAAGAAACATAAATAAAGATTGGTAAGAATATTGGGATAAAACTGAAAAGGGAAGAGCAACTTATACAATAATGTCAAAAGTGGATCAAAACTTACTGTTCGAAAATAACATTTTAAACTATTTCTAACTGGTCATGGAAATTTCCAACCTAATTCTATAGAATTGGAAAACTAGATTCCCCAAATTGTAAATGCGGAATGGTAGGCAACCCTCAGTATTACAGTAAGATGTAATTTCGATCCGATGTTTATTAAAAAGTACGAAAACGAAACACAGATCGAATACTTTAAAAGAATAGATAATAATCATATTAAAAAGTTAAAGGAAATTTATAATATATTAAATTCAAACTACTCTTTTTTACTAATTAAATGTCAAAATGAATGAAAATATTTAATAAAAATAGTGATAATGATAGAAAAAAAGTTTTTTTTTTATTTTAAATCAATCATTCAGTGTATTATAACTTTAAAATGAATAATGTCGAAAAGTTTCCCCACCCAATTAGGCTTCCGCACCCATAAACTCTTGAGTTGGATGTGGGTGTGGGTCATCTAAGTTTGTGTTTAGTTAAACTAGAGTCTATGTTTAATCTTAAACCTTATTCTCTGTTAGTATGAGAAAAAAATCATCTTCCTCACAGTTAAATGAGTTATCCCTTACTTTAGAATAATTTATTCCTGACTCCATATATACTTCCAGTAAACGAAAATAAAAATAAATAATTCAGTATTATTTTCCTATTTTCGTATACTTTTACATAAAGATTGCCCAAAGAAGTTGGTTGCTCATTAGGGAGATGTACAAGTAGGGCATCCGTGAGTTTGAATCCCAGAACGGGTATGGTTTTTGTAGCCGCTCAGAATCGGCTTTAAAAAGTAATTACCGATCTTATTAGCTCTCGTGTGGAGTAGATCTTGGCGTACTAAACCAGACCTACATAAGGATGACCTAACGGTGGTAAAAAATGATAAGCCGTCTTTTATAGAGCCAAACGTTCTCATTTTGCCTCAATGAAAGTCAAACATTTATAAAGGGTCTTTTTCCATTAGTGGGTTGTCACAGTGACCATCATACTGTTATATAAAACAAGAATAAATCTCCGATTGATTGAAATGGACTCGAGTGGTATTGAAGAATGTCTCTCAACCATGTGGATCGATTTCGACATTTTAGTATCGCTAGTTAGATGTATATCGGTAAATCATTATTTTAAAGAAGCTATTTTTTTCACAAACGTCAATGCTCGGTGTTTATACACCCGATATCTCCTTTTTTTTCCAATAAGTTCTGAATTTAAACATCTTTTTAAATTTCAATTCACTTAACACTAAACATATTATAACCCGGTCAAATAACCAGTAATGAATGCTTAAAAAATGCGATGGGTAATGAATTAAAAATTTTTATTCTTTGTGTTTGTAGTACATGTAGAAACATAAAGTCCGGTCTTTTGACTGGGTATGGTAGAAATAGGTATGTATTAAATGTTGGTATGTTTAGTGTTAAACTAAGATTTCTTAAATTTTACTGAATTTGAATAATATAATAACAGACATGCCAACTACTCTGGATTCTCCGGAATTGCTCCGGAGAAATGAGAAAAATGGATAACTCCGGAATCTCCCCAGATTGCTCCGGAAAATAACACAACTTTTAATCAGCTAAAAAATTACAATCCAGCTATTAAATACATAGTTTTGCAAAAAAATAATGCTGAATATTAATTATTTCCACGCTATAATGCTACATGTTAAGTTTTCAGTACAGTGCTGAAAAACCAAACAGAATTTAAGTCAAATTTGAGTAGTCAACCTCTAGAATCCCGGATGTTAGAAAAATGGAAATATTTTAATCAGGATCAATGTTACTATAAAAAATACTATTCTGAAAAATAAGTTGTTAAAGCTAGAAAAGCTACTCATAAATTTTTAAATGTATAAATTTTAATTTACCTCTTACAATTTATTACTGTGTAAATATTTTAATTTTAATTTATAAACCAATAAAGATATATACTTAAGTATAATCTATAATTAGCAAGTTAAAATTTCAAACCACGCTTTTGCTCCTGACACAAGTGCCTGATTGTTGGCATATCTGTAATAAGAACATAAGAAACAAAATGTATCTTTCGATAGTATTTTCTTTTTCTTTTTAGCTGTCTTCAGTTCGTAGGACGTGCATGTTAATTGGTTTTGTTTCGAAGATGTTCAAAACAGAGGCATGTCGCGTTGACAGATTATTAAGACTAAACGATACAACTACCTGAAGTGCTGTCATCGAAAATGCGTGAAACGTTTGTAGAGATAATAGTACTAAAAGAGAACAACTGACAATACAACTTGTCTTCCTTTTGCACGCATATGAGCTGAAGAGTCTGTGGTTGAAATTGCATTAATGATCACAGAGGTCTTGCTATTTAATTTATAACTTTCAGAATTATTTTTATCTTAACAAAGCTATCTTATTACCAGAAAGTAAAATTTTTAATACAATTCCATTCTTTCTGATTCTTACACATACGTACACCCTCAGTCACTCACTGTTTCTTTCTTTTACAGTCATGCACTAGTAGGCATGTAAAGATAATACGTGCTTTTTGAAAGATTATGTTTCTTGGCATTTAACAAAAATAGAGTTGGGAATAATCGACCACAGTTCTACTTTCTTAGGCTTGGTTAGACATTTTGTTGTTCTTAGTCATTCAGTTAACACTTCGTAGATTCCTTGGTATTTACAAGCTGAACTGATTTAATTGCAGTGAAATTAACCTTGTCGTATTTTAATTGAGTTAACCCCAATCTCTTTAAGAGGCAGCGTGACGATTGCAAAAAAAGAGATCACCTAGAAGATATATATTTCTTCTTGAATTTGCGTAATTTCTTGGTATTTACAAGCTGAATTAATTGATTTAGTTTCAGTGAAATTCACTGTGTTATATTTTAACTGTGTTAACCCCAGTCTTTTTCAAGAGACAATTAGCTTGTCGATTGCAAGAAAGAGATCGACCAGATTTTTTTTCTGCTTGGATTTGCAGCGTGGTATAGTTATAAATCAAAGCTAAATAGCCGGCTTAATTGCTTATTTATTAGACATTAAGTTAACATTTGTTACCTCCTATTTAGCTATTTAACTGTAACCAACCAGTTAATACTTCATAGATTCCATTGTATTGAAAAGCTGAATTGATTTAACAGTTGAACCACCAATACCGTCATTTTGACGGTTTTTAAATTTCATGCTTAAAAATTGGTATAATTTATGTATCGTTCTAAAATTTTATGACACGATTAAGAATAGTTAAATATTCCTATTCAATTTCCACTCATCCACTTTAATTTCCATAATCAGTATGACCTATACTTATTTATACCAAAACTCGTCAAAATGACGACTTTGCCAATTTCAAAGTTGAATGATCCGAAGTGTTCGGCAGCCGTTATAACGGGATCTATTTTGCTCCGATTACGATTCAGTTTAGAGCTGAGCCGTCTAACTGGTAAATGTAATCAGGACGCAATCATTATCAGTTGTACTTCTAACGAGAAAGTTCTTGAAGAAAAGTGCAATTTGGGAAATGTCAAATAAGTTATACTTGAAATGCAAATAAAAACTTTTTGTTTTTTATTAATAATTAATGAATTGTTATTTAAATGTTGTTTTTGTTAAATTATATTGTAACGTATCGGGTTCCTGTTTTAGGTAACACAATTAAGCAGGTGTTTCTTGATTAAATTATTTACATCTCGCAGCTATATATACATTTCTATATACACAAAATAGAATTTCAGCTCACAAGTATGAGATACAATAGACGTAGGCCACGTAGGCCTGAATAGAGACGTTCACATATGTCCCTGCAGAATGGTTTAGTAACCTACGGAAGATAACAATTCGGTAGCTTCGCGTAAAAGTTCTCGGTAGTAATTATGTAGACAGTACACTCAATTAGACGAGAGTGTTGGAAGTAGCAATTGGTACTGTCGAAGAAGATAAAATGAAGTCAAAATTCTTAAGAGGAATACACATTCAATCCTGAAGAAGATCGAATTAAAAGAAAACCCAAGGCACAGGGTATCGTTATCAATCTCAGAAAGAGATATATCCCAAGGTGGGATTTTCGCTAAGAAAAACTCTCCGATGGAGAGACTGGTCAAGACGACCTCCGAATTAGCTGACTCTAGCTAACTCTCAAAGAAGTGATCCCAAGGTGGGATTATCGCTAAGGAAACTCTCCGATAGAGAGACTGGTCAAGGCGACCTCCGAATTAGCTGACTCTAGTTAACTAACTACTTCTTTAAAAAATCTCCTCTCGTCTCTTTTTTAGGGGAGGGGGCCTCACTCACAATTTCATCATTGGATCATCTGGCGATGATCTCACCTTCAACCAACTGGATTGGTCTGGGCTAGACAATCACCGGCCTCAAACCCGGGAGTCTCCGGAATTTCGTATCGGTGAAGATACAACGTCCCGACATTCCCTGGTGGTTCTTATGATCATCTTTCTGGTTGTCAGTTTGAAAGCCCGGTTGTCTGACATGTTGTCTCGCTACTGTAGGACACAAAAGTCTAGACATCGTGATGCCGGGCAAAACAATACCTTTGTCTCCACATAAGCGAAGTCCATTTTTCAAAGCAAAGTCTTTGAGTAGACAGACCGTTAAAGCACGCTGTTACAATAGTCCCTTTTTTTACATGAACTAATTCAAAAGTTACAGTGAAAGCCATGTTCAAAAATCCGTCAATTTGACGAGTGCGGTAGAACAAGGCATATATATATTTAACACCGGTAATTCTAATGTTAATTGCAATGATATTAACATTATCGTAGTTTACTTACATTTGCTCTAATCTTTTTAAAGGTGAATTGGCAAGGAAGAAATCACCCAGCGTTTTTTTACTCTCCTTGATTTGCAACATATAATTATAAAAACCTAAGTTAAATTTCCAGTTTAACTATTTATTTATTGTTTGTCGTTATTGTGTTAGGGTGTTTTCGAAAATATATTTTTTAACCTTTCATAGCTTGACAACTTTTTCTAATGCAGATCTTTCTCGAAACGCACAAAAAAAAAGTTTTAAATCAAACGTCTGGAAATAAATCATCTTCAAAAAGAGCTCATTCTGTGAAAAAGAAGAATAAAAGAGATATTTCGAGCGCACTGTGTAACGAAATATCAGATATAAGGAGAAAAATGACGCTTGTTATTCAGGAATGGAAACATTAATGATAGCGAGGATATAAAACTGTAAAGCGATAAAGTATGCTAATAAAGACATCTTTCTCAGTTTGTCCGCCAGGATCTGATATGAATTTATATCGTCTTTTATTTTAAATGCTCATTAATTCTGTCATATAATACGCTTTACATGAGTAAACCGATAAAAGGTTTTTATTTATATTCTTTTTTCCTTTTTACTTTTAGCTTGACCTTATACGTTTACCAATAAAAGAAAACAGTTTTTAATTGAAAAGTATTTTAATTAAAACATGAAATATCTGTCTGTTATCTCTAAACGGGAGAATTTCGAACGAAATGAAGTGTTGATGTGTTATTTCGAAAGGACTAATTAATTTCGGTATTTTTAAAGGCTTTCCAACAAAACGTAAGCCATTCGTATTTGATGGTTCGGAACGCTACCGTCACCATTTTGCAACACAATAGTTAGGAAAATTGGGTTCTACTGTTTAAAGACGATTTCAAATAACTACGAATATCCCTGCTATCAGGGGATCCAAACTCCGGCACCCAAGTCAGCGCCCTACCACACGGTCATCGTTTGATCATACGCAGTCACCATTTTCCAACAATAGCTAAGAAAATTGGGTTCTACTGTTTACAGACGATTCCAAATAACTACGAATATCCCTGCTATCAGGGGATCCAAACTCCGGCACCCAAGTCAGCGCCCTACCACACGGTCATCGTTCGATCATACGCAGTCACCATTTTCCAACAATAGCTAAGAAAATTGGGTTCTAATGTTTAAAGACGATTCCAAATAACTACGAATATCCCTGCTATCAGTGGGATCCAAACTCCGGCACCCAAGTCAGCGCCCTGCCACACGATCATCATAGATGCCCTATAAACAGTGTTATTTACCAAACCAAATTTAGCTACGTTTTTTAGCTGTCCAATTTTTACACACATGCACACAGTGTCGTACTCATTTCGAATGACAAGTTTTAGCTTTACTTGGAAGAAATTCTATCCAAAGAGACGTCTATTTAGCATTATAATCTTAAGTCTGCCCCTTATTATGCTTGATCGCGTGCAAAATTTATTCTGAAAACAATTAGAGTTACTAATTCGAGCTTTCCTTGTTTTCTGTTTATGCGGTTATTGCAACAATAAACTTTTTCGTGCAATACTTGGTGTAACTGTGATTTGTTTTGGTCATGATCTTTTGTACGCCACTGTCTATTTCTTTTCAGCTCATGGGCAAAACATCTAAACTTTGGCTGGCTTTCAAACTTTCCTTCAAATTAAGGTCACCGTATCATTCGAAACCATTAAAGCTGCTAAAATGAATTTCAAAAAATGGTTGACATATTTTCGCATTGTCTAAAGTACTTTCTTTCCGTTTCTCGTATTATAAATTGATCTTGGCTAGCGACTTTGTTATTTTTCTGACGGGAACAACATTTTAGAATGATTAATTTACACATCTTAACTCTTCTTTATGGTGGATAAACAATGATCTCAATAAAAAGAAACGCGGTTAAATTAAAAATGACAGTTGAGTATCTTTTGAAAACGTTGGTTAGTGTGATTTACTTATTAAGCTTACTGCAGAGAGATGTTCTTATTTGTGCAGTTTTTATTAGATGGATTTAATGTTATGAAAAATACTTCCTCAAGTGTTTTTAAAGTGATGTATATTGTTAGTAATAAAGCACATCTAGTCCTTCCTGTAGATAGAAATTATTTGTGCGGTGTTCCAGTTATCCCAGAATGTAGAACTAAGTCATTTTCCCAGGTTTACAGTAGTATAACCATCGAAGCATATCGAGACACTGGAGACGACAGAAATTATATAACTTTTATTATACATATTTTGTGTACAATTTTGTACGATTAGGATTTAATGTTTTCAAAATTATCCATTTAGTTCCAATTTTCTGATATTTTCGTTGCATCCTATTGTTTTTTACGTATATATGACATCAAATTATCAATAATGGTAAATTTTTCTTATTTTCTAAATGGTAAAGATTCATAAAATTGTCTATATTTTTGTAACTATAATACGCAAAGATTCACAATTGTATCTCTGACATAGTTTACGTGTCATAGATCTCTCTAAACAAGTAATGCTGTTGAGACAAATCGCATTGTTACGGCATTGTGATGCTAGACATTAAGTGTAGTGTACTTATGATGTGTTGATGTAAAAAACAATGTTGGGAATGAGATGAGATAGAAACAACGATTTCTCTTGTCTCCAGGAAAACATTAATTGGTTAATTGACAATATCCGCCGAGACTTTCAAAGTATAAAAGTAGATTGGAAGCAGAAAATGGGAAGCTATTGGTCCTGTGTAAAATTTGAACTTGAGTGAATCAGAACGATTTCCCATAAAAGTTAGTTGTAAAAACTGCGCCCCTTCCTCCTTTAAAATGCAGTAGACCTCAGACGGCAGACATTATATTTAACTCCTGAACTCCTTAACCTCTTGCTGTAAAATGACGAGTCAAGTTCGTCATGGGGTTTCTGTGCCGTATGACCGCGGTTATCAAACTGTGTACCAAACTATATGCTGGGCTGCCTCGGGCTTATTCCAGCAGTTCCGCGTCAATCAAGAAAATAATCTAAAAATTGAGCAATTATTGCAGAGGACATGAAGGTATTTTGTAAAAACGGATTAAGACAAGTTGAGGCCCCTGTCGCAGAAAAAAATAATTGACTTTTTTTTTTCTTGGGAAAAAGGAAAGAGAATCAAGGAATAAGAATTCATATTGACCGATTTTAAATAAATAAAACATATGTACTATTTATGGTTTATTTCAATAAAATGTTAAAGTTAGAGATCTACTGCCTTATGTAGAATGATCAGCTATAGTCTTCGTGTGACTAAAGCTGGTGTTGAGTATAATAATTATTCAGTTAAAAGTTCCTAGTGTATTGAATCCTGCAATCTTTTGTAGCATTTTTATTGTGCAGATGTCGCATATCATTATCATATGTTGTTTACCTACTTGTTGTTTACTATTTCACAGCCAAATTTTTGTTAGTATTGTTATTTCATTCCTATAAATATTAATTGTGTGCATCTTCAAATATATATTTTTTTACCAAATGAAAAACTTCTGAAATAATCAGTATAATGTATAAGAGTAGTGCAGGTTTTTCAAGATCAAAATTTATTGGACTGATTATAAAGAATAGGAAGAAATAAGTATTTATTACCTAATACTGATAATAAAAGTTGTATTAGTGAAATATTACCGAGAAGATATAGAATGAAATAGATATTTTGAAGTAAAATAATATTATTCCTTGTAAAATTCTTCAGGATTAAATCGAACTGGAGAGGTTGATGCCAATTCTGAACTGTTGAAATATTTATATTAATAGTTGTGCCGAAAATAGTAGACAAGTTCCCTGGCTACTTATGGTTACCTACTTCTTATATTATTTCAGATATCTTACTCCATTAAAATTCATCTGTTAAATCTCTATTCTTTCAATAGATTAATCTAAATGCATGTGGTTGGGGTATTTTAATTTCGTCATTTAGGCAGGACGGCTCTTGCTTTTTTGCCGAGGTAAACAAACCCAAAAAGTGCCGCCTACCAAACTTGAAAACTTAAAAACTTTTTAATAATATCTAAACTATTCATTCCATACAATAAAAAAATATTAGTTTTATAATCTACTTTTATAAACGAATAATTTTTTTTTCTAGATTCAATATATTATAATCAATATATTTTATGGATTTCGTTTGTTTATATATTTTCTGCGCTCTAATTCCGACGGTTTGCCGGTGCTAAATTTTATAGGCAATCTAAGGTCAATCCTGTTTACGATTCGGGTTATGATGAAACAAACGTTACATGCTTACGAGAAACGCGAGAACTGCATGGACAAGAAAGACACTTCCCAAGAAGCGATATAAACTGATTACAGACTTCATAAATAGAATGTAAAAATATATCTCTAAACAGCGAAGTCGTAAACGTTTTATGATGAAAATGCTTCTGGAATATGTCTCATCATTGTGGCAAATACGTTGCATTTTGTGCTTTATTTGTATAATTTTACTATACCCCATTATATAATTTTTTTGTAAAAGACATATTCATCCACCCTTTTTAAAATAATAACTCTTATTTAAGACAAATATGTACTACAAATATTTCTCATTGTGTATATGAATTTTTTTTTTTAATTTCAAACATTTATTTCTTATTCCATACAATATTATAGTTTCACATGTTGGTGATTTTTTTTATGAATAGATGTCTATTAGTTACTCTCTTTTGTGAGAATTTTCTTACTGAAAATAATAAATGGGAATTTAAACATTTATGTAAAACCAATATAAATTATAAATGTGTGTTAGGGGTTTACAAATGCTAATGCATGAAAATAAATTTCTCCCTTTTAAGGGAGAAAAAAGAACGAATGGTATTTTGAAACACTTAAAATAATTTATTTTATTTTGTGACCATCAGCAGTCCAAATTTCCGTAAGCCTGAATTTTCTAAACACTTGGAACAGGTAGCTTTAATTCAGAGCTTCTTTTATAAAATTGGAGAGGCAGTGTTAAAAGGGAAGATAATGTGTACTTTTTCTTCTCTTTCTCTATTGCTGGCTAAATGATCTTGTAAAGATTCAGTGTAAACATGTTGAATTGGATTAGTAAGCTTTTCAAGAACACTGGCTTTCATAGGATTTTTTTTTCTATTTCTTAATATTTAATTCATCATTGTTATGTTATCTTGAACGTAATCTTTGCAAGATTTCTTGGCATTTTATAAAAATAATCGTTTTATCTATTATTATTCTTAGATTACAACTGTCTCATCGCTTTTGCATCTTACATAAAATCATTTCTGTTCCCTTGTCATTTGTTTGACATGTTTTCCTCTTTTCGTAAATATATAATTATATACAGCAATATCAGTATTGTCTGTGATGGTATTAAAACATTCAACTTTGTGCATTTTCATATCTCACAACAGCTGGAGTCCAACTGCCTACAAAAAAACTCACCTCTAACCAACAATTGGAGTTTCAAAACCTTAAAAGAGAAGATAGCTTTTCTCCCGAGTCGTAATTCGTTATTAGTAGTTTGAATGACCAGTAGGTAAACTTTTATTTCGTGTTCAAACGCGTGTGTTATACCAAAGTACTACAAAAGTACGTTTCAGGATAGGTAATTATTTTCAAAACTTTTTTTTTAAGGCTTTAAAGTTATTCAGTCTATTGAATTTTGTCCTGTCACGAACATGCTCATTTTCAAAATAAGGGGGGCGGGTGAATGAATCATTAAGAGTCCTTACTAGAGTCAAGTTATTATGGATTAAGGATAATTTTGTATAATATACTTTCTGGTTAAAATGATTAAGTATGTGTGCCGAGTACATCTGAAACTATATATAGTGAGTATTTTGAATATGGTTTTAAGGTTGGAAACGTAATTGTAACTGCTACCCACATTACTTATTGTTCTGTTTCTTCACTCCGTTACATCGAACAATGGCCGAATGGATAGGACGTTGCTCTTAGGAACTGGAGTTCGTGGGTTCAAATCCCACCGCTGACTTGGATGTTCGCAGCCGATCGGAATCGGCTTTAAGCAGTAGGTCCCTGTTTCATTAGCCGTCGTGTAGTAAAAAGTAGACCTAGCGCTCCAAACCAACCAACCGTCACTCCGTTACAATTTGAGCCGAACGATGGCCGAATGGTTATGGTGCTAGCCTTCGGAACCGGAGTTCGTGGGTTCAAATACCACTGTAGCATGGATGTTCGTAGCCATTCGGAATCGGCTTTAAGTGGTAGGTCCCGGTCTCATTAGCCCTCGTGTTGCAAAAAGTAGACCGTAGCACTCCAAACCGTTACAATTTGAGAAACACACTGGGAGATAGTATCTAATGAATTATGAACTGCACTGATGTCATATTGTTATCTTGTCTACATACTGCGTGCCGTTTGTTGTCTAGCTACTTTACGTGGTCATTCTTTAAAAATAATATGTGTGTAAACTCTTATAATTTAAAATATTTACACACGCATACTACTTTTAATATTTTTGATATTTTTAATTTAAAAACATAGCTTCATTTTACCTATGTACTCTACGTAGGATTGCCGTAAAGTTTCATTACAAAAAAATAACCTAGATATCTGGATAAAATTTATCCTTCATATTAGTTGATTATTATGTACATAATGTAGCAAATTACCGCTATTAATGATGATTTATTTGGTTGTAGGGAAACCGTAGATTGAAATAATCTGCAGTATGGAGAAGATAAAGGTTCATAGTGTTATTATACATAGATGGCTATCGAAATATGAAGAACGCTTATAGAAATTTATAACTGTGGAAAGTCGTCACTATGTAAAGAAGGCCTATAGTAAATAAAAAGGATTAAATTTCAATATTATTTTTAGTAATAATTAAAATTTCACGACACCTCTTCGTTTGTGCTCTTAAATATATATGTAATAAGACGAACTGCACTATGGGTGGTTGCAGTCATGGCCCATAAAAATAACACCTTTTTATCTTAAGACCTTTATTAAGATAACGTTGGAGAACGGGTTCCCACTTCATCATAGGGACAGGACAAACTGAGGGGTCAGTTAGCATGAAGTTATATGTAATGGTATGACCCTTAACACCTGGGTCAACATCTCAGTCAAAATCTGTGGGAAAAATCTGCCTCCGACAGCATGCATCTCCTTTTTGTTTGGAAATTTCCTAAATTGTCCGCTAGGGCAGTGCAGAGTTATAATTGGTCAGATCCCTTCTCTGAGGGCGTAAACTGTAGCCCCAGTGGTCAATTTAAGTTAAGGGTTAAAAAGGGGAATGCAAAAGGACGCGGGAATCTTTAGCCCTTGAGATTTGAATACCCCTGAGAATAACTATCTCAAAGGATACCTTTGAGATTTTAGGTAGAAAATCCACTGACTAAATCAAAACAACGCATGGAAACATCGTGAATTTGAACATACTCTCTTTTTTATTCTATTTTTTCTCTCCAATTCCTTGAAAATTGGAATGAAACTAAAAAAAAAGATTGTATTTAAAGAATACAGAATTCTCTTTGTTTATATCTAGCACTGTTCTTCTAGTTTACTTTTTTTTTGTTTTGTTTCGAATTCAGGTGTTATGTTGTCAACGTCTTTTGTGGTTGGCTCTTGTTCAAGATTTTGCCAGGGTCACTGTATCTTTGAAATTATTGCTGCAAACTGAAATCGTCCTACTCTTCGGTTTGTGTTTGTATAAGAAAAGAACCTTGTAAATATTCTGAATATAGCGAACATTCGTGACGTACTTCGAAATTTTTGAGCTGCAGTTAAAATGAATTAGTACTGTATAATTTATCACTACGCCGGTGACAATTATTTTCAGAATTCGTTCAATTAACTAATGAGCCAACCTTCTTATTTACTAAGAACTGTTAGTCCTTATATTTTATTCGAATCAGAACGATAAAATATGGGTCTGTTTTGACTTCAGGCTTGCAGCTTTGGGGGGCTGCAAACTGAAATCGTCCTACTCTTCGTTTTGTGTTTGTATAAGAAAAAGAACTTGTAAATATTCTGAATATAGCGAACATTCGTGACGCACTCCGAATTTTTTGAGCTGCAGTTAAAATGAATTAGTGCTGTATAATTTATCACTACGCCGGTGACAATTATTTTCAGAATTCGTTCTATTAACTAATGAGCCAACTTTGTTATTTACTATCAGACTTTAAGTCTTTATTTTATACGAATCTGAACGATAAAATGCAGGTCTGTTTTAGCTTCAGACTTAGCTTTGGGGGGGGGGGATAAAGGTTAATTTATGTTTTGTAGTATTTTTAAAAATTCATTTAGTTTAAGGGGATGTTGAACATTAAAAATGTATTTTATAAATTATTAACTTAGAGGTACGAAATTTTGTATACAGATACAGTGAAGTAAAAGTAAATTAATCACAGTAAAGTTTTTCTTAAAATCAATCAATATTTTTGAATAATTGACTTTTATGTGTAATTTTGTTATTTTTTATGCACTTTGTGACTAAATCCTTAGATTTCTGCAGAATATATATCAAATGCTCGTGATATAAATCACAATAAATTTAGGAGTCCGTTTTAATTTTCGATGTTATTCAGATAATTAAAACTCGATTTAAGTTCAGATAGTCAGTTTCTCGTGAAATTTCTGCTTACAGACTATGATTTGACTATACAATTTATCAACTAATAATATCAAATAATAATTATTTCTTTTTATTCTGTGAACCTCCGTTATATTTTATTTTGTAGCATAACAGAAGTTAATTTTTGTTTTAATTTCAATATCGTAACTTTTTTTAGTTTTTTTAGTTTTAAATGTTAGATACTAATGAGATTTTAAATTTACGGAATAAAAAAGATATTTTATTTCAATTTGTTATAAAAATTTAGTTCCTAATATACATATTTCAAAAATATCTCATCGTTAAGTGAATTTAATGTTTTTTTTAATTCAGTGTATATTTTGTATGTTATTTAAAAATATATTATTTTGAAATGACAGATCTAAATATTTTTTCATGGCTAGAATATTATTAAAATACATGTAAGAAATTCCTTCTAATATGAGTAGAAGTTTTTAGTTTTATGGGGAATCGAAAAAAGGTGATTTAAAAAAAATTAACTTAAGGGCATTTGCCTGTTAAGCATTCGCCCAATATCTGCGGAGCTGGTATTCATTTTGCACCACCTGGAGAGCACGTGTAGCTTAAACTAACGGGGT
Organism: Pardosa pseudoannulata; assembly: GCA_032207245.1. Taxonomy (NCBI): domain Eukaryota; kingdom Metazoa; phylum Arthropoda; class Arachnida; order Araneae; family Lycosidae; genus Pardosa; species Pardosa pseudoannulata. The sequence goes on along the minus strand of CM063511.1, from coordinate 74,900,317 downwards.
TAAGAGCGCGAGTAACGTTACCCCTGCTGGGTCCTCGTAATTTTAAAGCAGGGACCAAGCAGAAGACACCCAAGCTTGGCCATCCACTTCCAGAGGTATTGTTTAATGTAGCCTCCACACTATGGCCAATTGTTCACCACTTCCTGATGGTTACCTTGAACGATGTTTTACGGGTTGCATCCACACGGTGGGCTACTAAATGAGCCGAGCGCATGGATTCGTCCATAGGGTCTACTGCGCACTTAAGAGGCGCATCTGGCTGCCTTTGATCTTTGGGAAAAAACCGCCTCCGAAGCCATCGTTCGCCAAGGCTATATTTTATCGTCTGCCACCATGGACCACGATAAGCCCTTACAGACGGTGGTAATGTTTTGCAGTGGACCATAGTGTGGAGGGGCCTTTGGAACTTGGAGGACATTGTGATTTGGAAACTATTTTGCGTGTTCCTGGAGCCATTAATGAACATGGCGAATATTAGGCCCTCTCGAGCCTTGATCCCGTTATCCATATTACGAGATCGCTGCTTTTACCTCATGAGCTATCGCGGCTCATTTTAAAACTTAAAAGGTACTATGGCCTCTTATTAAAAATTGTCGTTTTACTTTCTTAAATATGCTGTGTCAGCCATTTAAATTCGTACAAGGGAAAAATAAACTGTCGGTAATGCCAGGTAGTTATTAAAAAAAATAAAAACTGGGGAAATACCTGCATACCTTAACACAATATTCTATCTTCAAGATCAGGTAACACGGCGTACGCACGCTGTTTAATAAAAAGTTACATCACGAGCCAAAATGTAGCCCACTTTTTCATTATCTTTTTCTGTGTGAGCGGCATTCGTTGAATGTTTTCTTTTCGTGCTTTCTTTGTTTTGGATGTTTATGTCCTGCCTTTCAGCAATGTTCTAGTGAGGAAGTAGTGAGTGGGCCTGCTTAAACCCGAACCAGTTTCTTTTCACTTTATCCCGGAGGAGTAACCAATCCTCTTTTGGTTTTGTTCTTTCATTCTCCCCGAGCTTCCTCTTCCTTTCCTTTGCCGAGTTTGAAAACCATATGTTAATTTGGAAAGATGTGTTGCATGCTTCTGGTCTAGAACATCCATAATTTAATGGTAATTTGATCCTGATTAACCAAGAGTTCTTTCACATTTACTTTTGTTTGACATTATTATTTTGAAAAATAATTTCTTGGATTTCCTTCATATATTTTTGATGTATTTCAATTACAGACACACATACACGGTTTCCGCGCACCTGGAAAGTCATGGAAAATCATGGATTTAGACAGTGGATTAATTTTGTCATGGAAAGTCATGATTTTCTAAGTAAAATGAGTAAAAGTCATGGAAAGTCATGGATCCGCTGAGCTACCAATTAAGAAAAACCAAGAAATGCCTCTGCAAATGAATTTCCTTTCTGTTCGTTAAAGCTCAAAACAAGCAAGCTTAATAGGGGGGGGGGGGTAAATGTATAAGTATATTATTCTGATTTTTTCTTAAATTATAAATTAAATTTTTATTAATATAATAATAATAATTATTTAAGATTTTTCTACAAAATATAAGTTTATCTTTAGGGCTATTATATATAAACGTTATAGGGTTATCGTATTTGGCTATTATTCTTGGTCACCTCGATAATACCTAAGTACTCTGAATTCAAATTGGAAAAATTTTTTGATTGCATTCAGAAAATTGCTGTATGATTAAACTTAGGCATGTAGATAAAACAATATATATATATATATATATATATATATATATATATATATATATATATATATATATATATATATATATATATATATATATGAGTTTATAAACATTTATAAAGTATTTTTTATCATAAATTTTTGTAATTTCTCTAAAAGAATATATTTTATTTGTATGTATATCAGAATTTTTATTCATATGTACTTTAACAAAATATTTTTAAAGTCATGGAAAATAATCTTCTGAAGTCAGGGAAAGTCATGGATTTGAAAAATTTTATTTTGGCGGATACCCTGCACATACACACACGTGTATGTATACACATATATACGTATTTCGGCTGCAGAAAACCCTCTGCATCCCTCAAGATATTTTTCCCCCTTGTATTATCTGTATAGAAAAGATAGTTTTAATTGACTTAAGATCTTCGTAATTCGGGGACAGTACCCAAATTTAAATCATTTTTTTATTTTTGTCTCCCAAAAATACTTTGACTACTTACGGACGGAAACCCAAATTTAAAGATTTGCCATTTATTGTCCTTCTAACTAAGCTTCGATTAAATTTTGTTTACATTATTAATTTGGGCAAGAATTTGTGGACGGTAATGATTCATTCATACAAATTTAGCGATGTGGAGATTATGTTGTTGTTATTTTGTGTACAATACTGGCAAAATATATTTTAAATCAAACCAATTTTTGTTTATAATGATATTTATATTGAGGTAGCTTTCATACCATACTGGTAAAATGTATAATAAATCTACAATTTTTATTTTAATTATAATAAATTAAAGTTTGAATAAGAAGTAATAGGAAATCGGATAAGAATTTTAATTATAAATTAAAGAAAATTGAATGTATTGAGAGTTTTAATAAATATTTTTAGTTTCACAATATTGAATTAAAAAGCACTTAGGTTCATTTTAAAGTAATAATTTTTTTAAAGTAAATTAAGTCAGACTTTTTTTAAAGTATGGGTACAGATGTTAGTATGTTATGTCCCCAAGTTTTCTTTGTATTAGGGGATAAAGCGTTGATTTGTCCACAAACTGCTGTTAGCTATGGATGGTGTAAACTATGGAATAATTTTAAAAGGTGGTTTTTTTCAAAAAATAAATAAGACATCCGTATTTAAATTTTTTTTCTTTACATCCCCTATATAATAATAGCCTAAGTTATCTGTACGTCTGTCCTCCAATTTATGAAGCGGTTTAGCTTATGGATAGAGGCATCCATTCAAAGCGAATAAACTTTATCTTCTCCTAAACTATCGATCCGATTCTAAAATAAATTGTTATAAATATGCTTCATATCACAGACAAAAATACTGTCGTCTTTAAAACGTTCGAAATCCAACCCTTCCCCCCTTTTCGAGAGCTTAATGCCATTATTTCAAGCCCTATTTTCCCCGGTTAAGAGTAGGCGATTAAAGTTATCCATTTATCACTTAATAAATAGGTAATAAGAGATTTGAAAAAAAAAATTTCAATTTTACAACTCCTCTTCAACCTCCACTCAAAATACAGTTTTCTTTTCTTTTTTTTTTTTTTTAAATTAATTTTACAATTTACACTAAATCACAAATTTGTGATGAAAATCACACTCAGTTTATTTAATTTGTGATTAAGTGAATGTTTCAGTCTATTTAGTATGAATGTTATGTGTTTCCTTTGTGTTTTCTTTGTTAATTCAATTAGATTTTAAATATTCAATTTTTGTAAAATTTTTCCTCAAAATGTTGTTTTTGTTTATGTATCAATTTGTTGAGTTACGATCCCCTCGCCAGATTTCAAACGCCACGCTGCAAGCATGCCACGCACGCAAGCCGCAAGTACGCCAATTTCGCCAAATGTGGTTGAAGCATCAACAAGATCCATGACTAGAAACAGGAGAGTGGGCTAAGAAGAGGAGTTGAAAAATAACAGTTTTTTCTAGCATTGTGACGTCATCCCTTTAAACATCTCATTTAATCATTTCACATTTTAAACTATTTAAATATCGTCTACACTGTTTTAATATCTTTTATCACTGAACTTAGATATTACGTAAATGATTTTATTTTATATTTGGCTTAAATAATAGATTAGGTTCATACGTGATAATTTTAAATTTAATCATCGATTACTTTTTGTTGCAACGAAAGTTTTACCAACGGTATTAACAATAAATTCTTTTCATAAAAGTCTAGGAGTCTATTTCACGGACTCATAAATATCTAACTTTTAATTTATATATATTTGGAAATTAAGAAGTTTGTTCTTTTGTGTGTTTGTTTGTTATACATAATCACACGGTTTAACTACATGGATTCAATGTGATTCTAAACTGCATTACAGGATCAGGAGAGACTATAGGAGTATGACGATAAATAAATTATTGAGAGTGAACCAGATAATTCTCAGCCAAAAAAATAAACCATTTTTTACCTGCCTCATTGGTTTGGTTTGGTTTGGTTGGGAGCGCTACGGTCTACTGTTTTGCACACGAGGGCTAATGAGACCGGGACCTACAGTTTAAAGCCGATTCCGAACGGCTACAAACATCCATGCCAGCAGCGGGATTCGAACCCGCGAACTCCGGTTCCGAAGAGCAGCGCTCTACCATTCGGCCATCGTTCGGCCCTGCCTCATTGGGTACTTAACAGTTCTGGAATATTAAAAATTTTACTAATCCCGTCATATGATGGTCTACATGCTAGTTTATTAGATCAATAGGTACTCAAATGTGGAGACTAAATTTCCTTATATAATATTTTGGAGATTTTTATTTTTTTACATTAGTTTACTGATTTGGTTTACTTTTTCCTTACACACACACATGTACACACATGTATATTCTTCATCCCATTCCTCTTGTAACTTTCTTTGTGACTGTCAGACAAACATAATTTTAATTATTTTCAATGATGTTACTACTTATTTATTCATTTTTTATTATTTTGGCTAGTGATGCACCTCTTTTCCTTCTATCCATGATTTTCCTTAGTCAAACACAATTTTATTTCCAATAACGATTTTCTTTACTTCATTTTGAATATTTGCTTTAGTATATTTCTCTTCTTTTTAATCCATGAATTTTTTAAAGTCAAAAATAATTTTATTTCCAATAATAGTTTTTTTACTCCATTTTGAATATTTGTTTTACTATTTTGTCTAAGTGTTGTTGTCCTTCTAGACATGAATATTCTAGCGGAAAAACACAATTTTAATTATTTCTTCACTACCCCACTTTAAATATTTCTCTTATTATTTTGTCTAGTGTTGTTAATCTATTCGCAAATGTTCTTAGATCATACAAAAACGATTTAAATATTTCCAACAATATTTTTCTTTACTCTTTTTTTGAACATTTATTTTATTATTTTGGCTAACGTTCCATTTGTCTCTATACTATCAATGAATTTTCTAAAACTGAAACTTTATTCTTGGCAGTGAGCCTATATCGATTATTTTTCTAATAAATATTCAATGTATTTTGAAATTGAAATAAATACATTTATTTAATTAACGCTCACAAAGCGGTAAGTGAAACTGATAAGAGGTAATAAAAGTCAATTGTATCATCTTTTTCTTCCAATACTATTTTATTCTATTCATATTTCATGAACTACGCAACTTGTTACTTTCCAGCGAGTTACAACCTTGCACATTCAAAACCGGAAGCTTCTACGTGACACTAATCAGGAACGAGATTCTTGTCACAATTTCCTACAAGATAATATAAATAAAACTAGTGTAGGGTAATTTCAGTTGTATTAATCCTGTCTCCCATTCTCCCCTCCGCACATCCGTATAATGAGTAAAAGATGTCTGCGTGTGTGTGTATATATATGTGTGTATGTATATATGTGTATATATATATATGTATGTGTATATATATGTATATATATGTATATATATGTATGTATATATGTATATGTATGTATATGTATATATATATATATATATATGTATGTATATATATATATGTATGTATGTATATGTATATATATGTATGTATATGTATATGTATATATATGTATGTATGTATGTGTATATATATGTATGTATGTATATGTATGTATGTATATGTGTATATATGTATGTATGTATATGTGTATATATATATTATGTATATGTATATGTATGTATGTATATGTGTATATATATGTATGTATGTATATATATGTATGTATAATCCCTAAGCACAATTGATCACGTGATACAAAATACCCATGTTTAAAGAGAACGCGCTAACTATTGGCTAAAGTAGTACAGACAGATTCTAAATTAAGTCTATAGCGTGTCTGGAGGGAAAAATCAGAATTACCACGCAAACCCCGAACTCACTTTATGAACAAAAGTTATTAAATTAATATTAAAATACGTAAATAAGGGATTTTAATATTACATATATATATATATATATATATATATATATATATATATATATACATATATATATATATATATATATATATATATATATATATATATGTATATGTTTATGTATATATATATATATATATATATATATATATATATATATGCGTGTGTGTGTGTGTATTGGAACCTTAGTTATAAAAATTAAAGACCTAAATTAAACAAAATTCAGAATAAAATTAATCTGTTTAAAACTGATAAAATTTTTAACAGCAGCCTAATTTGAAATAAATCTCTTAAAGCAAAAGTTGTATGAGTAACAGTGCTAAGAAATTATATTGTTAATATAATGGAATTTATTATATTAATAATGAAACTTTAACAAAATAATTCTGCCTTTTTAGGGCATTCCATTGCTGAAAATATTTTAAAAGAATTTTATGAAAAGCTCAAATTATTAATTATTTTGAAACTTTTTCATGTAATGACAAGTAAAATATAAAAGTGGTTTTTTTAAGAGGCTTTTATTTAACAAGAAAAGCGATAAAAATATGCACTGAAAAGTAAAGGTTATGTTTTAGTTTTTAGTTATGTCGCTAACAAATAGGTGGCGGTGTAAGTTTAAAATCTATGCATTAGGATTTCAAATACGTTGAACAGCTTTTTACATTAACCAAATTAATTTTTTTTTTCAGTCTAATATTTTATGATTGAATGAATATTGTATTGTCACCAGAATTGAACGAATGTGCAAAATTTGAGATCTCTAGCTAGTCAGGAAGGTAGTTAAAAATTCATTTCGAGATATCAATTGACACACAGGTGAAGTTAATTAAAAGCAAGTAATAAATGGTCATTTGTCAATGAGGAATTTTCACGTTTTCTAATTTTGATTTTAAACGATAGAAGACAAAAAAGTAAGCAGGACAGTAGCTATTTTTCTTTCATTTGGGGGCCTAATGAGTGATTTCTAATGGGTTTTATAGCGGACTCTTTAACGTCTCTCAAAAACGATACTTTTTCTCCGCCGAGTTTGTGACGTCATCGTTCATGTAGATACCGAGCGCCTATGCTGTTTACATGTTAAAAGGCGACTTTTAAATTTGTTTTTGTGTAAAGTATCGCATATAATAGAAATTTTTTTGTTATGTCTGGCATTAAAAAATCATACTCTAAATATTGTATTGTGCCACTCTGTAAAAATACAACAACTAATTGCAATGAGAAGATAATTTTCAGTGTCCTGAAAGACCCACATACACGTAAAATCTGGACAACTGCGATGAAAAGGGATGAGAAATTAAACCTCAAATTATCATATAAATCATCTCTATGGGTTTGTGAAGACCATTTTTCGGTAAATAAATACTTGCATTTGTTTAAATATTATAATTTTTTTTTTAAATTTAGAACAATTAAAGTATATAAAAATATATCTATACCTTTAAAAGGATTGTTGATTAACCACTGCTATTTAACTTTTAAAACTGCTAATTTTCGAGTATTATCACAGAGTTCTAGTACAATAAATATTTTATAAAACATATAAATATCGAAAAACATATAAATATCTAAAGCATATAATTATCTAATAAATAACTCGGGGGAGGGGAAGGTTATGTATTTTCAAGGTATTATAAATATTTTCTTCAGAGATGCATACTTTCTTGTGTATCAAATCACAGTGATATTTTTCGATTAAATTGGTGATTAATTTGAAAAAGAGTATAATATTTTTAAAATACTTAATAATGATGTTACTTTAAAAATTAAATTTAATTTGAGAAATTTTATACATTTTTTAATTTGACATTAATATTAAAGACAATAAAATTGTATTGCTATTTAAAAATGTATAAATAATTAAGTAAAGCCGTTTAAAGATTTTAAATTTCTTTTCATCATATTTAAAATATCTAAGAATTGGTTTGGTTTTGGAGTGCTACGGTCTACTTTTTGCAACACGAAGGCTAATGAGACCGGTCTCACAATAAATACCTCCTCCAATTTTTATTTTAATATTACATCCGTCTCTATTTATAAAAAACAATGCTACTACAAATGTGTGTGTATATGATATATGTATATTTATTTGACGTGTTTGTGTTTACAAACAAAAGAGTTGTGTTTAGCATGAATAAAGTATTAATACATGTTAAGTGAAATTGGAAAAAAAATATAAATGATTTTACATACCTTTGGATTTTAATTCCTCGTATTTCTGCTCATATAAAATCCGGGTTTTTTGCCAAGAAAGAAAACATTGACATGCTGTCAATTTTCGGAAGGTTGTTTGATTGTCCTTTGGTAAATCCAGGTAGAAGAGACATTTATGACAAATTGAGATAACTAAGCTATCTAGATCGGTAAAATAAACCTTCAGGTTTAAATAAAAATAAATTTTGATAGCTAGAAAATTTCAGGAACTTGCAAAAACAAAATCGGAAAATAGTGCGCGCTTAAAAGCAATACAAAAATATTGGTCTGCATGAACGATGACATCACAACCAATCACGGAGCGTTTTGATGTCACGTGATTTTCGCTTAACTTTAAAATTAATTTTTTAAATGATGGACCCAGTTTTTTTTACATTTTTGAGAACATTTTTGGAATCTACGAGTCTGAAATTATCAGAAAAACACTAAGTTGTTCGAATCCCCCACATGTGCAAATTCCTCATTGGAATCTTAACACATCGTGTGCGTGTACATTTCACAGCGAAATTGTACCAGGAGCGGGCGTTTTGCGCGTAAATTTTGTTATTCTGTCAAATCTCAATAGATAGAAAATTATTTAATTTTTTAGCCAATATATAACCAAAATATATAAATAGAAATATATAACCAAATATATAAATAGAAATACATAAATAACAACCATAAGATTTTTGTTAACAGAAAATATTTTTAATGTGGATAAATTTATAATAGTATCGTAAATGTCAAAAATCATATAGAAATAGTAGTATATAGTTTTTATTTTTTCCCGTTTTGTGGTTCCGCATCGACTGATGTAAAAACTAGTTTTTATTTATCTAAATTTTTCCAGAATCTGTGTAGTAGACAAGAACATTCGGCTTCGTTTTCCTGTATATACCGTTATTTTTGTACCCATAAACAAACCATGTTGTTACACTAACCCGTACTAGTACGTGTCCCGCGCTCAAGTATCAATCGTCAGAAAACGTACTAGTACGTGTCCCGCGCTCAAGTATCAATCGCAGATAACGTACTAGTACGTGTCCCGCATACAATGTGTTAATGAAGCTTCACTAAAGGATTTTGCAATGTGCAGGCGTGGTAATTTGGGAAATCAAATGTGCATTCAGTACCAAAAAAACTTCCTCAAAATTTTGTAAATAAGTGGTTATCAAAATTTTAAGTTTTTGCCATCTAGAACCCTATTTAAGCAGTAGGTCCTGGTCTCATTAGCCCTTGTGTTTCAAAAAAGTAGATCATAGAGATCCAAAACAACCAATCAATACTACCTTCAAAGCTCATCAAAGCCTGTCTTTAATGTTAGTAATGTTAGTATGTTAGTAATTTAATAGAAAATACTTATAATTTTACAGATGGTATTGCAATAGATAAAGAATATGTTCCTTAGACTCTGTACAAATTGTTAAATATTATTTTAAGTTAACTAAGTCTACAACATGTGTAAAATATGGTTGCGATGATCCTAAAATAGTTATCATGGATTAAAATTTGATTGAGAATGTTGTGGGCAGTAGGAATGCATCAACATGAATATATTAACAGGGGACAATGACACAGGCAACAGTGCTTTCACTGCATCTTTCATCTACATTTGTTCTAATTCAGCTGCGCTAATGTTTCAGAAAAGGTAGATGTAATAGCTAAACAGGAAAATTATTTACTATGCAACGAAGGGAAGAAAAAAAAGAAATTATTTTAAAAGAAACATATTAAATTCACATACTTTTTTTCATATTTTAAGCATTATATTTAATAAAAGCACAATTTCATACTCTTCTTTTACATATATATTCTTTAAGTACTATTATAAGTTTAATTTTAAAGTTTGCCGCCTTTTTTAAATCATAAACACTCAAAAAACATTTCAGAATTTTTATGTAAGGATTAAAAAAGAAGGATAGTTTTTATTTATAAACTGAAAATTATTTTTGTTTATATAATTAAAACACCAAATATATATATATATATATATATATATATATATATATATACGCAGTAATACTTCACTTAGTACTGTTTATTGGTTAATTAGTTAGCAAATTAAGTACTATATTTTGTTTTTGTTAAAAAATATTTAATATTTTTTTTTACCTAAAATTGATGAAAAATAAGAAAGGTGAAAAAGTAAAAATAATGGAACGCTTCTATTGCTTATTTTTTACAAAATGAAAAAGAATCAATTTTAACTAATCAGTTAGACTTTTTGTGCACGATTTGTAAGATTCTCGCAGTAATTAGTTTTTTTAATGGGTGAAAAGACGTTACTTTACTGAAATTTATCGGAATGTTTTAATAAAAAAATGCAAATATAATTTATTATAAACAAATGCAAACAGAAAAAGTTTGTGGGATCAGTACTACCCTTGTAGCCCAGACCTTTCATCTTATTTCCATGCTTTTGGTCCCATGAAAAAACTGTCAAAACGACGATACCACTCGGATGACGAAGTGAAAGCTATAATCCAAAAACGGTTACCGGACGTTGGACGAGATTTCTTTGCAGAAGGTTTGAAAGAGACTTACAAATTATTGAAACAAAAAATATAATAATGAAGTTTTTACTTTTAAGTAGATTTTTTCATATATTTAAATTCCGATCTTGTTTGTTTTAAGCAGGCATTTGTTTGCAATATCATTGTCTCATTTTTTTTTTTTTCTTTTTCTTTTTCTTTTTTTTTTTTTTTTTTTTTTTTTATTTCTATTTATATATTCTTCGAGATAATTTATTTTTTTTATTTTTAAAAGCTATTTTTCTCATTTTTATTTTTTTATTTTTTGAATTGATTATTTTATTTCAAGTAAATTATTTTTTATTCAATTTATTTTCAAAGCATAAAATCATCGATCATAAATAATTATATTAAATTTTTTTTTTATTTTGATTGATGTAAATATGTATAAATTTTTTATTTTGTAAAATATTTTCTAATATTGTAGGTAAATCAAGCATACATTTGTACATTTGTTTATTTTAAGAAATATAAATGTATTTTAAGTTTTATTTTAATTTTTTTTTACATGTATAAAGAAGGTAATTTGTATATTTTATTTTAATTATTTTTTTTTTAAAGTAATTAATAAAATATAAATAATATTTTTTTTTTAATTTTCTTTTTTTTGATATTATTTTGTTAAGATTTTTAGTTTTTTATTATTTTAATTTAATCTATTCTAATTATATAATGGCGCTTTTTGAGTTATATTTACAACTCTGGTGTTTACCCACGCTCACCATATCGCACTTATTCATCTCTCCTATAATTTTAACTTGAGGTTTTGTGAAGAAGCTCCTCACATCCATGCCAGGAAAGGCAATAAAGAGGTGATGTTGTTACGTGCCGTGGCCGTGACTAACTGCCCACTCGCGACATTTTGACGGTTTCGCTATCTCGGTGTGGGCCGGAGCAGACAAGCCACCCTTTTCTGACAGGAGGCGCCCGGGGGTTGATTTAAACCACGACTTCTGCCCAAAGAAAAAGAAAAGTGATATTTATTGGGTCGATGAAAGTAGAAGGGAAAAAAGCATAATGCCTTGTTTGTTGTAGAGAACTTGGTTGCGACAGAACTAACGGTTCTAGCAAAACAGACATTTTTCGATAAGGAGTGACAAGTGGTAGCTCGTCCAGGCTGAGCTAATAGTTCTCTTGATAATAATGCTATTATTATAGTACTTATTTCTAAGTGAGTTTTTGTCCGCTTCCAGATTTTTGTTATTGCGATATTCTAAACCGTAAATGATACCGGAGACGTTTGAGTTTCTTCTTTTAAAAACTTGAAGAGTGGACTAAAAAATTAAAGATTTTATCTGCATGACCACGGTAAAACGAAGAAAAATGAAACGATGGTAATAATGCAAAAAAGAACTTTAGTTATTTTCCCCTATCATTATATGCTGTTATCAACACATATTGTGGTGCAGAAAATACAGCATCAAACTCGGGTTTATAAAGCTTTTGCGAAAGTTTTGTGTGTAATGTGAAATGCTCTCTGATCAGTTTATTTATGGCAGAATGCCAACCACAAAACTATTATTCTTCCCGAAACTGTCATTATTATCATATTTATTTAAGTATGTTGTCGCATATATTGAGCTTTTTTCTGTGGCTTTTTTATGCATGCATATCCAAGTATTATCGACGTTATCTTGAACGTTTTGGAGTGCCTTCATTTACCTTTTTTGAATTTTTAGTGGGTTAGCTAAATGCAAAACAAAGATTTTCTTATCAGCATCGCGTAGTAAGGGAGAAAAAAGTATTTCGAACTCAACTCCAGATATTTGCAGTAGACTGTTATTCTTTAATTATCCGTTATTTTTTTTTTCAATCTGCTCAATTTTTTTCAGGCATATTAATTTTTAGCTATATTTCCTACCTTAATGGAAGTTTTTAAAAACATGATGAAGTCGCAAACATGCCTAAATGATGTCATGGTTTGATATTAAAAATACCTATTCAAATATCAGCTGCCCTCTCCTATCCCAAACTCTTCAATGTTGAATGGAACCTCGTTCCCCATCTCTTGATTCCTTTTGTACATTTATCTCCAAATATCAATTCAAGCATTAGCCTTTGTTAAGGCTGCGGAACACCTGTCATACTCCATGATTTACTTATTGGAAGTAGGGGTTTTTTTTTCATAAAGTGTTACTGGACGGTGGGAGGGATTGAGTGTTAACTTTTTGTGTGTGTACTTAAAAAATTGTTAAGTACTAATGGTTCTAATATATATGATTAACTTATGGTCAATTAGAAAATTTCGGGCAAGTGAATGTAAGCAAGTGTATTTTCGAATTTGTGATTTTTAGCCTTGTACTACTATTAAAAATGTTAGAAAATTAATTATTTCATATTGGAATTTTAAAACATTTTATCAATTACTATAAAATATTTTTGAATGTAAGATTTTATAAATTTCTATGCACACATACTTCCCACACACACTCTTACATACTTCGCATTCTAAATATCAGAGAAATTCGGGAGTTTGGGTTTTCCAGTTACCATGGAAAGAGAAACTTGTAGATGCGGATAATAATCGATGCGATTGCATGGTAAGAGAAAAATTGTAAGTAAACGTGTTCCAATTTAACTCTACGAGGCACATTTGAAAAGGCAGTGAACCTTCTCGGATGCCGATTATATATATATATATATATATATATATATATATATATATATATATATATATATATATATATATATATATATATATATATATATATATATATATACATATATATATATATATATATATATGTGTGTGTGTGTGTGTGTATATATATATATATATATATATATATATACACACATAAATATATATATATATATACATATATATATACATATAGATATATATATACATTTATATATACATTTATATACGTATATACATATATATACATATATATATATATATATATATATACATATATATAGATAGATATATATATATATATATATTGATTGGCAGAAAAGGAGTCTATATGATCATTTAAAAATTATCTAAATACATGTGATCTAAATTATCTAAATGCGTATTACAGACCCTTATTGTAACTTCTTACAGTAGTTGAGTTCAATTGCCGGAGATTACACTGTCTTTTTATTGGACTTTATTCACCTGAGTGATTTTCTCTCTCTCTCTCTCACACATACACACACACACGCAAAAAAAAAAAAAATATATATATATATATATATATATATATATATATATATATATATATATATATATATATATATATATATATATATATAAGGTTATACCTTCTCTCCCAAATTTTTAAAGATAGCTTGCTTTAGTTTCTCTTAAACTTTATGTAATTATTTGTTGTAATAATTTAAATATTTTCTGCTACTATCTGGTGTTAACAGCTTCGCTCCAATTATTCTAAACTTTTAATAATGATTAAAATAAAATCACGTCTTACATGAATCATTTGATTTAGAGTTAAAATAAATAGAAAATCTTAATAATAGCATCTGTAATCAAGAGGAGAAAAAAACTTTTTTTTTTCAATGTTTAGTCATGTTTTAGTCACTTATTCTATATTATTTGTCACTTTTCTCACTTTTTTTTAAAGTACCTCAGCAGTTGCAAGCCTGAGTAGGTCCCGGTTAATCCCCGTGTAGTGTAGCAAAATAGTAGACCGTAGCTCTCCAAACCAAACTAAACCTATAATAAAGGAGGTGTAACGGAATTTACTCCTCACGTGTATGAAAAGCCTTAAGAGGGCGCTGTTTACTATTGTTGTAAGTATACCGTAGCCTCCACACTATGGCCAGTTGTTCACCACTTCCTGATGGTGACCTCGAACGATGGTTCACGGGTCGCATCCACACGCTGGACCACTAAATGAACTGAGCGCATTGATTCATCCATATGGTCTACTGCGCACTTTAGTTGCGCATCTCGCTGGCTTTGATCTTTGGAGAAAAACCGCCTCCAAAGCCATCGTCTGCCGCCATCGGCCACGATTAGCCGAAGCCCGTCCAGACGATGGTGATGGTTTGCAGTGGGCCATAGTGTGGAGGCACCTTACTATTTTTCAGTAATTGCATGCTGCCACTGAACTTTTGCTTGCTACATGTTAACGTGCATATGGCACATTTATTGAAGGCATGCCAGGCCTAATAATACTGGGTATCATTTTTTATGTTTAATAAATGTTTGTTTGTGTTGTAAAATGGAAATATTTTCTTGAACAAGGCGATGCTCTTCCATTGAATGTTTCTGAACCCGTGCGTTTGTCTCATTGCGACTTCTTTTAAAGGTGGTCAACGATTTCCGCGTCGTTGCATAGGCAAATGCCTAACAGGCATGTGCCCCCGCGTTATTAATTATAATATTTCCAAATGCTCTTTAAAATTCATCATATATTTTTTTGAATAATGGGTGTAGAATAACAAACTCGTATGTGTCTGAATATGATTGGAATTTTAATTACTATCGCTGGGAATGCGTGTGGCAGTGATTTAGCCGTTAGAAATCATTCCATCGTCATAATGAACGCACAAGTGAACTGGGTAAATATCGTCGATTATTTCGATAAAGCTTTATAATTCTATTCAGGAGGAAGTCTTTTATTCTTCTGTAGGCATGTGTGTTTGTCTTACAGATCTTTTCATGTGGATTATAAAGATAACATGTTGGGGTTATCTAAATAATTGTAAATCCTTTCTATACACTGGTTGATCGATGCGTGTTCTTCCTCGTACTGTTCTAAATTGACCATAAAAAATTGACGTGTTTCTAGAAGTAGCTTCGTAAAGCAGTAATATTTGTTTTATTGTTGCAGCTAAAATTCTATCTATTTTGCCATTTAGTTGATACAGTGTAGCATTAAATTATGGATCGCGATCTGGAATGGGAAAATAATAGTAAAGCTTTAATTTAAAAAAAATAATATACACGACTTAAAAACCGTACAATTTTGCAAACACTCTATATTGAATTTTGATTTTCAAAAGGCGGTTGTGTTCAAAAATCATTTTTTATTGACATCAGTGATGATATCCATCACTTCTCCTTTAATGGCAAATAAGAATTTTCTGAGCTATTAAATAATGCATTCAAAAATCTAGAGGTTTCACAAAAATCCTTCAATGATTGCCTTTAACGTTTCCATTCGACACACACACACACACACACACACACACATATATATATATATATATATATATATATATACACACATATATATACATATATATATACATATATATATATATACACATATATATATATATATATATATATATATATATATATATATATATATATATATATATATATATTTTGTTACTATATATATATATATATATATATATATATATATAAAATTTTATATAAATGGTAAGGTTCTCACTTCGTTCATCCCTTTCTTTTTGCCCGCGGAGGATATTGTAAGGAAAATTCTCAGGGGTTTTCAAAACTTAAATCAAGGGTTAAAAATTCCCGCGTCATTTTGAATTTCCCTTACCTAAATTAACCGCTGGGGCTACAGTTTACGCCCTCAGAGAAGCGGCCTGACCAATTATAATCCTACATGGCCCTAGTGGACAATTTAGGAAATTTCCAAATAAAAAGGAGATACACGCTGTCGGAGACAGATTTTCCTAGAGATATTTTGCCACAGATGTTGACCCAGGTGTTACGTGTCTTGTACATAGAACTTCATGCTAGCTGACCCTTCAGTTTGTCCTGTCCCTATGATGAAGTGGGAACCCGTCCTTCAACGTTATCTTAATAAAGGTCTTTAGCTGAAACGGTATCATTTTTATGGCCATGACTGCAACCACCCATCGAGAAGTCCGTCTCATTACATATATATATATATATATATATATATATATATATATATATATATATATATATATATATATATATATATATATATATATTACTAGATTTTTAAAGGTATATACAAGACTAGAAGTCAAAATTTTTCCGGCAGGTGTTCTACTGTCAAACATAAGGATATGTGACAAAAGTAGGTTTTAGTGAAGTAAAATAATCATTCCATTGGGAAAACCTCATTTAATCATGAAGAATATGCATAGCTTGACTTTTTTAATCCTAAAATCATTTCATATTTCTAATCGAACTGTGTAATTTGATAGGTCCCTTGTCTCTTAAAACAGTTATCAGTGATAACTGAATTATAATCTCTTATGGTAATAATTAATATAATCTATAAGGTCATAGATATTAAAATATCCTCTTTGGTTCTATTTTTAGTTACATTTTACAGTTCCATTACATAGAAGTGTCAAATTTTCAGTCAAATTTCGCTCAGCTGATCGTCTGGCGTAACATTAATTTAAATCTCAAAATTATGGAATATCTCGTGGCGCCGCATAAGAAGTCTAGTCTCACATCGACGCCGGAGCTGACAATTTGAGATCCACTCGTATAACTGTTTCTCCTCTTACACTCGCAAGCCAATCGATGATGAGATATAAAAAAAAGAGCGGGAGGGGGTAATTTACATATAATGATAGTTCTCGGCGGACTAATCTCCTCAATCAATTTCTACCAAGCCAACAATTAACCCTGATATGTATAAGTGTTTCGTTCCCAGTGGAACTGGGATGGCCAAACTTTTATACGGTATGGGTAACTTTTTTGGCAAATGTACCCTGTGGACGACTACGTTTTTACCTTATTGTACTAAGTAAAGGAAATATTGTAATCGCGAAAACTTGGGGTCTTCAGATTTCAATGGAACTACTTATTTTGACCATACCTGTATTCATTTTGACTAGTTCAACCCTTTCGTGGGCCTTGGGAAGATTACTTCCCACCTTCATGATTGTACGAAATACACCTGCGAGAAGCGCGAAATCCACTAATGACCAGTTAATACCGCGTGTTGTATTAGCTCGTCAGCTTATAGACCAATGTTCTCAGCCTTTTGTGAATCTTGCCCAACCGATTCGCTGTTAAATGTCTGATGCCACCACGTGGTGAACATATTTAATAACTGGAATTACCAGGAATTGAATCCAGCGATGCCCCACTGAGCTTGCCTTGACTATCTCTCTAGGGTTCTGCTAATATAAATTTAAAAATTTAAGATTTTTAGTTTCAAATATAATAAACAGTTAAAGTAAAATTCTGAGGTAATAAAAAGCAGAAAGTTTTATTTTATTCTAGAACAATAAACTTAAGGGTGGTATCGAATGAGGGCTACCGATGGTTGTCGCCTGCTCCAACCAGCAGTAGGTCCCTGTTTCATTAACCCTCGTGTTGCAAAAAGTAGACCGTAGCACTATAAACGAAAACAAACCAAACTTGCTCCAGCGAGATTTTAAATTAGGTACAAATTTGGTTAGCTTCAGTCTCATCCCTTCGTTTGATGACATCTATTGAATTTCTTTTCTTTGTTCACTAGATATCATCAAAATTGCATTGTCCTTTGAAAAACCAAATCCTCATCTGTAAAACCATATGCCCCACCGATGAGGTGTACGCTCCACGTTGAGAAGTACTGTGACAGACGGATATTTTTCAAGAAAAAGGAAAGACAGTCTTGCTAGTTTCCAAGCAAAGCAATGTTCGGTTCCAGATGATGTGCATTTAGGCAGTATGGGAAATCATACGCCAAAGTTGGTTGCCAAGTGTAGACAGTGTAAGAAATGTAACACTGAAGCCAAATTAAAGAGAACCTTCTACATGGGTACAGAACGGAATGTACCCTTGAGCATTGCAGCGAACTTTTCATCTTTCCATGGCAAGTGATGGTTATTAAATTGAATTTTCTGTATGTTCATAAATGTCTCCAAGGGAAGTGTTCTTCCCACCTCTAAAACTTAAATATAAACATAAATTCGGCAATTTATAATACATTTCCTTGAATGTTATTGTTTAATAGATTAAAAACCCGAGAAGAATTTAGAAGTGAAATAAGTGGCCGACGAAAATGTTACGTCTGTATATTTATACAAGTTTATTTGTATCCATTTTGACCATTCCTGAATGATTTGTTTCATCGTGACGTCTATATGTATCCTATAACTCAAAAACGATTAGACATAGAATATTGAAATTTTGTAATTAAGGACAGTTATAATATCTAGTTGTACATCTCCTCTTTGTATTGTAATCTTCACTCTACATAAAGAAAAAAATTCAGTGTATCGTATATTAACGCTCTAGGACATAGCTCAAGAAAAATCGTAAAAGGTTAAATTTTGTATTTAGTACTAATATAACTTTTAGTTGTGCATCTTACCATGCACGTGTTCGTCATATAGAATGCAGTTTGGTTGCAATTTGAACTCTATATGATACAAAATTTCAATCTTAATGTGTGTATTTATATATATATGTCAGGTTTAAAAATAGGGGTTAAGAATAAAGCGAATTATAATTAAAAATGGTTAGAACTCATTAACGACAACGTAATAGGCGAAAAACACACCCTCGAGCGGCACTATACAGAGTAAAAGAGCTGACGCGGAAGTAGACATAGGAGTTTTGCTTAGGAAGCAACTCCAAAAAAGACAGTTCTGAGCAGGAACTCGAGCTGATAACATCCTCCACGCTTGTCGTGGCAAATTATGAGAACAAAGGATTTCTAAATAGCAGAGCCATTTACAGAAGGATTACAATAAAGAGGTTTTTATATATGAAATCAAGTGTGTCTTCCATGTTTTAACCACTCGTCCATGTATATATATATATATATATATATATATATACATACATACATACATATATATACATATATATATATACATACACACACACACACACACACATATATATATATATATATATATATATATATATATATATATATATATATATATATTAGGTATTAAAAAAATTGGCTCGGTTAACAGAAAGCTCGGATAATCGAGGCTGTACTGTAATTCGTAACGAGTATCAGATTAAAAAATTGTTTTACAAACATTTAGTATTGTTTAATGATAACCGAATGTTAAATTTAATATTCTGTCTTCTCCTCCCCACCCTACTTTTCCGAAGAGATAAAGAGAATATAACAGATTGGTTCGATAACAATCCACAAAAGAAATTATATTGATTTTATGTACCTGCCATGAAAAGAAAATAATTTTTCAAACAAACCCTTTTCTGATATCGAGCAGGAGAGGACGAAATTAAAGAATATATTAACAAAATTTTGCTGTCTAAGCAATATCCTTTAGAAACGTGAGGGGTAGGGTAAGAATCAAATTAACTTCGTTTCCTAGCTAAAAGGCTTTGTCTGTTTTTTCGCGTTCTTGATACGCATTTACTATTTCAAAAAATTACTTCATAAAAAAGACTGCAGGATTATTTTGATTTATTTAGTCATTAAAGCTTCTGACGAAGAAAAAATCTATAGAATTATTTAGAATTCCATATAAGTTGTAATTCAAAAACTGTTTTAATTTTATGTAATCTCTGCTGTTATATCTCATAATAATAAAAAATGAAAGATTATAAAATTGAATTTTTGCATGGTTAGTTTATATTCGCATTGTTATGATCCTTATACAGCTAAGCGTAAATTTACTATTTCATGGTAGTTTCAATAAAAGTAGTAAGATAACAACAATGTACAAATAAATGTAAAATTTAAATCATTAATAAATTATTTCAATATGAGTGTCTTAGTATACGTTGTTATTCTTCATTTGTATATTTGTATACATTGGTCACATGAGTTAAATTGCTATTTTATTTTAGTTACTATTGGCAGAGAAATTAGCATTTACAGCATATTCTTAATTAATCCTCAAATTTAATTTTTAAATAAAAGTTAAAATTAAAAATTTTTTTCTACTATTTTAAATTTCAACATTATTGCTTCAAATCATTTTATGCCGAATGACAGCCGAATAGGTTGGGCGCTGCTCTTCTGTACCGGAGTTTGTAGGTTCGAATCCCATTTCTGGCATGCATGGAGACTCATAGACCTTCGGAGAAGCTTTTAAGCAGTAGGTCTTGGTTTGATTACCACTCATGTTGCAAATTAATAGATCGTAACGTTTCAAATTAACAAACCAATCAAATTGTTTTATTTACCTATACACAACACACGTGTTAAACAAGATTATGCATTGACTTTTAGATAATCATAAGGCTAAACCGGGTGATATCCGAATATTAGGGTGCCGAACTATGGCCGATTGGTCAGGGTGCTGACCTTCGGAACCGTAGTTCGTGGGTTCGAATCCCACTATGGCATGGATGTTCGTAGCCGTTCGGAATCGGCTTTAAGCAGTAGGTCCCGGTCTCATTAACCCTCGTGTTGCAAAAAGTAGACCGTAGTGCTCCAAACCAAACCGAATATTAGGGTGCGGATTTTCAGTACTCAAGTTCGTGGGTTCGAATCCAGTTCGTAGTATGAATATGCATATTCATTCGGAATCGGCTTTAAGCAGTAGGTACCAATTTGATTACTATTCATGCAGCAAAATAGTAGTAGATCGCAGTACTCCAAACCAACCAACCAAATTACTTTATTGACATATACACAAGACGCATGTTATACGTGATTATGCATTGACTTTTAGATAGCTATAAAATAAAACCGAATGATGGCCGAAAGACAGAGCGCTGAATTGCGGAACTGGAGTTCGTGGATTCCAATCTCGCTCCTTTCATGGATGTTCTTAGCAGTTCGGAATTAACTTAACCCTTTGAAGGTCAAAAACATAAATTCTTTGGAATTTAATGAAATTAGTTTATAAATGTTATCTATGAACGTTATGAATGTAAAATATGTAAAAAAATTTCTCAACATTTCTTAGAGGGGTATACCTTTAGGAGGATTGGAGAGGTAGTTAAACTGATAACTAGTTTGGTTTGGAGCGCTACGGTCTACTGTTTTGCACACGAGGGCTAATGAGACCGGGACCTACTGCTTAAAGCCGATTCCGAACGGCTACGAACATCCATGCCATAGTGGGATTCGAACCCACGAACTCCAGTACCGACGATCAGCGCCCTAACCAATCGGCCAGCGTTCGGCAGTTAAACTGATAAAACCCTCCCCTTGAACAGCGTGAATATAATACTTTTTAAAATTTTAATTATATTGTAAGAACAATAAATAAGTATCCTTAAAATAATTCAATAAATAAAAAGTTTAACAAATCGTACATTAAATAAATAACTTAACAAATAGTATAATAAATAAATATCTTAATAGATTGTATAATATATAAATAACTTAAAAATAGTATAATAAATAAATAGCTTAACAAACAGTATAATAAATAAATAGTATAATAAACAGCATAATAAATAAATAGCTTAATAAACAGCATAATAAATAAATAGCTTAACAAACAGTATAATAAATAAACAGCTAAACAAATAGTATAATAAATAAATAGCTTAACAAATAGTATAATAAATAAATAGCTTAACAAACAGTATAATAAATAAATAGTATAATAAACAGCATAATAAATAAATAGCTTAATAAACAGCATAATAAATAAATAGCTTAACAAACAGTATAATAAATAAATAGTATAATAAACAGCATAATAAATAAATAGCTTAATAAACAGCATAATAAATAAATAGCTTAACAAACAGTATAATAAATAAACAGCTAAACAAATAGTATAATAAATAAATAGCTTAACAAATAGTATAATAAATAAATAGCTTAAAAAATAGTTTAATAAATAAATAACTTAACAATTTACAAGTGTTGTTTGTTAGATACTTTTATTTGAAGTTATAAGTCAGAAAAATCCAATTACTGACTTTTCAGGTACGAAAAGTTTAATTACATATATTCCAAAAGAAAAAAAAATAAATGTAGTGATGTCATATATTAAGGTTTAAATTGTCAACACATAAAAAATTGAAAAAACCATTCATATGTCTACAAAAGTAAAGAAAAAATTAAGATATTTAAATGGGGTCTCATTGCGAAACCACTGTCCGCTAAAGGGTTAATACAGTAGGTCCTGGTCTAATTATTCGTATGACAGAAAAAAAAATTATAAACAAAGCCGCTCTAAACCAAACTATAATATTAAATTTTATATAGTTTTTAAACCTATTATTAGCATTAAATATTAATATTGAATTCGATGTAATTTTTATTAAATTTTATGTTTTTTACTTTAAAAAATAGTGAAATGTGTTACTAGCTCAGTTCAGTTTAAGCCTCTCTCCGAAAAATAAATAAATGTAGTAAAAATAAATTCTAGCTACGGCTTCGATTTTTGCTATGGCAATCTCATAATCACCGAAGAAAAGTTTAAATATACAGCTTTTGAAGAAACTGTTTGTAAAATTCTTGTTATCACTTAATGTAAATGTCACCTTTTTTCGGCATAGATTGACCCTATTGTCACTTCTACGAAATCCTACGATATTTCTTTATCGTTGCGATATCCACTTCCGTATGCAGAGTTCATAAATGACCTCCATTATGTTGTAAAATGCAGGTCGTTTATGCTTCAGGCTCTATTCCAAACACAATTATTTTTTTTAATTACTCTATGAAAACACGTGACTTTCTATTAC
This sequence comes from Pardosa pseudoannulata, assembly GCA_032207245.1. Taxonomy (NCBI): domain Eukaryota; kingdom Metazoa; phylum Arthropoda; class Arachnida; order Araneae; family Lycosidae; genus Pardosa; species Pardosa pseudoannulata. The sequence goes on along the minus strand of CM063511.1, from coordinate 74,877,015 downwards.
TTTAATATGGGGAGTGAATGGGATTTGGCCAGTAAATATGTTTGCAGTAGAAATTAAATCGCGATTAATGTTTGGGTTATTGCTTAAATTTCTACATATGTGACTGGGATACAAACTCTAAAAATTATTCTGAGGTTAAAGTGCGCTCCATTCTTAGTTTTTTAACCGTCTTAAAAGATTTATAATTAAATATTATTATGCGGATATAATCTAATCGGTTTGATTCGTTTTGAATATGTGGGAAAATATAAAGCGGGCATGTCAGACTCAAATGCAAATACGGGTCAAGTAAAGGTCAAGTTTACGTGGGCCTCAAAAAATATAAACCTTTAATGCTTTAAAGACTTTTAAAACTTTTAATAAAATAATTTCTGCAAACAAGTGTAGGTTTTTATTAACAGTATAGTATACAAAAGGCAAAATAAAATAAAAATTAAGTATTATAAAAACAAAATAACACAATAAATTAAAAGTTTTCTTCGTGAAGCTTGAATCTATTTCACTACCCTTCACATGATCTGGTTAAATCACGTCAATTTACAGCGAATTTCCCGTAAAGTGTATGAAAACATCTGCACATGCTGACGCGAATGTGTCTGGGAGGTTTAACAAGCCTAGATCTAGCAAAATGGTGAAAACAAACAACATAGCAAGAAGAAATTTTACATTTAGTTGTGAAATTTTATTTATTTATTTATTATTTTTGCTATGTTCCGTGTTTTTGAAAAGGTCAAGTTTATCTGTAATAATTGGGAACGAAAATACAATTACATAGAATTGATTTTACTTTATTGTTAAAAAAAAAAAAAAACTTGTTTTATATTAGAAATTAGTCATATTCTCATTTCCTCTTTTGAGAAGTTTCAAAGTATCTATTTATTGAACGTTATTTCAAATCAGTTCTTAAAAAAAAGTATCACCTCTAAATAAAATACCTTTTAAAAAGATTATATAAATTAATTTTTGAAAGAAAAGAGTTTTTTTTATTTTATTTTATTTATTTTTTTATTATTTTTGCTATGTTCCGTGTTTTTGAAAAGGGTCAAGTTTATCTATAATAATTGGGAACGAAAATATAATTACATAGAATTGATTTTACTTTATTGTTTAAAAAAAAACCTTGTTTTATATTAGAAATTAGTCATATACTCATTTCCTCTTTTGAGAAGTTTCAAAGTATTTCTTTAATGAACGTTATTTCAAATCAGTTCTTAAAAAAAAGTATCACCTCTAAATAAAATACCTTTTAAAAAGCTTATATAAATTAATTTTTGAAAGAAAAGAGTGTTTTTTTTTACACTGTAATACTTTTCAGTATGAGAGTTATATCTGCTGTGAATCTTGATTTACATTCTCAAGTTTTTATCTGTAATAATTGGAAATGAAAGTACAATAGCACAGAATTGATTTTATTTTATTGTTATAATGCAAAATATTAGTACTTATTGAGTTTAAGAATATTTAGTGAGATGAGTTCTGAAATAATGGGGTAAAAAAGATCTAAATTTCTGTAGGAGCCGCAATTAACTAATAAAAGATCCACATTTACCAATCGTTTATAAATTCTAGATAATTAATACTCATATATACTTAATATATTTTTTTCTTTAGCTAAGAATAAAATGCATCATTTTGCTACAAAACTAGTGGGTGAATAAAAATATGTGTATTTGGCCAATTTATTTTAAATAAATAAATTACTCTCTATCCATTTTCTAATAATCAGAAGAAACAAGTTTAATAATACGAACTTTATCTGAACTTCACAGTTCCTGTTTTGATTTTTATTCTAAGGCTTATAACTATCTTTCAGAAAACTACGCTAAGATAAAATTGTTTTATGACGATCTGCTTCAGGACACGTTATCTCATTGTTTAAACAATTGAAGCAACTGACACGCTTGGTAGATTTTTTTTCATTTTAGCATATTCGCTGAACTTACTTGATTCTATTTATAAATCATTGCTTGTCTTCATTGATATTTGTCTCAAGGGAAAAATTATCTCTCTGTTTATTAGTTCTAAGGTGCTATTGTTATAATGCAGGACATTTGCATTTTAGTCTTTTCTATGTGTGTGTTGTCAGAGTTTCTAGTCAAAGAAATAATACACCTTTGGCATTGATTAACAAGGGAACGAAGTAAAAATTGAATCATTACGTTATTAAAATTTCTGCAAACTCTCTCCTCGGTGAGAGACAAACACCTCTCTAACCCCTAAATCTTATTTATTTTTTTCCTTCGTTTATTTTAAACAAAGTAAACGAAAAAATTTGTACTTATTTTAGGTGACGTAACATTTACTTCTATTACACATTTTTAAAAATTCAGTTGAGGGTAAAAATAGCACTCATTAGTATATTTATATATATATATATATATATATATATATATATGCATACAGCCACCCACACACTGTTAAACCTGTGTCTAACTGTACTGTCTTTAACACTATTTTATTCGATACCGTAGAGTTCCTAAATTATTCAATGTATCCCTTCTTTATTCAGTACAGAATTACGTAACACTCATTTCATTTAGACAATTTCCCTAATGAAGGTGTGCCGAACGATGGCCGGATGGTTTGGGCGCTGATCTTCGGAACCACAGTTCGTGGGTTCGAATCCCACTGTGGCATCGATGTTCGCAGCCGTTCGGAATTAGCTCTAAGCAGTAGATCTCGGTCTCAATGGTCCTCCTGTTGCAAAAAAGTAGACCGTAGCACTCCAAACCAAACCCTAATGCAGTTCAGAGTAAAAATGACAGTCATTTATTTATATAGATACACACAGTGAAGCCTGTGTTTAACTACGCTGTTTTTAACGATATTTTATGCAATATAATCCTTCTTTATCCGATATATATGCACACTACGTACAAAAACATTGGATGCTCAAACTGATCCAACTGTCTATGAAACTAACCTGCCTATAGCAATATTTTTATGGCACCAAAAGCATTGTTATAGACAGGTTTTACTGAATTTATTTAATTAGTCTCACGTGCATAGACGCTGGTAGTCCTAAGCTTCCTAAAATAAGGCGGAGGGATTTAATAATATAAAAATAAACCTGTTTATTTTTAAATCCCCCTCTTAAAAAATTTGTTCAGTCAATTTTCTTTCTTTGATAATAAAAACAGATGCTTTAGCTGCTATCTAGACAGTAAAACCTATCTATACCGGTACTGTAGCGACCTAGAAAAATATCGTTTTTAGGAGTTTTACCTTTGCATCTCCAATCATTCAGTTTTTATGTAAGTAGTGTTCATATAATATCTTGGATTGTATATCTAATTTAACTTTATTTAAATAACTAAAAACGTAGATATTCATGTCATAATAGCTTGCTTTGAGTAAATATGTTAAACAATGACAAAAAAAAATTCCGTAGGACCAAAGAAAATATTATAATAAACAAATCTTTATACAGAGGTTTCACTGTAAAATGTTTTCCCGCCTAAGGCGGACAGTGATTTCGTCCACGTCTAAATCTTTCGGAATATCCTCTCCAGTGATATTGATTCTGTGAAAGGGGAGACGTAGGGTTGCTGTGAATGGCAGGATTGCATCCTTACGCGAAAATTCCTAGAAGAGTGACTCAGAATACTCTCCGCTAGCGATGCCACTAAAATTTAATCACGCGGTTTAGTGTGGTACATTTTTTATAAAAAGTTCTAAATAACTTTGCATTTTCTAACACAATTATTTACAAAAAATACTTTTAAAATATGTAAACTGTTTAAAAGACTTCTTTAAAACACATATCTCCAGACTGTTGATCGCAAACTACTAGTAATTAATACGGGTTAATTTTTGGTATATCGCAATGTCATGCTCAGGTTGGGTAATCAGGAATGATGTTTTATCTTTAAAATAGCTTAATGATTTACCTATAAAATTGCTTTTTTCAAGCTCTGAAAATATTTGGCCTCTTCTTAAAGAAAAGTACCCAATTTTGATACTAATTGGTTTGTATTTGAATGGCAAGCTGTTCCTACTCTCCCCCAACATTAAAAAAAAATCGTTGATGTCCAAAAACAGTGTAATGTTTTTCATTAAAGTCAATAAATATAATGAAAATTCTGTTTTTACATATTTTATTGACAACTAGACATTTTTTGTTTTTTCTGTGTACGGTTTTATTAAAATAGATTTCGTGGTGTGGCAAAAAAATGTACGTTTATAGGCAATAAATGTAAGATTTAAAAAAAAGAAAAGGTAGTATTTCTTAAGTTGATTTTTTTTTATTTGTTTACTAGCAGCATATAGCCCGTCATATGATGGGATCAGTAAAATTTTTAATTTTCCAGAATTGTAAAGTACCCTATAAGGTAGATAAAAAATGATTTGTTTTATTTATTTTTATTTATTTTTTTTTTTTTTTTTTGACAGAGAATTATCTGGTGAACGCTCAATAATTTGTTTATTTTCATTCTCCTCTAAAATCTCCCGATACTGCAAATGCAGTTTAGAATCACGTTGAATTCATTTAGAAAGATAATTTAAAGTTTTCTTAGCTACGTCGAAATTATCTTCAAGTTATTCCCAATTTTTTTGCCACAGTAATTAATGGAGGTAAAGGAACGAAACTATCCTTTCCACTACACCATGGAGGTAAATGGAATTTGTTGTTAATACCGGTGATAAAAATTTTATTGCAACAAAAAATAGTCGTTGATTAAATTTAAAACTATCATATATGTACTTAAATATGTTATTTAAGCCAAATATAAAAGAAAATTATTTACGTCCTATCTAAGATCAGTGAAAAAACGTGTGAAAATAATGCAGACGATATTTAAATAATTGAAAATAAGAAATGATTAAATGAGATGGCTAAAGGAATGAAGTCATAATGCTAGAAATAAAATGTTATTTTTGGGAATGGGAGCATTTCGAACGTTGCTAACCCTAACTCATTAAGAATCCAATATGGCTGCCCCTATCCATTCCAGGTCCAACCGCTTCTTAAATTTGAGGACAGACGGACAGATAAATTAGGCTATTATTATATAGGGGATTTAAGCTCACTGTATGGTTTACAAACTGTACGGTTGCTCAGAGTTCCATTCGTTGGTTGATAGTGCTTTAGAACTAGAAATAATTCCATATGTTTATATTCCGTTAATTTTTATTTATAAAACTTCGTTGAAATATTTAAACTTGTTGCTGCTTTTGTTTGACTAGATGTAACTCATATTCGATAGTTTTTATATTTTAAACTCTAGTTTAAAGATGAAAAAAAATAACACTATGTGCTTTGACTTTCTACGCCTTTAGAACTTTTAACGTCTTCTTAAATGAGAAACATACAATTGTAAAAATTATATCTGAAAAAAATGAAAGCATCATGATATTAATTTCTATTATGCGGTCTGTACTTTATTCAAAGAGACCTTGTTATTGACATCTGAATCCACACTGGAGGAAAAATAATGGAAAAGGAGAAAAAAATAGAACACAATATGCACTTTATCTTTCAAGAGCATGAAAGTTAAAGGAGAAAGACGGGGGGAAAAGACCTTGCAAAATTAGGTTTTTTTATATACTTTTAAGATAATTCTTCCCGTGAAGTGCTGGAGTTATATCAGTAGTCATTGTTATGGGGTAACCAAAAAGTCGTGTGTAGTGTGACGGACGGGCGGTCGGCACTTGTAGTCTAAGAGATTCATCCTTTCTATATTTTTCTAAATATAGGTAAGAGGTGGGGCTCTTGGAAAGTAAGTAAATTGTAACGAAATTCTTTTCTTTTCGACAGACACGGATTCACTTCAACTCTATTGTTATGTGCTAATCAATGTTTGATTTGTTAATACAGTTGAATTTGGCTAACTCCATGGTTTCCGCGCACCTAGAAAGTCATGGAAAATCATGGATTTAGACAATGGATTAATTTTGTCAAGGAAAGTCTTGATTTTTCAAGTAAAATGAGTAAAAGTCATGGAAAGTCATGGATCCACTGAACTACCGATTAAAAGAAATGCATTGAATTGTTTAATTCTATTTTTACTTGTCATTTGGCTGAAGGTACTGAGTTTGGTATTTATGTATTATCCTATTGACCATATTGCTAAGTAAAATTTGTTCACCAAGGAAACTCAAAGCAAGAAAGCTTAATGGGTAGGTAAATGTATATTATTCTGGTTTTTCCTTAAATTGTAGATTAAAATTTTATTAATATAATAATTATTTTCTAATAAAAGTTAAGATTTTTGGACAAAATATAAGTTTATCTCTAGGGATATTGTATATAAACATTATAGGGTTATATTTGGCTATTATTCATGGTCACCTGGATAATACCAAAGTACCCTGAATTCAAATTGGAAACATTTTGATTGAAAAATTGCTATATGATTAAACTTATGTATGTAGATACAACAATTTATTTTTATGTATGTGAGTTTAACACTTATAAAGTAAGTTTGTAGTTTTTTTATGATAAAATTCTTGTAATTTCTCTAAAAGCATATATTTTATTTGTATGTACATCAGAATTTTTATTCATATATACTTTAACGTAAGCTTTTTAAAGTCATGGAAAATGATCTGCTAAATCAGGGAAAGTCATGAAAAGTCATGGATTTGAAAAATTTTATTTTGGCTGATACCCTGTAACACTAATTAACGTGTATTCTAAATTTTGAATTATTTGAATTCTACAAATTTTCATTGAATTTACTACACAGTGCAATGTTAAAATTACGTAGTTAATTCAAAGTAAATTAAAAAATGATTGGTTAATTCATATTCGGAGAGGCTCAAATTTCGGTAAATAAATCATCTTTGTTTCTTTTTTAACCGAACAGTCACGATTTTTTATTGTAATCATCCGTTTACTTCGTCCTAATCCGTTTGTATGTTTTGAAATTCAAAAATGTTTTGTACATTCAAATTCGGAAAAAAACTTAAATTTCGATAAATGTCTTTTGTTTCTCTAAAATTCAGCATTCTCGAATTTTTATTCGAATCACAATTTGTTTTGTCCTACTCCGTTTGTAATTGACGTAAGTTATACAAATAATAGAAAATCATGGAGTGGGTGAAGAAGTTTTTCCACGATTGTGCTGCTCAAGAGTTTGATCTTTTGTTAGGGATTTGGTCAGAACACTTCCAGTTTCTGGCCAGTGTAATCTATGAATCATATTTAAACGTTGATCAACAAATAGTTGTTGACCGGTTCAGAAATTGTTGATTAAGTTAAGAACAAATATAATGGTTTTTTCTGTCAGAATCAATAAATTTGTGTAATCGTGAAGAACTAAGCTATATTTGTGTTAGTTGTTAGGAAGAACATGCATTACCAACTCCATTCCAAAGAAAATGCATGTTATGGTCAAAAAGTGCGGATTTCTCTTCTTTTTTTTTTCCGAAATAGGAGATGGTTTGATTATCAATCAAAACCGTGTGTACCGTGAAGGGAGAACTAAGAATCCAACAAGAGGAAATGATAAAGCTTGGAAGCACTGTGTATTTACTCCCTAGGTGAAAAATTAAAATTGCATTTCTCGAAAATATCTGCTAAAATAGCACATTTGCTTAAGTGAACTTTATTGTGGACACAATCTTAAAAATTCTGCGGTGTTTAAATTTTATAATTGCTGCTATTAATTTTGTTTGATTTTCGTTATAAATATATTTTATGAATTCTGTAAAATATTCAATTTCTAATTTACGTTTTTTTTTCGATCTCCGAAGAAAACGTTTTGAAGAGAAATGATGAATCCTTAACTATATTCGCATTATTTTTTAATTTTAGTTTCGTTATTTGTTGGTTTTTACGCTAGCACTTATTCACCAGAAATATTTGTTTGCAGTAATAGTTTGCGTAATGTCCTTGCCTTTTAACTTATTTGGCTTTTGTGGTTAAAAATATTCTGTTTGGTCTGTTGTATTCTGGAAAACATAAATCCTTAACTATATTCACATTATTTTAATTTTAGTTTTGTTATTTGTTTTTTTTTTATGCTAGCACTTATTCTGTCAGAAATATTTGTTTGCAGTAGTAGTTTGCGTAATGTCCTTGCCTTCCAACTTACTTGGCTTTTGTGGTTTAAAATATTCTCTTTGGTCTGTTGTATTCTGGAAAACATGCGATGAATTAAGTGATGTTAACAAAACGGCTCTTTTGAGTGATAACAAGAAATTGTTTTTTATGCGGATAAGCTGCATTTAATCTTAGTAAATATTTTCATAAGTGTGTTCTGTAACGTAGACAAAGTCCAGATGTCATGGTTTTGTGTAGTGCTTCTCTTAATGAATTGCGTACTGTTCCCCGGAGAATTAAAAATCGATGGTTGCGTAGGACTCGATCATCTGGAATGCAATAACAGTCTTCACTTTTAGTCTTGAACTGGGGATGGAAAATAGAGAATGCAACCGTGCGTGGAATGTAAGTAATGAAATATTTATTCTAAAAATCAGTTTCCTCACGTAATTTTCGTTGCTGGACAAAAATAAAATAAAATAGAATGGAATCTCCTGTAAAACGTTCTAACATACAGTTTTAATTCCTGAATTGTTCTTTCGAAAATGTCTATATAGGAGTGAAATACAGTGGAATCTCACAAGTCTCACTTATGCGAAACACTCAGTTACACGAAGATATTCTATTCTCCATCGAAACTATCGATGGCCGAATGTTTAGGGCACTGACTTTCGGAATCGGAGTTCGTAGGTTCGAATCCCACTGGGGCATGGATTTTCGTAGCCGTTCGGAATCGGCTTTAAGCAATAGGTCCCGGTCTCATTAGCCCTCGTGTTGCAAAAAAGTAGACCGTAGTGCTCCCAACCAACCAACCAGCGAAACTACCATAAAGCCCAAGTACTAAATTTATTCATTTCTTATAGAAAAATATTTTTTATCCCCAACGTAAGTTTTATTCATTATTCAGTTACACGAAGGTAACACGTGTTTTTCTCGAACCAAACCTCCACCACTCCCTTAAAAATATCCCCATTTTTTTAAAGGGTGGTGATTATTTACGGTAAGACTGTCTAAGCATTTCTGGTTTTTTAAAATTTTGTATCTGCCAAACTATCCGAACCTACTGTGGTTTTCTATTAAAGAAATTTCAGATGCATGCTCCTCAAATTCGCATCTGTTGAATGATGTTAGTACAAGGTAGCTGAGAAACTTTTACTAATGAGTAATAACCAAAATTATTAGTTTCGTTGTATATGTGACAAGTACTTCATTTTCTCCGGAAAATTATAATGCCTCGTGAAAACTCTACCGTAAAATCTGCTATAAAATATCGGGAAACTTAATTTTAAATCCGTAAAATGATAGTGGCTCGTAAAAAATATCGGGAATCTTAATTTTAAATCCGTAAAATGATAATGGCTCGTAAAAAATATTGGGAAATTATTTAATGGAACAATTAAAAACTAATATTTTTTTTATTTTTCTAAAAATGGCTAAATTATATTACATTCTATTTGATCCACTGTTAGAAGAAAACCTACAAAAAACTGCTATAATTTATTTATGTGTGTGTGTGTTTGTATACTGTTTATCAAAAAATTTACCTAATTATTGAGGAAATTTAAAACTTGTTAAAAAAATTAGAGAAGTTTTTTATCAGTTTAGTTTATTGATCTCATTTTGAAAAAGTGTTTAAAATTTCATTGTTTTGATGATGTTTAAATTCTAAATTTGATATGGTTCTGTATTAATTAAATTGAGTTTTATTGGTTACATTAAATTAAAAACATATCTCTAATGTAAAATATTTTATATAAGAAAAAAACATAATACTAAAGAAAAACATCAAGAAAACATTCTGTTAAAAAAAAATAAGTAAAAAAAAACCGTAAGGTTCAGATTTTAAATTTTCTATATGGATAAATTTATTTATATATATATATATATATATATATATATATATATATATATATATATATATATATATATATACACAACGGTATTTGCAAATTGGTATCTATTCTAATCCTTATCTTTGTTGTTAGACGTCATGTTCAATTTTTAATGTAGGTTTAAATTCTACTTTTAATTTACCTTAATTTATATTAATATATATATAAATATACATATGCGTGTGTGTGTTAGTGCAATTTACCATATTATCAAACCCGTTCTACTTACTAGGCCCAATTTTTATCACTGGTGTCTTATTTTTAAGTTTTAAGTTTATGAATTAGAATGTTGTTTCAGGAGGTGAGCGGTGATTTAAATTTGGCCATTGTTTTGGTTTAGTGTTGCTCATACCTGAGGAAAATCAGATCGAGCGTGTTTCCCAACATGAAGCAGATGGTTTAGAGCAGGAAGCAAAATAGACAGCTGTAAAATCTTTACGTCACTGGCCTCGCGGTATACCGCCCTCTGCGGCTTGCCATAATTTTTTTCATCTTTCTAAATATATACTATTTTCTCTCTAAAGTTGGCTCTGTTACTTTTAGCCAATTTTTTGAAGTCTTTATTTCTTTACCCTTGTCCCCTCCACCTCTTCTTTCTCTTTTGCACCGTTTTTTAGTTGTTACTGTTTTCTCTCTGGAAAGTTAGTTTGGCCACTTACTGCGTTTTAAAACAGTTTCACGTAAGGTTTCGGTTTACAACAACTCTATAACAATTAAAATCCTTTAAAAGCTGTTAAAATAAAGTATGAAAAAACCTTATTAATTTGTCATAGACATATAGTGAATAAGCGTACCGGAGCAATTCGAGGGCTGTACAAAACCAACCCGAGTTGCACCTTATTAATTTGTTGAAAAAACCTTATTAATTTGTCATAGACATATAGTGAATAAGCGTACCGGAGCAATTCTAGGGCTGTACAAAACCAACTCGAGTTGCACCTTATTAATTTGTTGAAAAAACCTTATTAATTTGTCATAGACATATAGTGAATAAGCGTATCGGAGCAATTCTAGGGCTGTACATTACCAACCCGAGTTGCACTTTATTAATTTGTTGAAAAAACCTTATTAATTTGTCATAGACATATAGTGAATAAGCGTACCGGAGCAATTCTAGGGCTGTACAAAACCAACCCGAGTTGCACCGAGTACGAGGTGGCAATTGGAAATATTTCATTTTTTATTTATTTATTTATTTTCTATTGGGGAGAATTTGAGTAAAAATGTTTTACAAAATATAATTCATTGTAGCTTGGAGGCCTGGAGCATTATTATTTTGTTATTTTTATTACACTCAATTGAATTTGCCAACTTGTAATTTGTATCGTGGAGGAAGGGACGGCATTTTACACTTCTGTCCGGGACAGCAAAACTACCGGACCTGATGCGTAGATGTAATAATTTAAATCGGAAGCTTTTCTTGTCTTTCTTTTTATTTTTATTTTCAATCTACTTTCTTTGTATTAGAAAAAGAGGGATGAAACGAATTGTTTACATGCTACTTGTGTATTTGGTGCTGTTTTTCTAAGGGCCAAAATTAATAACTTTAACTTATGCGTAATTATTATAAGTTTGTTTTATAAAATTTAATTAAGGAAAGAGTAAGTGTAAAAATAAATCATGGAAGCTCTAAAATAGCCTAATATTATATTCGACTAACCATAACCCAGCAGGTGTAGGTTCAGCTTTTCAGTTCGCGATATCATTTCTCTCTCTGTGAAATATTCGATTCCCAGCCGGTTTGGCCGGGCAAACTGCATCAAACTTTCCTGGTATATCTTAATACAATGAATTTGTATGAGTTTGCTACCTCTAGAAGACCCCATTGAAGTTTCCCACTAATAGGTGCGATTATAGATTCACTCCTTATAGTGCACCTCGCTCCCGTTTCTGACTGTAAGTTTCCACACCGAGTAAATAGCATTGCCAGGAACCATCACAAAATTAAATTCAAACAAGATATTATGATTCTGCCTTTTTCGTACATTCTACTGTAGAACGTATTTTGGGGGAATTTTATGAAGAACTCATATCATTAATTATTTTTAGGCTTTTTCGTATAACAATAGATGACTTTGCAAAATGATTTAATTAATGAGTTTGCCGTTTGCAGGTATTGGAAATTTGGAGCTGCAAATGTGCATTTGTAGTTGTGGTTTCAGTATTTTAAATTATGGTTTTGAAAAAGGAGTATTATCTACTGATTGGAGTACTTCTTTCGTATTAATTGGACTGAATTGGTTATTTAAACATTCTCTGGGCTGGAGAAAAATTTTATGAACATTTCAAAGGAAGGGGATGAAATTTCCTGTAAAATTTTGTAATTAAGGGGATAATCAAAATCAAGAGTTTCTGTCAGTCATAATTTCCTTTTCAGAGAAGTCCTTAAAAAAGTCAAAAGACCGTAAAAAGTGCTTAATTTTTATTTTCACCCGTATGATCTCTGTTCTAGGTAGTAGTGTCATCTTAACATTTGGGTACTTACCCAGGGCCCAACAAGCCACATGCTAATCTGCAACTTCAACCTTAGCCCTCTGGAGCTCCCAAGCGATTTATTCGTCAGTGTTCTTTATTTCTTGTTAATTACTAGCGTTATAACCATAAGACACAAGTAAAATAATTTTTAAAAATATTTGCTGATCAAGATACTCAAGAGGCTGTCAATGACCCCCCCCCCCCACATTGACACTACTAATCTGTGTATGTCAACTCATTTACTATTAAAATTAATTTGAAATATTGTAAAACAGATTTTTTTTCAAGCTATAAATCATCTTTTTATTATCATTATTACTTATTTCAGCATATTTTAATAAATTGGCATGCTAAAGTTGTGTAATTATTATCCAAATTTGACTACAAATATTAGCTTGTTAAGATCTCTATTTTTTCTCTAGGCTACATTTTCCTGGAGACTGTTGACTTAGAGCCAATAATAAATTGTATGGAAAAGAGATGCTTATTACAATAGGATTTTTTGAGAAATTTCACTTTGCATCGACTAATTTGTCTTTATGCTCTAATATGTTTCTTAAATGCCAAATATATTAAATATATGTTTTTAATATTAACAGCCATTTACATTTAATTTTTGTGATTGTTTGTCTTGGAAGCACCATCAACTAGGACCCCAAATGTTGTATTTTGTTACTTTTTCCTTTGGGTATTTTTTAAACATTTTTTTTTTCTTTTTCAGGATCAATATGATCACTTAGCAACACATACGTTAAAAGGTATAGAGTTCCTTGAAAGGTATAGTCAATTTATTAAGGACAGATGTGCCATTGAAAATGAATATGCTAGTAAACTAAGGTAACTTTTTGATGCTTTTAATCTTTTTCTTTCATATTTTTTCATTTTTAGTTCTATGTAAATTAATAAACTACAACAATTTTTATTTTTACTTCTTTTTGTTTGCAGGAAACTTGGAAAAAATTATCACATTAAAAAGAAAGCTGATGATGATTTACAGTAAGTATATAATATTAATATATTCAATTCCTTTTCATCATTTTCGGAAATAATTTTATCCTGTACAAAGTTAATTCATAAAATAGTTATCATAATTCCATTAGTGTTTTGTTCGCCCTTAATTTGGCTAAGTCCGCTAAAATGAACAATCAAATAAATAAAATCTTTATAATAAATATATATTTTTATCTATAATATATAATATATTAAATATATTATATATTATTATTATTATTATTATTATTTAAATTATTATTATTATTGTTATTTATTTAAATATATTTTTAATAGATACTTGAAAAAATATCTTGTCAAATTAAGGGTTAAGGAAAATGTACATTTGCTTTATAGATTGTTTCAGATCTACTTGCTATCACTTCTTTCTGATGCACTCTGTCAATATTTTGTGATAAACTATTATCTAAATTTAGAAATTTTTTTTTTATCTTTTCAGGTTTTCTACTTGTAAAGCATTTGTTTTAATGCTAAATGAAATAAATGATATGGCAGGTCAACATGAGTTAATATCAGAAAACTTAAATCAAAATATTGTTAAGGGAATTAGCTTATTAGCAAAAGAATTGAAAGAAGACAGAAATATTGTAAGTATTGTCAAAACTATGTGAGATAAGTTTGTATTTCAATGATATTATTAATATAAAATTATATAAATGTTTCTGTTTATTAAAAATTTAGGAATGAAGTTTTTGTTGATCCAGTAAGATTGTAATTTAGTATCACATCATATTAACCCATTACTATCCATATGATTTCTGCCAAATACACACGCAAGAGCCAAACATTATGACCACAACTACATTTTGCAATAAACTCACCTGGATGATGTGGAAGGCATGTGATTAGGTGGAAGTGGTATTTAACTGCTGCTGGAGAGTCTGAAGAATCATTCTTTCACTTACTTCTGTGTGTCATGGGAAAGGCTGTGCATCGAAGCAATTTTGGTAAAGAACAGATTGTAATTGCTCGAAGACTCGGAACAAGTATATTTGAAACTGCACGACTCGTGGATTGTTCGCGATCTACAGTTGTTAGTACTCATGCAAAGTGGATGAATGACAGTGAAACGAGCAGTAGACGACATGGTGTTGGACGTCCACACGCTATCAAAGAAAAAGATTGTTGGAGACTCTCTCGCATGATGCAGCAAAACCGGAGCCAGACAGTGGCTCAACTGACAACCCAATTCAATACAGGGCAAAGTAGAATAGTATCAGAGCACACTGTTCAGCGGTTGGATATGGGGCTAAGCAGCAAACATCCTACTCGTGTACCTTTGCTGACTAAGCGTCATCGCCAACTGCACTTACGCTGGGCCCGGGAACATCGCGACTGGTCCATGGATCAGTGGGAGAGAGTTGCCTGGTCAGATGAATCACGGTTTGCCATTCATTATGCTGATGGAAGTGTCAGGATACGTCCTCTTTCAGGCGAACAGTTGCCCCATCAATGTACAGTAGATCATAAACAGGCCAGTGGTGGCGATATTATGCTTTTAGGGACATTCTCTTGGGCATCTCTGGGACCCATGGTTGTGATATAGCAGACCTTAAATGCTACAGGGTATCTGAACACCATTGTGGACCAGTTGCACCCTTACATGGCATTTGTTTTTCCAGCTGGAAATGGAATGTTCCAACAGAACAATGCCCCGTGTCACAAGGCTGAAATTGTGTTGGAGTGGTTCCAGGAACAGGGAGCTGAATTCCAGTTAATGTCCTGGCCACCTAACTCACTGGATCTCAATCCGATAGAACACATTTGGGATGTCATGGGACGGCAGCTCAGCATTCAAAGCCTACCAATATTTCATATTTGCATGACTGTTGGTTAAACATCTGGTACAATCTATCTCTGGCCATCTACCAAGGACTTGTGGCATCCATGCCAAGGCAGTTGAAGCTGTGTTGCACAGCAAAGGTGGGCCAACTCATTATTGACAGGTGGCCATAATGTTTTGGCTCTTGAGTGTATATTGGTGAATATTTTAAATCTTAAGTTATTATGCACTGCAAAGTAAAATAAATATTAAATTTAAGCAAATTGCTAATAATGCAACCCTCTTCATTAATAATGAGCTGAAATTTTAAACATCATTGTTGGTCATTCATAAAAAAAGAAAAATGCATAATAAATGATATATTTGCTATTATATGTAAACTGAGTACTGTAAAATGAAGTTTTTTGATAGATATAGGTGTTAGCCATGATTTCAGGTGAAATGCCTGAAAAGAAATTGTGTGAGGAAAAAAATTATGAAATTGAAACAATACCATATACTTGATGTGGAGGATTGTTTATAGGGTTGACTACTTTCACTGAAAAGGAAAAATTATTCCAAAAATCATAATGCCTCAAATTATTTTTAGTCTGTCCCTAAAAAGGGGTACTAGACTTAACTTCTATGTGTCTTTGATATGGTAGAGATTTGTTTTAAAACTGTTTTTATCTAAATTGTTTTAATTTGTTTCAGCATTTACAAGAAGGAACCAGATTAAATAAAAATATCCAAGCATCTCTTGCTCAGCTTGAAAAGGTATATTAAATTATATATATTTTTAATGTTATGATTAATTTTTAAATGTATATAAATTTATTATTTATATTTCAATATCTCCATAATTTGGTGAAAAGAAATTTTCATTTTTAAGTATTTAAAGACAGAGAACTGTCAGTTTTTTTAGTTATACACTCAGTTTTCTGTATGTCATTATATTTAAAAGGATTAAATTCTACTGTTTAAGAGTAGTGTTTTAAGAAATTTCAACTTTACAGTTTTATGAATTGGCCAAATTATGTTTATTTAAAGTACATAAAGTCCTTTTAATTTATCTTTACTGTAAAGCTTTTTAATAAATACTGTATATCTCCGAACTTAAGCCAATCCGTATATAAGCTCAGGTTACGATTTTCCTTCAAAAATTTATCCAAAGTTCAAAACCTGTATATAAGTCTAAGTAAAAAGACCATTTTCTTGAATACTCAAATATGTCGCCAATAAGCCAAAAATATTGCCAAGCAGGTAATATGCTCAGCTTGAAAATATATATTAAATTAAATATATTTTTAATGTTATGATTAATTTTTAAATATATAAATTTATCTATATTTTAATATCTCCATAATTTGGTGAAAAGAAATCTTCATTTTTAAGTATTTAAAGACAGAGAACTGTCAGTTTTTTTAGTTATACACTCAGTTTTCTATACATTATCATATTTAAAAGGATTAAATTCTACTGTTTAAGAGTAGTGTTTTAAGAAATTTCAACTTTACAGTTTTATAAATTGGCCAAATTATGTTTATTTAAAGTACATAAAGACCTTTTAATTTTTCTTTACTGTAAAGCTTTTTAATAAATACTGTATGTCTCCGATTATAAGCCGATCCGTATATAAGCCGAGGGTACGATGTCCCTTCAAAAATTTATCCAAGTTCAAAATCCGTATATAAGTCGAAGTAAAAAAACCATTTTCTAGAACATTCAAATATGTCACCAAGAAGACAAAAATATTGCCAAGCAGGTAATATTTCCAATCAAGTTGCTTTAAATTAAAACACTAGACAAAAGTTTCTCAAACCTTTTTCAAGTTGCTTTCTGAACACTGGTATTCCTTACCCTGATTTGAAAAATTATATTAAAGATCTTTTGTATGATAAATGGCAGATCTCCTGGGATAACATTTCTTCAAATAAACTGCGAGAAATTAAAACAAAGATAACTAATTGGTCCCAACTCTCTTCTAGGAGACATGACGTAATACTCACTCGTCTACGAGTGGGTCATTGCAGGCTCACCCATGCCCATCTCTTGCTAGGTGAAGCTCCTCCACAGTGTGCGTATTGCAAGACTCCTTACACAGTCGCACATATTTTAACGTCCTGTGTTTGTTCTAAATCAATGTATATAAAATTTTTTGGTAATCCATCTCCTAATCTTAATTTAATCATTGGGGAAACTCCACATCCAAACTTGTTCCCCTTTCTTCGTCGAACTGGCTTTTATACCGAAATATGATTTTTGATTGTGATTCAATTTTCTAATATTCAATTTTTAATCTTTCAATTTTCAATTTACTCAATTTTCAATTCTTGTTAATTTGTATATAACTCAATTTTTATTCATGTTTTCTGTTGAATATTATATTTTTATTGTTACTTTAATCTGTTTTAGAACCTGTCATTTATCTTTTGTCAAAATTTTTTTTCTAAATTTCGTCTTTAGTTTATTTCCTCATCTTGTTTGGTGCAGTTTGTCCCTAGAGGATTTAGCGCCATTAAACTTCAATTAACCAACCAACCAACCAAACCTTTTTCACCACAGCATCCAATTTAAATACCTCAGAGGTAGGGAATCGGTCGCACATGGAGATAATTACATGGACATATCTTAGCAAGTTTCGAAAGTGGCGTAAAAAAACAACTTAAATTTTAATTAAATTCATGCACCTTAGTTAGTTTCACAATTTACACTAACTTATCTAAGATTGCTGCTGTGGAGCACGGTTTGATAGATGGCGCTAGACCATGTGACCAATGGTATTTTTACTGAAATGCTAACAAGTTTCAAGTCTGGCAACCTTATGTAAAGATAACTTTTTCTTAAATTTAAGATGCATAAGCTTAGAAAAAATAAAAGGGAAAAAAGATGCTATGTTTGGCAATTCATCGATTTCTTCCGGGTCCTATAGAATTGTGTTTATTAGAAGAGTAGTGGATGTGTTACCGTCATAGTACTGTTGTTTTAGAGCGATTGTAACACAGATATGAGTCATTTTAAATTTATTTTTCATTTTTATGTTTCTCATTTCAAAATTTTTACAAGCTTTATTTACTTTTCACCGTTATGCATTTTCCTTTTTGTTCTTTACTTTTTTTTTTAACTGTTCCGTTAATTTTTGTTTATTTGGCGACTCTTTGTCACCAAAGGCTAAAAACATTGCCAAAAAACACATGCACTACGTTTGTTCCATGGATCCGTATATAAGCTGACCTCCCACTTTAGGTCTCTAAAGAGCCCCAAGCATTCTTGGCAAATATATGGTGAATGTTAAAGGTAGCTTGATTTGTTGTTTTTATATTCATTTAACAGTTTTAATGAACAGTACAGAGCTTATTTTAATTTCTAATACTAATCTTTATTTCTTTGAGTTTTTTTTTAAATATATTTTGCATATTTTTTATCTTTATTATGTATTGATATGTGATGTCTATATTATTTAGTCAAAAAAATGTTATGAAAAAGCATTCAAGGAATCAGAAAAAGCCAATGAAAACTACCAAAAAGCATTAGCTGACCTTCACCTTTCTAGGATAGAATTAGAAAAGGTAATACCTCCTTTTTTTCCAGATCAGTATGCCAATTCTTGTTGTGTATCATTTAAATTCTCTTGGTTCTTGATTAAGTTAACTGAATTAGTTAACTGATTCATTGATTATATATATGTTTTAATTAAAAATTAAAAATTTTCTTTCATAACATCTGCAACATATGTTAATTCTTTTTGTTTTTCAGGCGAGGTTAAACAGTATCTCCAAACAGCAGTCTTATGAAGACAGTAAAACTGACTATGTAAATCAGTTGCAAAAAACAAATGAAGCACAAAAACAGCATTATTTTGAATTAATGCCTAAAGTGTTTCAGGTTTGTTCTTTTATTTTATGTAAAAAGGTGAAAAACTTTGATCAAAAGGACCTATAAATAGTTTTTTGAAATGTCTTGTTAACTGAAATGAACTAGTCTAGTTACTTGTCAATTTTAAAGTATTTGAAACATAAAGTAATCTAAATCATTTTGTTAATGGTAATGAGGATATAATAAAATTTTATCAGATATTCTTATTGTAAATTGTATCACATGTTACACAGATTAAATATCATTTATTAATTCGGATTTTTAAAAAGATACACCTCAAATGGATTATTTTTTCTGAACTGAAGGAGGGAAGGATAATATGGAAATCTTTTAATGTTTCTTTATTTCTTTTACATGTAAAAAACAAATTTATAATATACATGTATAAACTTAAAATGAACAGTTTTAGGTATTTTAAATTCTGTTTAAAATAAATAATTCCTATTCAATTTTTTTAATTTTATGTATATATATATATATATATATGTGTGTGTGTGTGTGTGTGTGTGTGTGTGTGAAGTTTAAAAATGGGGGTTAAGAATTAAGCGAGTTATAATTAAAAATAGTAAGAACTCATTAACAATAACGTAGTAAGAGAAATACACACCCTCGAGCGGATCGATACAGAGTAAAGAAGCCAACGTGCAAGTAGACATAGGAATTTTGCTTGGGTAGCAATGCCAAAAGAGACAGTTCTGAGCGGGAATTCGCCAAACGATGGCCGAATGGTAGAGCACTGCTCTTCGGAACCAATGTTCACGGGTTCGAATCCCGCTGATGGCATGGATGTTCGTAGCCATTCGGAATTGGCTTTAAACAGTAGGTCCTGCTCTCATTAGCCCCTGTGTGCAAAACAGTAGATCGTAGTGCTCCAAACCAAACTGAGCGGGAATTCGGGCTGATAATATTCTCCATGCTTATTGTGGCAAATTATGAGAACAAAAGCTATCTAAATGGCATAGCCATCGACAAAAGGATTACAATAAAGAAGTTTTTATATATGAAATCAAATGTGTCGTCCGTGCCTTAACCACTCATTCATGTCATATATATATGACATGACTCTTTTTCACACCTTCTATTTTCAGTGAGAAATTAAAATTTTCTAAATAAAATAGTTAAAAAAATTATTAATATGTAAGAATTTTTCAAGAAATGGCTGAGAGATGTTTTTGGTGCAAAAATATTTTACATAGTAATTTTATATAAAATTATATGCAAATAAGGAGAAAAATTGTATTATAAAATGTTTTGATTTATATTTAATAATGAGTAATGTTTTAATTTGT
The DNA here is from genome assembly GCA_032207245.1 of Pardosa pseudoannulata. Taxonomy (NCBI): domain Eukaryota; kingdom Metazoa; phylum Arthropoda; class Arachnida; order Araneae; family Lycosidae; genus Pardosa; species Pardosa pseudoannulata. The sequence goes on along the minus strand of CM063511.1, from coordinate 74,856,723 downwards.
CTTCATGGTATGAATTATGTTGCATTGATATTACAGGATCTTCAAGATATGGATGAAAAAAGGATTATATCATTACAAACATTGATGAAACAATCAACAGATGTACAGCGACAAGTTTTACCTTTCATAAACAAATGTTTGGATGAAATGGATATGGCTGCTGATTCTATTGACCCTAAAGCTGTGAGTAATTTTTCTATAGTGAGATTATCAGTTTTTTCTAAATTCTTATTTCTACTATCTATATTTGAAATTTTTACTTTATATTAGTAAAATGTAATTTTTGGCATTGTTAACCTCATAGATAGATTTTTAAGTATGTTGTTTAAAATACTATGTTTGTATATAATATCAAAGCCTCATTTTGCATTTATTTAATATCTTTGGAGTTATTTATTTTAAATGAGAAATGAGACTTAACATGTCATAATGCTAGTAATATGTGCATTGAAAAGTAAAACAGTAAAATGAAGGGTTTCTATAGCACATATTATTTTGTAAATAAAAGTAGAGTACTTTTGAAGGGTTTTTCTAATATTTCATTAGTCATCAAATACTGAAATTTTGCTGGTTGGATTTTAGGTAATTTGTTACACTAAACTGTATATCCATTGTTCTATAGTAAAAACTGAAGAAAGGCATTTTGTTAATGAATGTAATTTATTTATGTGTGTAATTTTATATATTGCCTTTAAGTATGGAATTCCTTATATTGGTAAAAATTTGTGTGTCAAGAAGTCATATTCTACCTTATGTGCAGTGGCGTGTGGTCCATTTGTGCAGGGTATGCACTGCACACCCTAGCAAAATTATGAGATAATAATTTTTTGCACCTATGTCTACCTATCTTTATATGATATATAATAAATAATATTTATAATATATTCAAATATTATGTTGATTTGCTTATTTGTATTCTCGCAGTGCATGCGGTACTAGGTGCTGCACAACGTAGTGCGTTCAAAAGCAAACAAACATAAGAAATTTTTATGTATACGCACTGTGCACTAATAGAATAATTTATATTTAATAATTTATATGTATGGGCTACTGGAGAAGTAAAGCATACTATAGCACTGAGGCAAGTGCAGCTATTTTTTCCGCACTTGGCATTCAGAATCATCCGAAGGTAGGGTTCATTAAGCATAGTATTAGAGCGGTGACTTACTTGCTGAAGTGCTTTTGGTTTTTTAACTGATTAACTGGCCATACAATTTTGCAGACGGTTAATGTTTAAATTTATATATTGTAAGATTTTGTTTCCATGAAAATATAAAAGAAGTATTTCATCAATATAAAGGGAAATGTTTCAGTGTGGTAAAGTAATTTCGATGATGTATTATATTTATAGAAATAATTTGCTGGAAAACAATTTTGTTTTGTTAGACAAAAAAGAAACGAATTCTAACAGAACAGTTCAAATGTTACCATTCATTATGTTTTACAGACAGTATATAAGTTATATCTGTAACACCATAGCCCTGGTTTTATTTTTAAAAATTGTGAAGATGTTTTTCGCAGAATATATGATTTCCAAATGTTAAAAACAATTAATAAATATAATTTAATCCACTGACCGAACAAGAAACAGTTATCTCTATTGTGCCAGCGTGCAGTGAAATCCTCTGCACGTGGAATAGATGTTCGGTTTGTCGGCACCAATGAGCATCCTGATGAGGCACCACAGCGGCGGACGACGTGTGGTGCTACGTTTGCTGAAAATATGTTTTTCGTGGAAATATAAGCTTTTCATTATTTTATTAGTAATACGGACAGACGTATGGATTTTGTGCACAAATGAATAATAAACGTTAAAGAAGTGTTTAATGTGCATTTTTATGGTTTTATTATTATTGTTGTTGTTGCTCTCTGTACCCCCTGCGGGAACACCTACCGCACACCACTGCTTATGTGTATTATTTATTTTTACTCTGGGCTTTGATGTTTTTATTGAAGCCATTCAGTCTGTTATTGTAAGCAGTGAAATACATGGTTTTATTTCTATGCTTATTTGTTTGTAGAAATAATTTATTGTTCTGTCTCAAATTATGTGTATTGCTAACTTAATTTAATGATAGTTTAATTTGTAACTTTATTTTCTTAATTTATAATAGGCAATTTTTTCTTTCTTTTTAGGATTCACAAACAGTAATTGGTAAATTAAAATCTGGTTATCAACCTCCTGGTGATATTCCCTTTGAAGAATTAATACCTAGTAAAGTTAATGAAAATGCAACTTCACCACCATTATTACAAGGAAAGAGTGACACCATCAAGGGTACAATTTCCACACAAAAAATGAAAAAAAGAGGAGGGCTGTTTTCTATATTTAGTGCCAATAAGGTAATTGTTTCTTTATTATTTATTCCATTAAAGTGTAGTATGAGATTTTACTTATATCAAATATATGTATTCTTTTATTGATGCATTTAGTAATAATTATCAAAAAGGGAACTTCAGCATGTTATTAATGACTAATTCTGTTTATTTTTTTCTCTGTAAAAATTAGAAAAAATATACGAAATATGTCTGTCATGCATGTTTCAATATACATTTATTTCATTTGATGCATTAAAATAGCCATTTGTAAGTGTTAAAAATTATAGGAAATTATGTATAGAAAAAATGTTTGTAGTATGGTTTTTTCTATTTTTTTATTTTTATTCCTAAAGCGTTTTCTAGATTGTTTTTAAAATAATCTTTCCAATTTAGTTTTATAGTGTACAAATTTCATTTTGAATCTTAAAAAAGGCTTAAATGCAATAGTTATAAGTAGCACAAGAGAAATGAAGATTGTATATGAACATGTGTTACATTTGTGTTTTGATTTCAACAAACATTTAATTGTTGCATTAAGAATAGCATAAAATTATTATTTTGCCTTAAAACAAATTGTGAAAGATAGTACCTAGTGTACATTCATTGTTTGTACTTATTTTATTTCAGTTATAAGTACTCTATAGCCTTTTGCTTAAACATGTAACATACTTTCTCAGTTTTACATTAACGTTAAGGTTCTCAGTTTTACAGTAATACCTATATTGACAGATTATCTTGAAATAAGAGTTTTTAAATTTCTTCATAATGGGTATATCATATATATATTAGACCTTAACCTTTTATGCAACAGTATGCTGTTGCAGTACTATAGTAGAGTAATGCAAGCAACAATACACCAGTGCATCACCTGACTGCTTATGATGTTTGAGACTGATGAGTATATGGTACAAATGTCAGTTCAGTAGTATGCCATTGTGCAAGCTGTGTGTGTGGTTTATGAGGAAGTACTCTTTTTAAATTATTTTTTATAAGAAATTAATTCTATGTTAAAAAACTGATTTTAATGTTATTTTTCAAATTCCTCTATGGGTAATCTTATGAATAATCATCTTTTATTTTTAAAAAGTAATTTCTAACTACTTACTTTGATTGTTGTAACTTATAAACCATTTATAAGTTAATCAAAATCTTAATTTATACTTTTATTTTCTGTCCTGTTTATATTTAAACTTCCTACTGCATTCTCAAAAGTTTTGTATATCTCTAGACTTATTATGTTTTAAAACTTTCTAACCAAATCTAACTCTTTTCATTTTCTTTTTCTCTGGTTGGATTTCTTGTCTCCAATCTATTGTATGTAAGTATTTGTTGCTTTCTTTTACATTAAAAATTGTTAAATACTTTATACTCTCAGTATGTTCTTGGATATAAATTTATTTTAATGAATTAAACTGTTGCCACTTTGTTTCTCCAATATTAAAGTTTAATTTCAATTACACTTAGGGGCTTACTCTGGACGTTGCGAATAGGGTCGAACGTTCGTTGTGACGTCAGCTTGATCATTTGCTCACATAATGTCTGCAAGCTGGTGTCAAAATGATGTCACAACAAAGGTTCGAAATGAACTGCAACGTCCAGAGTAAGGACTCTATTTAAGAAGATCAAAACTTCTTTATTTGTTTCACTCATGAAGAAAAAAGTAGGCTTAGTTCTCAAAACCAACCAATTTGTATTATATTCTAGTTCCATTACATTTAGGGCTGGATTCTAACCAATTAGATAGGGTGTTACTTTTTGCTGTAATGGTCTAAAGATTTGAATTCCATATTTGGCAAGGATATCATAGCTTTTTGGAATTGACTCTTAAGTAGTAGGTTCCCAGCTCATGGTAACCTTAAATCCAAGTGTCCAAATTAATAACTTCTTGAGAACTGCTTTTTAGTACTGTTCATAGATTCAACTGTTGTCATAGATATTTATAGCCATTTTGAATCATCTTTAAGCAGTAGGTCTCAATAGGATTTATCCTTATATCGCAGTAAATGGACCATAATTCTCCAGTCCAACTGAGACCATTACATTTAACTGAACTCTAGCTAATTAGGTAGGCTGCTGCCTTCTAGTACCAAATTTCATAGGTTCATATCTTACAACTTGTATGGTTGTAGCCATTCCAAGTCTGCATTAACACTAGATTGCCTGAGATTTCTTGTATACCTATATTGCCTAAAAACAGTCAAAATGACTGCATTGTGAAAAAATAACAAATATGTAAAGAAATTTGTTTAAAATTAATTTTTAATATTATACAATAAAGGAGGGCGGAAGTAACTACAATTATTCATAAACCCATTTATATGTTATAGAAAAAGTCACAAAATTCTAAGAAATTGTGTCATTATATTTCATAATTGTTTTTTTAATTGAAATTAAAAAATAGTCAAAATGACTGCCTTTGGCAATCTAGTGTTAAGAAATGTATTCTGATCTAATTAACTGTCTAGTAGCAAAGACATTCATTGTGCTACTCCAAACTAAGTTTAACAAATATATTACATTTAGTACTGCTTTTATAAATTAATACAGAAATTTGAGAGAAAAGATATATGTTTTAAGTATATTTTTGTAATAAAATACTATTTACAAAATAGTTATAAGAATTGTATCCCATTTACACCAGATGATAATTCAACGCATAGGGCATTGGTTTTCAATCTGCAAGTTCAGATACTGTTGTTGGCAAAAGTATTTGTAGTGATTTAGAATGGGCTTTAAATGGTAGAACTAGATCAAAATTTAATCCCTGTTTTTTTGGGGGGAGGGGGGGGAGAAGTACTATTTTAACAATTTTTTTTCATTCAAATTAATTTCAGTAATTTCCAAATATTTCAATAATTTCCTAATTTTATTATAAATGTTTTCTTGCATAATCATTAGTATTTATGATATTATGGGTTATCAGTAATTTTGATACTAAAAAGAATTTCTTACAAATTTGCAGATTTAATTATTTTCCACCCAAATATCAGTTAATTGACTGTTATTATAACTGAGTTTTTCTTATAAATTATTTAAACTTTTAAACACAACAAAAGTATTATAACTGATAATTATTGGTTATGATGTAAAAGCTTTAAAAATATTTTTATTTTAAAGAATTTCAAAAGTTTTTAAAAGCTATGTATAATTGAAATTTATATTTCTTAATTATGTTTTTAAAAAATATTTAGAAGAACTTTACGTATGCATTCCATGGTTTAAGAACTTGCCTTTTGCTTCTGACATTAACATTTACTAATGAAAAGTTAGAAAATTACATCTACCTGAAATTGGCAACTTCAAGTGATAGTCTTATATACAAATTTTAAAGTCTGATTAAATATCAAATTGAAGTCAAAATGTACATTTTCTTATATTTCAAATTTAAGATTAAGAAATTAGAGGTATAACTGAGACCTGTATTACAGCTGTCCATAAATAGCATTGCATTTGAAGATGCCCAGTAGATTCTAGTAAATAGTTTATTCTGTTAAAATAAAGTCACTCTTGGTTTTTGTAGAAATACATCAGGTACCATAGAAACATTATCAGCATTAAATTAGTCTTAATTATGAAAACTGCAGATCAATTTAAAATTGTTATAATTATTTTCAATTGATTGTAACTATTATTTATGCATGTATATAAAAGAGGGTGCACATTTATATATTTCAGCTTTACAGAAATTCACACAGAATATCAAATATTTGTTTCCATTTATTTATTAAACTGGGAAGTATTTGAATCTGTAAATCATAAGTATAAGATATTGTCATCAGCAATATTTGTCATGTATGGCAATATAAAAAACAGATAGAGTACAAGTATTACAAAACAGTTTTCATTGTCACTTGTGTTTTTTGCATGTACAGAAAACTTTAAATTTGTTGAATTATAATAATTTTTTTACAGAATAATAATGATGAAATAAAGGATGATTATAGTGATCTGCCTCCAAATCAGAGGAAGAAGAAACTGAATCAAAAAATAGAAAATTTAAATTTACAAATATCTCAAGAAAATGCTACAAAGTAAGTCAACATCTGTCATTAATTGCATCATTTTATGATATTATATATAAAATTATTTTCAGAAATTACTGTTGTTTATGGATTGCATTAATGACACAATTCAAAAGACAAAATTTTAAGATAAGTGTGTTCAAAATTTGAATTGGTTTTTCCAGCAACACATTCTTAGTTGATATATTAAGGAGTAATCATTACTAAAAGTTTTTATAGTTCTTTTGGTAATAACAGTTATAAAATGTTACAAAGTATGATTATTTAATAATGAGTTTTATCAAATTGTGTTAGCAATGTTGCTTCCTGGAATCAACATTGGTAAATTCTAGTATTGAACTAAAATATGTACTAGTGCTACAACTGTAAAAATAGATGATTTTATAATGTTGCAGATGTTTATCTCAAAATTCATGTGTTTTTTAGTTGTGCCCATGAACTATATGTTTTAAATCTAGACTTGCTTTTAATATTATCTTACCTCATTTTTTAAAAATTATTTAGTTTTATTTATTTCCTTATATTTATAATAGATTTAAATTATATTGTATTCCCTTAGTTCTTTCATTTACTTATTTATATTTTTTTATTTAGAGATGGCCTTTTGAAAATGAAAGCTGCATACGAACAAAATCCTGCTTTAGGAGATCCAGTAAGCATTGAACAGCAACTTCCTGACATCAATACTAGGATAGACAAACTTCAAATGCAGTTGAATAAATATCAGGTTACTTATTTTGCCCCCTCACACACTAAATGCATTGCACTTTTTTTTCTAGTTACTATCAGTTGTGCACTTCCCTCAATTTTGTGGCACAAACTAGGGAGAAAGAGAAGGAATTTTGACTTGCATGTATGCATGATTATTCAGTTATCTGCTTGATATTTTGTATACCAATAAAATAGCTTTACATTACTGCTAGTATCTTTCTGTTTGCATACCAGTGGTGTTGGAAAAAAATATAGTGTTCTCTGTGTTGTAATTTAATTAGGAAGAAACTAATTTAAGACATTAGTGTACAAACACCAGTAAATGTATAATACTATTATTTATAAATATTAGATATGTTAAAAAATATACTTCTATATTTTGAATTTAAAAATCATTGAATATTGACAATGAAGATTTAAATACAAACTATAGAAAGAAGAAATGTGGATGGAAGTATCTTGTTAACATTATATTCCTATGTTTGGTATGTCATAGACCAACCATTTTCAAACTTTTATCACTTTGACCACTTTGTCAGGCTAAAAAAAATTCAACGCAATCACCCTTAAAGTGGCTTGAAAAGATAAGAAAACAACTGGTCTAATTTAATGCTGAATGAAACTATTTGGATAAATTCTTTGTTAGTTTGAACAATTGTCATGGCACCCCTGATACACTAGTTTGGGAATCGCAGTCTTCAAATATCACTTAAAAATTTGAAGTCATATATGAAGTGTTGAGGCAGATGTTATCTGAAGTGTGGAGGTAAAAATATTATCCTACACTTCTAGCATTTCCTGTTCATTTTTGCTATCCTTTTCCCTTCTATAATTTCTTTGTTATTTTTCCTCCTCTGATGTAAAATCATAAGGAAGTGTTATTTTCAAAACAAGTCTGGTGAGCTTCAGAACACTCCTGTTGTTAAAATCACATTGTTTTTAAGAGAATACTTTGTCATCTTAATGTGTGAATTTTCCTTTATAGTAGTAAATTACAGCATAAGTTTTGTTGACATTTATGTGTCAGAATTCATTAAGTGTCTAACTTTTAACTTATCCTGAGCAAGGGAACAAAATGTTTAATTATTGGTATATTGCCATTAACAAGTAGATTTCAGGAAATTGTCTGTCATTTTATAAAACTTAAGTTATGATCATGTTATATAATTCAGTGGTTCTCAAACATTTTCTGCTGGGACACTTCTGGTACACATTAGTGACACCCTAGGATGCTATGGTGCTGTTTGAGAACTGGAGAAATAGAGAGCTGATAAATACAAGAACATAGATACTCAAACTACATGATAAGTACAAGACCAATTTTTAGCCTGGTCCTACAGTGCTACATTCATAAAAGAAACCCTTAAGTATCTCTATGCTTTCTTTAATAATTTCACAATTTTTAGCCGACTTTTAATTATTATTGCCTTGAAAGAGAACAACAGATCAAATTTAATGTAAATTTGCATTTTATGTCTTAAATACCTTCATTCCTTTTCCCCTTTTCTTTTAAATTTTTTTTATTACATTTAAGATTTAAATGCATTTTTAGCAAGATAATCATATATCTGAATATTTCATTGAACAGTTTTTAATTTTAAAATAGATCTATTACACACAATGATTATAATTTAAAAAAATTATTGATTTCAAATATTACAGTAATGTACTTTAAAAATTGAACTTGGATAGTTACTTAGAGATTTTGTTTCCACTGAAACGAAATGGTTTTGTAAAATGTGGGAAAGTTCTAGAAATATTCTCTTATTGAACACCAGAATTACAATTTTTTTTAGATTTTAGACAGTTTCGAATATATTTGCAGTTTAGATTTATTAGTGTCCATATTTTACTATTCAAAACTTTATGTGGTATTTTATATTAATTACCTTCATTAATTTTGTTCTCTTATATCTTCTAGGGATATTTGGCTGATGCAGAGGGGAAAACTTTATGTGTGGATAGTCAGATAAAGAATGGAAATAATGTCTCTGAAGAAAATATATCTAGAAGCACGTCAAACTCTAGTGTTAATCATACTCATAAATCAGTAGCCCCTGCAGTTCCCTTACCTAGAGAGTTAGTATCATTAATGCTAATTTAAAATAATAAATTTCAGTTTGAAATTTCTATGAAAAATCTCATCTTGAACAAGACATAAATAGTGTTGATATGTTTCAGTTACAACTGTGCATATATACAAGGAAACTTTAATTTTTAATTGATTTTTTTTGTTGTTGTTGTTGTAGTGTGCACTCTATATAATGAAAAGTCTCAATATAATGGTCATTAATGCTTCCAATCAATAACAATGCAACTCATATATCACCATATTCACATGCAGATTTATAATGTTTGAAAATGTGTTATAAGTTGCATCATATAGAAATTAGTAAAATAATGTTTAATATGTATTAATTTTATGAAAGTAGCATTTTCTGTTCTTTCAAATGGATTTATTTTCTCTGCAGAGTTACACCTGGTGCCAATGGTAATGCAGTTAATGATTCCAAAGAATCAGAATATGATAATGGTGGTGTTACTGAGTATGAAGCTGAACCATTACCAGCTTTGGGTACAGCCCGAGCATTATATCCATTTGATGGTAAATCTTCCTTTACATTTAACATGTCATGAACTTTTTCAATAGATCTTTTTGTTGCATGTGTGTACTGTATTCACTCTTATAATTTATGCTTTTTCCATAAATATAAGGCAGGAACTCTAATAAACATTATACATGGAATAATTTTTACCATTGATATATGTATGAAACATGTATTTTTTTATGTCCAGTAGTAAATATTTTTATTTTTGTAATCTTCTGGAGCTTCTTCTTTTCAATAAAAATATTATTCAAGGGCTTTGTGACGTTTGCCACACCCGAAAAATTTTGCAATAAGAATTTCAACAATTTCTTTTGTTACTGATTTTCTCTGTTGTTATTCTATTTCCTCCAATTATTATCCTGAACATGTACCTGATAATAAAGAAAATCCAGGAAAATAATGCATTTTCTTTTGGATGTTTAGATGTTTATCAATTAGCAAAATTTTATCACCTCTCTTCCATTCAGAAGCAAATTACAAATAAAAATACCCTTTCTAGTTGAATGTTGAGCCATTTAAACAAATGGGTAGGGGAGATATTTACAATCATGACTTGTTTATATTACAACATTTTGAGAACATTGCATAGGAAAGAGGATAGGGTTGTTGGAGGGGACTGTATGCTTTCTAAAACATATGGTCTTATAAAACAAAAAGTTTGTCTTTTAGTCTCTTATCTGATCCAAAGAAGGTTATTGTATAATTATGGGTTGTCATTAGTGAATAAATTTAAACTGTGTTCTGCTGCCTAACTTTATGAATTTATGCCCCCCCCTGCCCTGTAATTTAAACCTGATTAATTTCTCCTAGGAAAAATCAGAACCATATTCTTCTATATATATTTTGATTACTTTTTTCTTCTATAATAATCATTATAGCAAATGTGTATGAAAAAGCAATTCTATCCGTAGAGCTATTGCATTGGTTCTCCGATTTTTCCTTTCTTGTAAACCTTGCTAGATTTTTCTAAAGTGCTCTACATAAAACTTTTTTTATGCCACTTTATAACTCATATTCTGTTATGCAGTATCAAATCCAATAGAACAGTGTGGTTAAAGGGATCTCTAAACCGTAAAAAAAATATCAATGCTATTATTTTTAAAGTATTTCTCAAACTATGTGATAAGCTGTGTTGAATATTCATCAAAAATTAATTTCTTGCTTTGAAATTAATCAGTTTTATTGAAGATCAAAACAAATTGCAACATGAAAAATTTATGTCTCTGTTATTCAGTTTTTTTCTGTATCTTTATTTTTTATAAAATCTAAATTTTCAAAACAGGATTATGAAAAATATAAAATATTTTGCGAAATTTTTTCTAAAACCTCTAAAATTCATGGAGTGCCAAAATAAACGCATACAGCATGATTGTGCCAATGTGGCACAAAATGCCTATTTCTACAAAACACAGATAACATTTTTACTTTTGTGAAAACATTTGTTATACATTCAGTTTGAAATGGTAACATCACACATTCATTATGTTTTGAATAAACAGATTCAATAAAAAATAAGGTGTTTTTTATTTTTTTGTGTGTGTGTGTGTGTGAAAAAAACTAATACAACATTTTCAGATAATTTTATCGTCCACTATTCAAAGTGTCTCATATTTATAGGTAAAGGCATAGAAAATATATAGATCGGGAATGAGAATTGAGAAATTGTCCCTTAAATTGAGGCATCCCTTATTCAAACATGTGTACTTTGGAGGTTTTACTGTATATATATATATGCAAACCTTCCATTATATATTAATGTGTTTCTTGTCTAAACAGTTAATGCAGTCTAAACAACTTCAATGAAAGCTTTTGAAATATAAGTATACAATAATATTTAAAGTTAAATATTATTATTGTATGTTTAAATAAATTTCAAGAGAGTATTGTATTGTATAACTATAAATTTTCAAAATATATTTACGTTATACAGCTCAAAGTGAAGGCTCAATACCCATGGAAGAGAAAGAAGAATTTGAAGTTGTTGAATTAGATCAGGGAGATGGTTGGACTCGAGTAAGGCGGTCAAATATGGAAGAGGGATTTGTTCCAACATCATATATTGAATGCTTCTTATATAACAGCTGTTAGCAATATTCTGGTAAGTTGTTAAAATCAAAATTCACTACAATCTATATGACACGTGGTTATAGAGGCTCAGCTTAATCAGCACATATGTAACACTTAAAATAGTCAAGATGGTGACTGGGGCTTTTAAAATATGTTCCTGGTCACAATGTCCTTCAAGTTCTCAATCAATACCTATGGGGGTGGCAGTTGAAGCCTATGGGTCTTCTGCTTGGTCCTTGCTTCTAAATTACGAGGACCCACTTGAGCAAAGTCGTTCTTTCACCTTAACTGTGCTCATTAAAACGAAAGGCACACCCCTTTGCCTTAATATGAGTAAGGAATGGCTCAATCATGCTTGGTTTTGTCCAAGTGGCATCAGAAACAACAACAACAACACATGTGGTTATTATTTCAAAGTATGAATTTGATGCTTCTTCTAAATTAATATGAACTCAAAATCATATTTGGTAACAAAATAATCATTCATTAACTAAAGTAAAATTAGTTTTTTTTCTCTAATTGGCTATGACTGTGAGATTCCTTTTTTGCCTACGAGAAGCTAGGGGCTGTGTATTTCTTCACAAACCTGCTCTTGTTTCTTGGGTATACTTCTGTAGGTACACCTGCAATCACACCTATTTAGGAAAAAGAATTTTTTGACATTGGAGATTTTTGATGGGTAACAAGTTTATATTTGTGTTACTGATAAATTAAAAAACCTCCACAAAGTTTTTCACATCAGTATGGGCATAAATTAAACCTGATTTTATAGTGTTATTTTCATTGTCAAGTTTGGCAATATATTTCTTAAAATTTTAAGAGGCATTATTTGCATCTGTTTCAAGGCTTTTTAGAATAGGCCATAGGTGGGGAATGTCTCTGCAAGCTTCTTAAATAGTCTCATACAAACTAACTCTTGTATTAAGTAATATTAATTATATAGGTTACGACAAATGAAACATAATAGAATTAAATAAAGACCTGTATGAAAATAAGTTCTAATGACTACTGGTTGTAAAAGTCATTTGTGTATTTTTTGCTTTTATTTCTTTATAATGCAATGCATATATTTAAAAATACATAATATAATATTATAAGATAAAAATACTAGTGTATATTATTAGAAATTTGAAATTTTTAGGAATCATTAAATCCCCTACATAATAATAGCCTAAGTTGTCTGTCCACGAATTTATGAAGCGGTTGTACCTGAAATGGATACAGGCATCCATATTGGATTTTTTATGAGTTAGGGTTAGCAAAATTCAAAACGAGTTCAAAACTTCCTTTTCTTGGTTTAACACTATTATTTCAATTTATGTCATACTAAAACATAATATGAATTTAGTATAGAATAAAGAACCTGTATGAAAATAAGTTCTAATGACTACTGGTTGTAAAAGTCATTTGTGTATTTTTTGCTTTTATTTCTTTATAATGCAATGCATATATTTAAAAATACATAATATAATATTATAAGATAAAAATACTAGTGTATATTATTAGAAATTTGAAATTTTTAGGAATCATTAAATCCCCTACATAATAATAGCCTAAGTTGTCTGTCCACGAATTTATGAAGCGGTTGTACCTGAAATGGATACAGGCATCCATATTGGATTTTTTATGAGTTAGGGTTAGCAAAATTCAAAACGAGTTCGAAATCCATCCCATCCCCCCTTTTCTAGCGTTTAACACTATTATTTCAAGTCTTATTCTATACTAAATTCATTCTTGATATGAATTTAGTATAGAATAAGAGGGAGTAGCGAGGGCGGAGCGTAATATTTAAACTGGACTATGTTTACTCAACGCTGATATACTTTAATTAGTTCCTTCACCATGTGTAGGCCTAGCATGTTTGGTAGAGGGTCTGCCCATTTCATCATCGTACTTCTCAGGTTGATGGTTCTGTCCCTGACACAGCCAAACTTTTCTAAATGTCTAATTAATTTAATATTTTCTGCTTTTTCTTTTAAATTATTATTCCTAAAATTGTTTTATTATTTTCAAAATTGTTTTATTATTTTTAAAATAAAGGTTTACTATTTTTTCAACTTTTTATGACTTAAACTTTCTTTTCGCAATGTAATAATAGCCTAAGTTAGCTGTCCGCCTTAATTTATGAATCGGTTGGACCTGGAATCGATAGAGGCATCCATATTGGATTCTTGATTTGTTAGGGTTAGCAAAATTCCAAGCTAGTAAAGTTTATCTTCTACGCTATCGATCCGATTCTAAAATAAATTGGTATTAATAAGCGTTGTATCACAGCAAGATATACTGTCATATTAAAACGTTCGAAATCCACCTCGTCCCCTTTTTCGAGCGTTTAATGCCATTATATCAAGCCCTATTTTAGGAGCAGGCGAGGATTAAATTTATCAATTTATCACATATCCATTTTTTACCTGCCTGTTAGAAGTTGCAGCCAAAGCGGCACCTTCTCAACCTCCTGTGAATCCCGGCAATTTGTTTTTGTTTTGTTTAAAGTTAACCGAGGCTTCTTAATCGCAATTTGTAAAGCTGACTCTCGCTGTATGTTTGATTGTGACTTCAACTCTCACTCGGCAGCTACGAACTGTGTAATTTTGTGATTAGCTGAGTGGGAGAGGAAGTTTCCTGTATATGTTAAATTTTATGCGATGTCTGTTGCTGGATATATAAGAGAATTGTTGGATTTTTTTTGTACTTGTGCATTTTTCCCGGCACGTAGGCGGACATCATATGATGTTTTTTTTTTTTTTTTTTTAAGATTTAAAATAAATCTACATTTTTGTTTTTAAATATTTCGTCATTTTTTATTAACTACCAGAACCTTGCTCAGCTAAAGTACCAGTATTGAGTTGTACGTTGCAATACCGGTAACATGGTTATGGTAGTGATTAAAAAAATGACAAACCGTCAACAATAGGGTACTTTTACAATTCTGGAAAATTAAAAATTTTACTGATCCCGTCGTATGATGGGCTATATGCTAGTAATTTAATAGTGATGTTGATTTTTCTTATCACTAAATGTTAAATGTCTTTTTTTTATAATTCTAGGTGCTTTTAATGCAATACTGTGTTCAAGTGCTAAAGGCAGCTGGCAGAAATTTATTTGACCATGTATCACCTGATACATGAATGCTTCATGAATGAAAAGGGTAGTAAAACAAAGATTTAGGTCATTCCAGTGAAGGAATAGAGATTTAGAAGCCAGTAACATTTATGATAATGACCTGAATGAAGAGAAATCATGATCAAAATCTTTAATAACTGTCAATCTCTAGCACACCCTTTGTTCTAAAGTTAAAAAAATATGTAAATTAAACACATTAAGGTTCATATTGCTAGTATGTCACATATACGTATTCATTCATGGAGAAAAATATTTTTTAATTCATTGCTGCATTTGCATCACTTTGCATATAAGTTCATTTCTGAGAAAATTCATTTTTGTTTGGTTTGTACATAAGTATTTCATCCCTGTTTTTAATATTTAATTCTTTATTTCTTTTATTTAAAATAAAAGAAGTTGTGTTGAAAATATTGTTCTTGTGAACAATTTTTTAACCAAAATCAATCTAACTTTTTTTTTTACATTGCATGTTTTTTAATCAAAATTACATTTTTCTGAACTTTATTATTTTACTTTTTTTTAAGTTATTTTTTCATTTGCCATATAAAGATGGCATTATCTTTGGTTTATATTTTCATGGTTGTTTTGATTTTCCCTCCTGCCCTTTTTTTACACACAATTTGAGCACAATTTTTATTAATGTTATATTACGACTGAGAACCCTCGAGAATTTTTATTCTTTAGTTTTGTGTGTAAAACTTGTTAAACTCATATTTTTAAAATTAAATTAATGTTCAGACTTAATTATATAATTGCACAATAATGAATTAAAAGACTGAATATATTTGTAACAGGCTTTCCCGTGATCAAGTTAAAAATAAGTTCATTTGACTAATAATTTGATTTTTTCTTATTGGTAAAGTCATTAAGTAACTATTCACGTAAGTCTACTACATGTCCTATGCTATTTAAAGAAATGCTTTAGATTTATAATAATATTCTATCTTAGTCGTATATTTTAAAGTACAATAAACATGTTGTGATTTTAATATAAAATTTAAGTTTTTTTTAAAGCTATAATTAGTTTGGTTTTAGAAAACATAACGCATTTTTTTCTTGTCATAAATTTAATCCTCAAAGTATTGCCTCAAAGTATAAAACTGTTTAACCCACTAAAGTCTAGTATTAGCATCCATTTTTAATGACTAAAAAATAGTTTGTAGAATTTTTATGTTTTCATTTAAAGAGTTTTTCTTTCTAGTGTATGTTTCAGTTTATGGCAGTCCTATAAAAAAAATTTTTAGAAATTTTTAAATTTCTTTTATTATTTATAAATTTGTCATTTTGATCGACAATATATGATTTTTCAAGAGTTGCTGATAAAATTACTTTTTTGGTAGATATATCAAAAGAAATTCTATTGTGACAAATAGTTTTAATACAAAGCATCACTTAACAGTATTGTGTTTATGTGTGATACCAAATAAATTTCTTATAACAAAGTTTTCCTGTTTTTATAAATGGCATTGTATAATGTTAGAAAAACAGCTGCTTACTAATAAGAACAGGCTGTAACATTTAAAGTTATTAAAATCTCATATTTATTTTACTCTGAAGAATTTATATAATAAGCTATATATTTAATATATATCAATATGTATTTGGCAGAAAGGACTTGAAATTAATAGGTTAATTTTAATCTTTTTTAAGGTTTTTAAAAATTTAAAGTTTTCGTATTTAATGAAGGAATTGTGGGATAACTTTATACAGATAATATGATTGATTACTTTGTCTCAAGAAAAAAAATAATTTAGTTCATGTGACACATTTTAAGAATGCATCTATCTAAAATACTGTAGCCTGTACAAGATACTGATATCATAGTGCAGACTAATAGAGAAATGTGTGTGCAAGTTCAATGTAGTCAATAATTTAACCTTATTTTCTTGTCAAAAGGACTTAAATTTTAACTTGATCAAAGAATATAGATAATTTTGTTACATATCATATCTAACATTTCTATTATTAAAGTCTAAAATTTTTTTGAAAGATCTTGTAAATAGTTGCTTTAAGGCTGATATGTACTGTATCAAATTGCACATGAATAATAGCTCATCAATAAAGTATGAATCTATGAAAAGTAATTTAATCCTTTATTATTTAAGACTTGAATGGAACATTAAGCATATTGCTGCTGTGTAAGAACATGATAAAGTATTGTTTTTTAATAATTTGTTTTGGGCTTAATTTTTCTTTCTGTTATCTTTAATGGAAATTCATATATATATATATATATATATATATATATATATGCTGTTTTTAAGATCCATATTTACCAGTTACTTAGTATAAAGGAACAATTCATACAGTAAATGCACCTTTACACCTTTTAGTAAAACTTCATTTTTTTCAATTTCTTCCACTTACAATGAATTAATGTTCTATAATTTTGTTAAATGTAAATTTTTCTTGTTGATGCATTTGCATACTTAGATAGGTCAACAGATTGAAAAACATCCATAAAATCTTCGTTTAAAGGAAATATTTAAATTTATCACAAATGCCCTTACTGGTGCCTTGTTACTTATGTTTTAGCTTCCCTCAAATTCCCTTCTTGTTTAAGTAAAATCTTAACTATGAATGAATGATTGGGACCAATCTGGTTTCGCCAAATATTTTATAACTAAGTACACTATAACTATAAAATTTTTATCAAGAACTAATCTTTCTGTTTTATTATCCATTATAAATAATTTTGATGGCCTTTATTTAAATATTAGTATGTTTAATTGTTTAGTGATAAATTAATTCATTTTTTATTTAATAATTGAAATTGTCTATGTCTTCATTATGTATACTCATTTAAACAATGGGTTCTTATTCCTCCAATATCAAAATATTGACTTAACACACCATCAGTCAGTAATTTTTGTGAAACTGGGTGATAATTCTTTAATTCCCTTTTCCTTTAGTACTCTTGAATCTCATTTCCATATTGCATATGAAGAAATAATTCTAAATATTTGTTTCATATCTCTGTTTTCAGCAGTTAACAGACTGGTTCACCTAAATTTTTAATATTTCCTAAAAGTTTCAGTTTTAACAGTAGAAAATGTCTTTTACTTTTTTTTAATTTGCTGTCTATAAAATAAAAGACATTCATTAATGTATAGTTAAAAATTGGAAAGTTAATTAAGTCCTTATATTTCTGTTTTCATATTACTTTCTGCATTGTTCATTTAATACCTGAATTAAGTAAAGTATATATAGCTTTCTTTTTTTTTTTTTTTAATTTTTAAATTTATGGTTTGGGCATTAATCATCAAAACTATTAGTGTTCTTTATTATTGCAGCAATATGTTTTTATAATAAAATTATAAATGAAATATTTTCATCTTTTTCATCCACTTTTTTTATGTTGAAATTTGCATTAAAATCTTAACTTTCTTAATCACAAAATACTTATGATGTATTGGTGTTTATGTGTATTATATAACCTTTCCTTTTTTGGTATTATATTTTGTGCTGTTGATAAACTTCATAATGACTTTAATTGTAAAATATTTAATTTAAATGCAATATACATTAATAGCTTGCATAAATTTGAATCTTTAAACTGAAGATGATGCCTTTTAAAAGTAACTACAAAATATTTTGATATATGAATATATCTGCAAATTTTTATAGCTAGGGCAATTCAGATTTAGTTTTGTTTTAGTAAATATTTTTAGCTTTTGCTATAAAATAAAAGTTGTGTATTTTATATTTTATTTCTACACTATTTAAATCATTTGTTTCTGTTAGTATGTTAATTATAAAATCAGTAATAACATGCATCCTGCAAAATCATGATTAAAATGCTCATGGAATTTTCTGATATTTAAAATTACTTAGAATGATTTTACTTTATTACATGTGTTAAATTCTTTTAATTGTTAATTTCTGTTTGCCAACTTTTAGTCTCCCAAATATTTCAAACTGAGATTAATGTTTCATTTTGTATGTGTAATGCAGTATTTGAATATTGTTAGGGATGCAATCTATGTGATAGTGTCAAATTGTTTTTGTGTGATTTTACTTAATGCTAGTCCTTTCATTTACTTATTGTATTGTACAGAAAATTGTGCATTCTAAGTAAAGAATCAAGTAATTCACTTTACCCCGTGAATTTCATTGATAAACAAAATCAGTACTGTTTGTTTCGTAAACTTTTATGCTATGTATTTACATTCAGATTTATTTTGTACATATATATCATATTTTATTGCATTTATTATATGAATTTTATTCTATTAATATTTAACTGAGGTCATATAGAACTGAGGTAGTGAATAACTTGTGAATAATTTAAATGAAATTAATGGATTTATTAAATTTAAATTTTGTCACTATTCACCTTGAGGGTGACATCAATTTGTACAAATGTAGTATTAGTTACTAATTTATTTTTTTATGTTTGAGAGACTTTTTGTATTATATTTAACCCTTTTGGAATCATTTATATGCATATTTGATTGTAAAAGTTCAGTGATACATTTTTTAGAACTTACACATAACTCTTCTGTAGATCACATTTCTTCAAAATACATATAACTAGTATATCCTTGTGGGAACTCGCATATCAGGGCTGGCCCTAAACAGTAGGCAATTAATATAGCAGCAAAATTTCAGAACAACAAAACTGCCTCAACTAAAGTGCAGAAATTAAATGAACACAAACCACAAAAATATATTTCAATTACTTGAATCTCAAAAATAAGTTGCCGAATGATGGCCGATTGGTTAGAGTGATGGCCTTCGGTGCTAGAGTTCGTGGGTTCAAATCCCACAGTGGCAGGGCCGTTCGGAATCGGCTTTAAGCAGTAGGTCCCTGTCTCATTAGCCCTCATGTTGCAAAAAGCAGACTGTAGCAAACCAAACCAAAAATAAGTAAGTCATAAAATCAAATATAGTGGGAATTGACTTTGGTCTAAGGTGCTATTTAGTTTGTAAGTTTATTATTGTTAATTCACTAATTTTGCATTTCAGTAAAACAGTTTTTAGTAAATCTACAGTAGTATTATTTTATTAATTATATGTAAATTTTCTAGTTATTCTTTTTTATTATTATTATTTTTAAGTGTTTTGAAGCTTGGGAGGAAGAGCAATGTATGGGTTAACCTCTGATGGCAAAATTGCTAGGGCATGTCCTGTACAAATGAAACCCTACCCTTTTACCAAATGTTTTATGAATGGTAAGAGAAGTTAATGAAATGAGTTTGTGTAAAAAGTTATAAAACCTAACTTGCTCTTGACTTACAGAATAAAAAATAAAAATAAATTACAATTACAATGGATGTTTAGAACAATTTATTTTCATTGTGTATATATATAATCAGGTGCAAAAATTTAGACATATTTTTGTGAGGAAAACAAGCTCTTATTTGATTTTCCAAGGCTAGACTTGCCAAAACTATTTTTTTTTCATAACAAAAGACATATTCAAATAAAAAATCTGGGAAAACATTTGTAAGCCAGAATTTTTTTTATTTAAAAAATCACTTATTTTATTGTAGACAAAATTAGGACAGAATACCTATAACATCCTTAATGAAAATCAGCATATAGTTGAGTACAATTATTTTCAGTTTTTTAGTAAATTTGTCCTAGTAGTATTGTATTAATTATATGTAAATTTCCTAGTTATTTAAGTTTTATACCTAGTATTATTAAATCTCATCTAATAGAATCAATAAAATGAATTTTATAAAAATTTTGTCTTCTAATATTGGAAAATAATGGTGTATTCATCTCTTTATCAGAGAATCAATAATTTTAAATTACTGAAAAATATCAAATCTATATTTAAGTATAAATTATATACCCTAAAATTTCTTCTCAACTTATTTTGATTAAAGTATTTGGGAAATATATTTATACATTAACTTAATTACCAATAATGATTTATCATGCATTATTTTTTTCAGCCATTAAACGTGTTAAGAAATATTTAGCATTTCAGTGGTCTTGATTATGAATAATTTATGCTAATAGAGCTTGAATGAGTACAAATGCTTTAAAAAAGTTCTTATATAAATGACAATTATGTTTGATACTAATTATATAGATATATAAGTAAATGACTCGAGTTATAAATATAGTTAGTGAATTACGGTTTTCGTGTGTGAGATTATTCAGGTTGCTGTATAAAAGTTTAATATAATCATTTAATGGGACTATTATTATTAATTGTTATATAATGTATAGATCTTTTAACTGCACGTTACATTTTCTCTTTGTCTTTAACGATGACATTGTTGAATCTGCCAATGCTATTTCTAAAATCTTTTTATTTTAAGGAAAAGTTGACAATTTCATTTCTTTGTAAGACAATGTGTACTTCCTAGCAGTGTTAGTGTTCCCTTTGTATTTTAATATAAGGAAATTAAAGCTTTAAAAGTCTGACTATTCTTTAGAATGTGCCCAATGAAATTTTGTACTCTATAAACTTTTTAAGAAATAATGTAATAATCTGTAAACTTTTTATTTTAAATGTTTGGGAAAGGAGGACGTAATTATTTTTTAAGTTAAGTTCTTATAATGTTTAATTTCAGCTTGAGAATTTTTATTTTGAAATAATGATTAAAAAGATGCTTAGTTTGTTTTTATTGATTTTATCACTCTATACTCTTTTCTTATGTAGAACGATGCCTCAAAACATTCCTACTTGTTAAAAATTTAAGATAAATCTAAGAAAGTATTTAATGTATACTTAGTTATCTAATTATAAATTTTATTTAATGAATTAAAAATTTATTTCTTTCAAAATAAAGAATTGTGCATTATGTATTCTACAATTGTTGTCATACTTGTTCAAAATTGAAAACATCAGGGAAAAAAATATTTCTTGCTTAGCACATATTTTATATTAAATAATATATCATAAAGATTATAGTGTGATAATAGGTGCATGAGTTCAATGGTCCTTATTTAGACCTGGTGAATTTGCTATCAAATTGTGTTATAAAAAGTAGTTCCTAAAACCTCATACTGCAATGAATTCTTTATTTTATCCTTTTTAGGTTTATTTTCATATTTTTACCAAATTAAGTAAGATTTTAACATTTGTATCACTGTGTTGTTGATTCCAAAGGGGTTAAACTTGTCCGTTGTTAGCTGAGTGTAAAATATTGTACAGTTGACAGAGGCTTATGATTCTCTCCACTCTATGACAAGGGTTCATTATGTTATATTATAGTATTAACATAATGGTTTTGGAATTTGGTGATTTTAATATAATGTGGTTGACATTACAATGTGAAAGAGTTTATTTCAAGATATTGGTGCCAGATCATTTTAAAACTTGATGATATTCTTTTGAATAACTATGTTGCTCTATAACAGAAAGGCAATTTTAAAATGTTTAATGAAAATGTTCAAATGGGCTAAATGTTTCTGAAGCTTTCATTAATTATGAGCCTTTGATGTATTAAATTGAAGATATTTTATAAAATTTGATAATTACTGTATTATATTTCTTAGATTCTCGGTGCTATACAAGCTGATGTTTTATTTTTAAAATTTTGTTTTAAGGATTAAATCATTCAAAATTTTAAAATTATTTTTGTTTTTTCAGTTAATACAGATTTTATATTTTGAATGTATGATGAACTTTTATTTATTCATAAAAAAAATACAACACCTATTTAAGAAGTTGTTTATGATAAAATATATATTTCTCCGGCATACTTATAGTCTGCTCACTGAGAAGAGAGACCAAAAGCAGTGGTATAGTATAAGTTTCTGCGTAGAGATGTAAAAAACCCGGAATTTTGAAGAAGTGGGAATAAATCCGGGAATTTTGGGGAATAAACCCAGAATTTGGGGAACTTTGGGAAGAAATCATTTTAACAATGTTTACATTTATTTTTTCAACATTGGCTATTTAAGAACTAGCATACTATTTCTAAAAGATTTTTTTTTTTACTTTTGGCAATATATATATATATTCAAGAAATAATAGCAAAGAGCATTTAACTGATTTTATATTAGTACTTATGTAATTAATTACCCTATTAGTCTAATCAAACACATAACTGGTTGCTTCAATTTTAATTGCTAATATAATAATTACATACATAATTTTTGATGATTATTGATGACATTTATTTTGATGATAAAAATTGTCAAGATGTTTTTCGCAGAATATATGATTTCCAAATGTTAAAAACAATTAATAAATATACTTTAATCCACTGACCGAACAAGAAACAGCTCATTCTATTGTGCCAGCGTGCAGTGAAATCCTCTGCATATGGAATAGATGTTCGGTTTGTCAGCACCGATGAGCATCCGGATGAGGCACTGCAGCAGCAGGCACCTTGTGGTGCTTCATTTGCTGAACATATAAGTTTCTTGTGGAAGCCCAAATCGTTGCTTTTTCAACGCCGATATGACACCATACATGATTTTTGCTTCAGTGCTAGTAGAATTCTTATAAGTTTAGCTGTTTTTATAGTTATACCTCGACTACTTGTAGGTAAATATTTTATTTATTGTAATCTTTAAATTTATATTCGTAATAAATAACCCGTTTCAGAATGGAGAACTCAATAATGTCTCAATAATTAAAGATTTATTGGAAAATCCATGTTCTCTGCACACGCTGCATGAAAACCTACCGCACGCCACTGATATATATATATATACATACACCCATTACAGATGTATAAGTATTCAAAGTCCTCTTCATTTTGTAGATATTCAAAATCTTATCTGCTTTGCATAAAGCTTCTATAGATTGATGACAACATATTAGAATTAACAGTTATCACATGACTTTGTTTACTTTTGGTCTCTTTTTGATGAACAACTATAAGTCATTAAGTTTTTTATACACTAGTATATCTAAATAATTATATACTGAGAAACTCGGTCTCAGTTTTTTTAATAATTAAAAATTTTTAAAATTCTGCTTTGAAATTTCATACTGTGTATGTAATTACAGAGAAAATCAATGAGGGAAATGAAAATAATGAGGGGGAAACATAGGTACATTTTTGCTCAATGCACTGGAATTACATTGTGACCATAATGATGTAACATTTTGATGTTCAAAAAGTTAGCTGAAAATATTAATATAAAAATTATTAGTGTGTGGTACTCCTTTATATCAAATACTGTTTCTTTTTTCATTCCCTCATAGTTTTATATATTAACAAAATTATGAGTAAGAAATGAGGATTGCATTTCATAAAATTTGATGTCACTGGAAAATGTTCTTAAGTAGTGCATTATGAATTATAAAATCATACACATAAATTATGTAAATTCAGTGCACAAACATTTTATTCTAGTAAGTACTTGAGAATATATTTATTAGTAAATATTATGAAGCTCAGTATGTATCACATCATGCTATGGTAATGAATATGATCTCTTTCTCTCTCTCTCGAAGCCAGGCAATTACTGCCTTGCAATGGAAATTTGTGCATGTATTATTTTCTTATTGTCTATGGAAATTATTCTACAAAAAGTGTAGTAAAATGAAATGAATGTAACTTAAATTATGCATGTTTCATACAAATTTATTTCCATTAAATAATTAAAATTTTATTGTAAGTTATTAACACAGTATTTAAACTATCTTACTTAAAGTATGTTTTACTCATAAAGCTGTTGTACAAAATTTGCCTGCTTAAAATTGGGCTGATTATAATTTTTATGCATCGATCACTCAGTCAGTAATGCATTAAATGTGGGTATCTTTCATGAACACTATATATATATTTGTTATTTAAATTATTTCTGTTATATCCTAATTACATGTGTTATTGTAGCCAAATAAAATTTTTTTTATGTTTGGTCTTCCTCCTTTAAACTATCTCTCTTTGATGTGTTTGTCATTTGTGAGGTTTAAAGTATCTGTGTTGTTAATTAATATTTCAAAACATAATTTATTTCAAAGACGAAACATGTTAATAAAAGTATGTATAAATACTGAGTTTACTGTGTAAGACTTAACTTAAGAGTTTACTGTGTAAGACTAATTAAATATTTGGTATTTCAGGGAAATTATTAGCATCAATAACTCATTGCAGTTTTGATCATTTTCAAGGATATTTATTTATTTACAATAAAAATATTTTTTCTAATTTTACATAAAATAGGAAATTATATATGATGATAATTCAAATATTATTGTTGGCTATTACAACAGTATTTGAGCTATTTAAAACTATATGGGGCATTTTTACAAAATGATAGGTATGATTAAATAAGTTTTATTGCTATTTTTTGGCATTAACCCTTTGAGGGGCAACTATAGAAACTCTTTGGTTTTCAATGAAAATAGTTTATAAATGTTATCTATGGACCTTTTAAATATAAAGTATATGAAAAATAAATTATATTACTTGAGGAATAAGCAAGGGGTAGTTTGATTGCGTAATCACCTTACTTGTAACAGCATGAAAATGACACATTTTTAATAATATAGGAAAAATAATTAATAATTTTTATTAAAAGGGTGTATAAATCAAATAGATAAGAAATTTGTATATGAAGTTTAAATAGGTACTTTTATTTTAAAGTCTTAACTTTGAAAAATCGAATTTTCGATTTTAGGATCAGGTTTTGATAGAGCTTATTTCTAAAAGAAGATTTTGACAGGAATAATTAAAAGAAGGGAAGAAATTAAGTGTCGGTAGTTTGATGAAAAATTGAAAATCAAAAATTTTTTTTTCTATATAAATTAGAGAAAAAAATTTAACAGCCGGTATATTATATATACCATTGCCCTTCAAAGGGTTATTCCAAGTCAATTGACAAACACAGATTACAGGATCCCTAGACAAATGTTCACCAAATCCATGTATTAAATATCTTTAGTGAACATTATACATCTCTCTGAACTTATTTCTCTTACATCCTAATCGAATATGCAAAAATGTTACATTTTCTGGTATGTTTCTCATTGACAGGTATCTAAATTTTGTGTTGTTAGTTATTGCTAAATAAAACTAAACACTTTATTGAAATTTCAATCAATGCAGTGTTCAGTGTTTAAAAAATTTTCTTAAAATCTTTGCTGTTTTACTGGAAATGCTTAATATCACAGTTTCGGTTAGTGTCATCGTAACAGCAGTTTGGGTTCTTGGGCAGAAAAGTATGCTGGCTGAAGAAAAAGAGAATAGCTGGTAATAGTAAGCATATATTTTATTTGCATTTTGACCAAAAATAAAATTGCTGTTAAAACACGATCAATACAGATTAGGTGCCAGAGTATGAAATGCTATAAAATTCTTAGTATAACAAGCATTTGTTCCTTTCTATTTAGAGAATTTTTTTTATTATTGACGTGAAATAAATAACCTTTTTGGTGTTTAAAAAAGATAATTTTACTTTTATGTTACATAGAATTAATTTAAATTTCAGATAAATTTTTATTAATGGCAAGTTAATTAGTATATATAGATTAATATAGGGCCTCTGGTTTGAATAGCTGGCAAATCATGTGTTAAGACGGTAATGTTCTTTTTTTTACCTTTATGCACAAATAAATAAAAATATATTCAGTTACTAATGAACAAATTTTCAAATATTATATGGCTACCAACACTTTTATACATTTAAGCCTATTCTACTTTATAAAAATGTTTAATAATGCAAACGTAACTGAATGAATAAATGTGACTAAAAGGAGTTGTAGTTGCTTAGTGACAAAATGATGGGGTTGTAACATCTTTATTTCTGTGGAGTACAGTTTGTTTACCCATCAAACAATGCTATATTTTTCTATTTTAAGGAATTTTTGCATGTGACACCACTACTGTACAGTTAGTCTAAACTTCCATTTCATGTTTGTTTCCTTATCTTTGGTGCAGTGTTAGTAAGCTTTGTAAAAACATTTTAGGTGTTTAGGCATGTTAATATTCTTATATGTATGTCTTCAAATAGATAAAATTTTATTGATTATTTTAATTGGCAGCCTATTGTATGGTTATTATGTACTAGTAATATATACTTAAATCAGAAAATCATTACTGGTTTTACATATATGCCACATATGTTATTTTTGTCTTCTTCATTTAATAATAGAAGTCAGGGGCATAGCAAACAATTTTCCTTCAGGGGAGGAGATTAACTCATCGCAAAATTAATAAAGCAATCTGTTTGGGGGAGTTATAGTCCCTGCATCCTCTCCCATTACTTGTCACTATTAAAATATATTTATTAAGGAAATAGATGTATTTCTTTAAGAAATTACCTATATCATAATTCAGTTTTAAAATCAATTTTTACCAAATAGGAATAATAATTATTTCTCTAAATCAATGTTTACTTAGGTTAACCTTTTGAAAGGGAGTCTCTGAAGAAATAATTCATCTGCGGGACATATCCTGTCCCAGCCCCTCTGAAAAGGTTAAAAAAAATTCTTCATATTTATTTGTCAGTGGTTTTCATGTCATTTATGTCTCTATAGTAACTTTAAAAAAATTTCTGGTGCTGCTTTTCTTATCAAATTTTACAGCATGAATTGTTTGTTTTTTTTATAATTCCTAATTAAATGGAGGAAACAAATATTTATTTCTCTCAGCTGTAGTTTACTTTTTTATTATCTAACAATTTTGAAACCCTTGTAAAAATATTTTTGTTGTTAATCTCTTGACCAGAGTACTCTAATATATTTTCTCTTGGATATTAAATTCACCTTTGTTATAACAAAATGACTGAACTGATGCTCAAATAGTTTATATTTTGCTTACTCAAAGTTTTTTTTTTTTTTTTTCAAGTTTGAAGTTACTTGATTTTGTTTTACATAACTGTTACATAATTTCTTTTAAAGTGTTTTATTACTGAGCCTAAATGAAGTGTTTTCATACTTCTTTTATTTTTCTAGTTTGAATAAAATTAATATATTACAAAATAATGCAAAAAAAAAAAAAAATTTAGAATCTCATATATGAAACTATAAAACAGTATACTTTGCAGACTTTTTAAAATGTATTTTAAAAGTGATGTAGTATACATAAATGTATCAATTACAATATCCGATATAATCATAGCCTTTTATTTAAATAAAAAAGAAAAGAAAAGCTATGAACTATATATTAAGTGTTTTTTTATTTCTATCTTTGTTGGCTGTGTTTGTATATTTATATACATAATTCATATCTAAGAGAACCTAAAATAACAATTAGAATTCATAAGTGTTTTAAGAATAATAATTAAAAATATATATCTTATGAACTGCATGATTTATTTTACTTTCAAACCTCTTTTGTTTATTTACATTGTAATTTTTGTTACATTTGTAATTTTGTTTTGTTTAATATATATATATATATGTATATGTGTATATATATATATATATATATATATATATATATATATATATATATATAACACACAATGAAACCTCTCTGAGCAGCCACCCCACCGTTCCAAGATTATTTGGCCACTCTGAAGGGTTTATTATAAGAAAATTGCTATAATGCATAATATAGGGGAGAGACCGGGGTAAAATGGACCAACCCCTATTATTTATTTTATTTATTATTTTTAATGTTTAATACTTTGATACATAGATGACAACACTGCAGTCTTGAAAATGAATGTGTAATTGTGTGTTTAGCTGACAATTTAGCCATTTTATTCTAGAAAGTTGATTTGTGGTAGTCAGAAGTAAATATTTTCATCATAATATATCTTCTTCTCTTCATTTAAGAATTGTGATTTGGAGGATTTAACTTCTCACAATAAAGAGCTAAGATGATGTATTATTATATTTAATGTAGCTAAAACAATTTAATATAAGATTAGTTCTTTTTTTCTGACACTTTTTGTCAGAATTACACATGGGGTAAAATGGACCACCAGAACCTGGGGTAAAATGGACCATGGTCCATTTTCCAGGTTGTGTTTTTTTTTTTATTTCTGTAATGCTTTCTAAATTGATTTTATGTGTGATACTTTAAAAAACATGCAGGATTTAAAGTAACAGATATATGGCAATTCAATGAAAATGTCTTTGAGGATATCCAATATCTCTCATCATATGTGACTGATCAACCGTCACCAGATTTTGAATTAACAAGTACAGCTGATCGTCAACCAAGCACAGGTAATCAGCAACCAAATACATCACAATCAGTACAAAGTGAAAATCATCAGTTGAAAACAATATCACCTTTTGAATTACGCCCCTTGGCAAAAGCTAGCATGAGCAAGACAACAAAGAAACGAAAGAAGGGTGCATCAAAAATTCTAACTGATACATCAGTGAAAACGATGATTGAAAAAATGTCAAAGAGAAGGAAGAGAAAAAATTAAAACAGAAAAATGCTGCTTTAGTTAAAGATAGGAAGAATTTAGAAAAAATGTTAGTCTTAACTAAGCAGAAAAATGATAAAACTGAATTTTAAAGCAAATAAAGAAAATTTATGTGGATCAGAAAGTTTGAGTGATTCGGAAAATATGTCTGTTTATAGTGATACTTAACACAGTGATAAAGAAAGCAATTCACAGCATGATGCTAATTCTGATAATGAATTAAAAGTTGGCAAGAATATTTTGGTTAAATTTTTGACAAAAAAGAAAGTGGTTCATTTGGTTGGTTTAATAACAGGAAAAAATGATGAAGATTACGCTCTTGTGAAATTTATAAGGCAAAAACCTAATCAAAATGTGTTCATTTTCCCTGACAATGTTGATGAATCGCTCGGAAATGTTCAAGATATTGTGATGAGTCTCCCAGATCCTACTGCTTCTCAAGAAAATAGCAGACTTTCAGTAACACACAAATCTTTTGGTGTATCATTCATTAACTTCAATATTCGCTAATATTATGCTTTATGTGTACAGATTGAAGCTATAGAAAATAAATATAATACATTTTATGTTTTGTACTATTAAATAATGTACTACATTTAAGTTATCTGTAGAATTTTTTTGTGGTTCATTTTACCCTGTGCCATGGACCATTTTACCCCGGGGTCGGGGTAAAATGGTCTCACTTGCTATTAAAAAAATTATAATAAAAAAAGTAATTATAATAATTGGTTTTGACTGAGTGTAATATAAAGCCTAATATATAGGCAATGTGCATATATATTTTCAGATTCAAATAATCATTAGTTTGAGAGCAAATATTCAAAATTCACAAAAGTGGACCATTTTACCCCGGTTTGCCCTAAACAAGTCTGATATATATTCCTTATTTAAAATGAAATTTAAAACTTATCTAAAGAGAAAATAGTACTTTATTTCATGCTTTCTTACATTTTTTTAAGAAGGCTACAATTTGTGTCTGTTTTAAGTTTTTACTTTTCTCTATAACAGCCATTTTTTATAGTTCATTTTTTACTTTAAAAAGCAGATCTCTAACAGATTCGTTTGCAACCGCTTCGGAATTTTCGATAATTTCATCGATTTTTCCTAAAGTTGCTTGTGTTGAAAGTTTAGTTTGCTCTCCATTACAAACATTGGGAAGTACCTCTTCAGGAACGGAATTATCGCCTGAAAGTTACAAATTAATTTGTAAAAACGTTTTATACACATACATACTGTTTAGTTAATTAAAATCAACCTCAAATTTTAGATTTGATAAAAAAAGATTTGAAGGAGAATTTTCCTGTATTGATTTGTCGAACCAGCCAATCTTCAAAAATAAATGACTTCATTCATGCTTTTTTATTCAAGTACCACGACATACCAAGATGGTCCGATTTTTTTTTTCCTTTTAAACACTTGAGTCTTTGAGATCTCCAAATTATCAAGAGTTTCTCTTTCTCTCCAGTTGAGCTTGCACAAAAACTAATGGTCAGCCGCGCCTTCGGAATTTTTCCACCTCTAGCATTTACTGATTTTTGCATCATTCTCTTACTAGGCAAAAAGCGAAAAAAAGAGCACTGTTTCGTCCATGTTAAATATATCCCTGTCATCATATACAGCCAAAAGCAGTGGAAGACGCTCCATCCCATCTTCACATGTACTGAGGTCGACATCGAGGGCTTCTATGTTGTTACTCTGTTCTATTTTAGAATAGTACAGTGCATGTACAGTGTAAGAGGCGTAAATGACCAGGCAAGTTAGTATTAGCACGCATCTATTTAATTATCATTCTAAGCGGCCACGATACAGAACATACATCATATCCTAGTTACGTTACATAGCGCGTTCTCTTAACTAACGGTTTCTCGTCTGTCAGTCCGTTCCGGTCAGTCAAGGGTGACTCACACCACAGCTTCGGGGTGTTGCTTCGGCACACAAGGATCGAAATGTGATATTATTCCGTATGCGAAATCTATCCAACCACCCATTACTAGCTTAGAAATTTTCAAATCCTAGAGCATCCGCAAGTTCTTATGCCTTGTTCTGTTTGCAAGTTGTGTTCAATCATAGGTCCACTGACAGGAATTTTCTTCGTCTGAACCGTTTTAAACTATATCAAAACAGCCTCGTTTACATCAACATACTTTTCGAACCTCATTCATTTAACACCACGAAATTTGAAGTCTTTGCACTCCTTCAAAATCAAATTCTTTTTTTCTTTAATGACTTTGTAGATTTGCGTTCTTCCGCAGTTAATACAGCTAATTTTCTGGCCGATTTGCTCTTATATTCACGCAGAACTTCAATGCGCTGCTCGAGATTTAGAAAAACGTGTTTCGACACCGTTGCAACTCAGATCACTGACAAACTAATGAAATAAAACTGGCGTGAATAACATTTTTGCTGACAGGTGCAATTCTTCCTTAACTGTACCGATTGGAATTCCAAACAAAGGACCTAGGATACCTGCAACGCCGATTGTCCAGTTCCCCCCTAAGTTACTCTTGGTGGTGCAATAAGGATTCCACCAAGGAATCTGAAGGGTGTGGGGAGAATACAAAAGACAACAGATTTAATCTTTCTAAGAAAGGGGGGGGCAACGAGAATGGACTTCACAAGTTATTCCTGAGTATTATATTCGATCATAAACCTGACCTTGAAGTTTTTCCTCTCAACATTAAAGCACGAAGTGAGTAGAATTTTCCGAAATGGACGAGGATAGAGGTTATTTTACCATTAGGCCTATGAGTCGAAAAATAAGTGCCATGAAAATTTGGCCGTTTAGAGAGGTGGCCACTCTGAGAAGTTTTGCTGTATATATGATGTATATGTATGTATCTATATATGTATATGTATGTATATATATATATATATATATATATGTATATATATATATATGCATATGTATGTACATATGTACACACACATATATACATATACACACATATGACTTGAGATGTGCAATTTATTTCCTTTAAAAGTCACAGATCGTGCCACTAAATTAAACAAAACATGACAAAA
The DNA here is from genome assembly GCA_032207245.1 of Pardosa pseudoannulata. Classification (NCBI taxonomy): domain Eukaryota; kingdom Metazoa; phylum Arthropoda; class Arachnida; order Araneae; family Lycosidae; genus Pardosa; species Pardosa pseudoannulata. The sequence goes on along the minus strand of CM063511.1, from coordinate 74,824,598 downwards.
TGAAATTTTTAGGAGCTCTATAAATTTTTCGTTTTATTTTCATCTCACGAAAGTCGATTAGAGCTAATCAGTGATCATTTATTATAAAAATCTAGCAAAATTCTGATTATCTTAGTGAAATCGGGCCTTTATACTTTTATTTATAAATGTACCTTGTTTTTATTTATTTATTTTATAAATAACCGAGCAAGAAATGTAGTTACTTTTCGTTTAGCCGAGTGGAAGGATAAATTCCCAAAGGTTTTGTTGAGCTTAAGAAGAAAAATAAATAAAATGTAGCATTCGCTTTTTGAAACAGCCGACTTCGTTTCGTTTGATCTGGAGCACTACGGCCTACTGTTTTGCTCATGACGGCTAATGAGACCCAAACAGCTGTGTTATTTTAGAAATTATTAAAATTGCTGGCTTAGTACATTAGGAAATTTAATTTAAATTTTAAAATATAAACAATCTTTCATTCAAGAACCTTAAATACCCAGACCGAAAGTTAGGTACGAAATGGCTAGTTATTAATATTATCCAAAGCATTTTGTTTGATGTATGAAACAGTAATAAAGAATTTAATTTTGATTGACTCAACGAGCTTCGTAAATAATTTTTTACATGTTTTAATACTGAGAATGAACTTTCACCAGATGCATTTGATATAGGCAGAGTTAAATATATTCGCAATAATATTTTTATATTTAGAAATGTTACTATTTTTGAGCATTTTATAATTTTTTTTTTATTTTTTTTAGACCGTTTACCCGGGTAATAATAGGCAAGCCCTAACATTTGTCTCATTTGACTGAATGATCTACTCAGGGTCGGACGCACACTTTCTAAAGGAGCATTCAGTAGGTGTTGGCTCAGCCGGGTAGATTGGGGTATGATTATCGTATGTGTGGCTGTTGTAAATTCCTGATCGCTCACATTAAAGTTAGTGTATGACGCCAGTGTAGTGTGGTAAGATGTCGGCTCTCATTACTCCTCCCACCGATAGTTTTTGAACGCATAAAAGTTAGCTCTGATCGAAGTCCATCGTCGATTGTGTTTTTTTGCATGGACCAAATGTGATGAGAAAAAAGATAATTCGTTTTTGATGCCGAGATTTATCAGGTGGTAGGTAAAATGTTCAGCACTGCTTTCCATTATACGTTTTAAATGACGTCATTTCACACTACAGTTCCGATCTTGCTCCCAGTGACTTTCATTTGTTCTTGCACTTGAAGAAATTGCAGTTCGGTCACAACAGACAATTGTAACAAACTGCCTTCACTCCCAGGTGGCAGACTTCTATAACACAGGATTTCAAAAACTTATGCCGAACGATGGTCGAATGGTTAGAGCGCTGATCTTCGGTTCCGGAGTTCGTAGGTTCAAATACCTCTCTGCCACGGATGTTCATAGCCGTTCGGAATCAGATTTAAGCAATAGGTTCCAGTCTCATTAACCCTCGTGTTGCAAAAATGTAGACCGTAGCTCTCCAAACAAAATAAAAACTTATCCCTCGGCATGACTGTAATACAATACCTGTGGTTATGTTGAGAAGTAGCTGAATAGTGTTGTATCTTGTGCAATAACTCTCTCCGGGTAATAATGTATTGTTCCTTTTTACTAACTTGAGAATTTTTCTTTCTGCGTGATTCGTGTCAAATGAACCCACCGAGAGTTCAATTTTAGACCAATCAATGCTTTGTGAAATTAATTAGAAATAAAAATGTTTAATCTTTTACCCAGGAAATAAACGTTTATGCGATTTTTTTTTTTTTTTTTTTTTTTTTTTTTGTGGAAATGCGCATTTTCTTTCATCTTTTTTTAGTCTTCTGTTGTCATTTTTTATCATAACTGAAGATAAGTTATCGTATTTGAACTTTGATTTTTTCTTCTGCTGTAATGGCTTTTGTACTTATTTCTCGACTCTTTTCAAATGGACTAAAATTACATTGATACTTTTCGTAAGTAGTTCTCCTATAATATAATTTTATGCCTGTTTATAGTATACTAATATGGATTTGTATAATATATATATATATGCAGTATTATATTCAAACGTATTACTCAAAGTTCTTCTCGACAAACAAATTATTTTTTTTTTAAGATTTTATGTTTTACATTTATTTTCTTTGACTGCTAGTGTTAAGTTCTTCAAATAAAAGGAAAAACAGAAAATTATTCTCTTGTGGTGTGTGTAATAGTTAATAAGGAATAAGAAAATAAGAAAACTTTTAATGGCAGTGGGAATAATTTGAAATCCAAATAAGTTGCTACTCATGTGTGCCATTTCTTAAATTTGATAATAAAAAAATGATTTTATTACCTAAATTTAATGATAAAAGAAGTTTTTGTTTAAAAAATAATAGCATTGGGGTCATTCATTTTTTCATGCGCTAAAATTATCGCAAACTGATAGTATGGGTTCAAAACAATTTTTCTTTTTTTATTGTTAACAAAACTTTTATCGGTTTTTCATGTTATAAGTAGATAATTTATTGGATATTAAATAAAATCAGGAATACAAACTATCATTTTATTATGAAACAGCTTTAACGTGAGTTTTTGTGATTTACTTTTAATCGACTGAAAAAGATTAGGTAACCCTCTTCCATAAATGTTTATCGTATAAAATATTTAAGTCCTTTCATATAAAGCATTACTTTAATATTCAGAGTCAGTTGAACATTCTATTAGTCACTTACAAACGTGGAGGTCAAACACATAGCTGATTTTTTTCTTCTTCACTTCAAAAAAAGCTGTATTTTCAATTAATTTTATCGTTGATATCGGTATTTCTGAATATATTTAACTTCGATATCTCTTGGTGTTGCATTTTTGATGGCCAGCAACATAAGGCAATTTGTAGCAACGTCACAAACTACTATAATGCCCTTCCCATTCATTTTCATGTTTACAACAGCCAATAGACAAACAATATACTGCCCTTCAGTTTGAAACTAAATCCAGAATTGTCACAATTTGAGAATTTGCCCTACTGCGTAAAATCGCCCTATATAATGAAACCATGGGGCTGGAAAATAGATTCAACGTTTCGTACAGTGGCGTGCGGTAGGTTTTCATGCAGGGTATGCAGAGAACATGGATTTTCCAATAAATCTTTAATTATTGAGACATCTGAGTTCTCCATTCTGAATCGGGTTATTTATTATGAATATAAATTTAAAAATTACAATAAATAAAGTATTTACCTACGAGTAGTCGAGTTATAACTAAAAAAACAGTTAAACTTATGAAAATTCTACTAGCACTGAAACAAAAATCATGTCTTTTGTTGTATGGTGTCATATCGGCGTAGAAAAAGCAACGCTTTGGGCTTCCACGAAAAACTTACATGCTCAGCAAACGTAGCACCACATGGCGCCCGCCGCTGCGGTACCTCATCCGGACGCTCATTGGTGCCGACAAACCGATCGGTTTGTCGGAACCAATGAGCAATAGACGTTTGAATGTCTATTCTACGTGCAGATGATTTCACTGCACTCTGGCACAATAGAGCGAGTGAACTGTTTCGTGTTCGGTCAGTGGATTAAATTATATTTATTAATTGTTTTTAGCATCTGGAAATCATATATTCTGCGAAAAACATCTTAACAATTTTCAAAAACCAAACCAGATATATGGTGTTACAGACAGTATACAAGTTATATCTGTAAGACACAATGAATGGTAAAAATTGAACTGTTCAGTTAAAATTCGTTTCTTTAAAACAAAACAACATTGTTTTTCAGCTAATTATTTCAATAAATAGAATACATCACTGAAATTAATTTACTATACTAAAACATTTCACTTTATATTGATGAAATACTTCTTTTATATTTCAATGAAAACAAAATCTTACAAAATATAAATTTATACATTAACCGTCTGCAAAATCGTATGGCCAGTTAATCA
>CM063511.1:74815704-74818204 GCA_032207245.1 Pardosa pseudoannulata | reverse complement strand
TTTAATAAAATTATGATAAATTTTTAGACTACATATAAATTATTTTATATAAGATATATACATTTTGTATCTTCGTTTAGATGTAAAATTAAATATAATAAGAATTCAATATAATTCTGGTTCATGGAGATCTGCAATTTTTTCGTACTACCCTGATTCGTGAAATCGTCTAGTGGGCGTGGGGATTTCTCCAAAACAGTGGAATCAAGGATGGTCAGAAAATTTTAATGGGTGCTTGGGGGACGGGAAGCAGTGGTGTTGCGGAAATTATGCTTCAATTTTCATCACTATGGGGAAACTAAAGATAATTCCTAATAAATCACTCCAGTTTTTAAACGATGAACCTGAAACCACCACTACTAATCACATTAAAAGTAAGCTATGATTGTGCGGAGTGCTGTCAAACATACACTTATGTTTTGACAAATTGCCCGAAAGAATAAATGCGGAATCGCTGTACTATCTAATTTTAACAACACCATTAAGGATTTGCAATGATTCTCCAATAAAAATAAACTGCATTGCATCAAATTCTTGCACTGTAACAAAAATATATAATTCCCATTTATATTTCTAATTACATTAGACCAAGTTATGTGCTTTGATTGAATTCTATGCTTTTATAATTCTGTTGACATTTATTTACGATTGTAAATGAAGCGATGATATCAACTACTTCTGATTTAAAATATTTTTTTAAAATCATTGCCGATAGTGCTTTTGAAATTTGATTTGAGGTTATTGTAATCCTCTCGAGATGAATTTGTAATGTGTGCATTATTAATGCACATTTTTTAAAAATCTTTTAAAACTGGTCTTCAGTAAAAGTACTTAAATTGTTTATGTGTTTTGAATTTTCATTTATTGTAATCCATTTTGTAAATTGGTGAGTTTTATAACAACAATTTTATGTGACTGTGTGGGTAAAATTAAAAATAGATAAATAGTGAAATTTTTCGTACATAAGTTGTAAGTATGTATACAGTATTCATCAATAGTTTTTAATTAGTTTCTTAATTGTATTATTTGTAGGTTCTAAAAAACATAAAGAAGTACAACAAGTTTTCCTGCAGCAGAGTGTTACTCTTTTAGCATTGAAGGATAAATCTGTAAATAATGGAACCATTGCTCCAGATTTAATTCAACCAAAATTATTCTTTGGAATTGTCAATGAAGATATACCTTTGTTTATTGGTGCTGTTATAGGTATGCTATCTACCAAATTATCTTTTGAATTGATAACTAATTTCTTAATTCATCTTTTAATGATTTTTTACTTGTGCTTATATATATATATATATATATATATATATATATATATATATATATATATATATATATATATATATATACATACATATATACAAATGGTTTCCGCGAACCTAGAAAGTCAGGGAAAATCATGGATTTAGACAATGGATTAATTTTGTCATATACAGTCTTGATTTTTCAAGCAAAATGAGTAAAAGTCATGGAAAGTCATGGATCCGCTAAACTACCGATTAAAAAAAATGCATTGACTTGTTTAATTCTATTTTTACTTGTCATTTGACTGAAGTTACTGAGTTTGGTATTTATGTATTATCTTATTGACCATATTGCCAAGTAAAATTTGTTCACCAAGGAAACTTAAAGCAAGAAAGCTTAATGGGTGGGTAAATGTATATTATTCTGGTTTTTTTTTCTTAAATTGTAGATTAAAATTTTATTAATACAATAATAATTATATTTTAATAAAATTTAGTTAAGATTTTTCACAAAATATAAGTTTATCTCTAGGGATATTGTATATAAACATTATAGGGTTACATTTGGCTATTATTCATGGTCACCTGGATAATACCAAAGTACCCTGAATTCAAATTGAAAACATTTTGATTGAAAAATTGCTATATGATTAAACTTAGGTATGTAAATACAATAATTTATTTTTATGTGAGTTTATTAATACTAATAAAGTAAGTTTATAGTTTTTTTATGATAAAATTCCTGTAATTTCTCTAAAAGCATATATTTTATTTGTATGTACATCAGAAGTTTTATTCATATATACTTTTAACGAAAGCTTTTTAAAGTCATGGAAAATGATCTGCTAAATCAGGGAAAGTCATGAAAAGTCATGGATTTGAAAAATTTTATTTTGGCAGATACCTTGTGTATATATATATATATATATATATAACAGTGCACAATAATTTATTAAGTTTTATTCAGTCATTTAACTTTGTTTCATCTTAATTCAGTAAATATATTTGAATCAAGAACAGATAATGTGTGAGACTAGCGTTACCCAGGAGGCCACACTACATGGCACCATACAGGTTTTTCTGTGTGTTCATCAAATTCCTTAATACTGGACCCCGAAGCAGAATGTGCCAAAAAGTGCAGAACAACTGTCTCCGCTGCAGAACAATTGAGGCTCGCAGAAAACATTTTTTTCTTAATATATATATATATATTATATATATATATTTTATATATATATATATTATATATATAT
>CM063511.1:74788204-74810704 GCA_032207245.1 Pardosa pseudoannulata | reverse complement strand
ATTTAACAATTATTCTATTATGACAATCTAAGGAGTATTTAAAAGTTAACTTGAATTTAAAAGTTTGTGTATTTACTTTAAAATATAAAGAATATAATTGCTATTTTTGAATCTACACATTTTTAGCAACTCTGTAGTTTTCTTGGGATTAAAGCCCACTCATATCTTTGACTGCAAAAGGGAGAGATCATCTGAAGACTGTAAAATTTCTAACCCTTTTTCTACTCTAAAGGATCAAGTAAGCAATATTTGTTTGATATATTTATATTTGCTAAACAGTTTTCTTAATCAAAAAATGTATATTTATTTATATAAATGCATATATTTACATCAGGCATGCCCAACCTGCGTCCCTTGGGCCGCATGCAGCCCATTTAAAAACTTTTTGTGGCCCAATTGAAATTTTCAACTGTCTATATAGTTTTAGTCATTTTGACTATATCAGGGTTCCCACGGTCCTTAAGTTCTTAAGAACTCCTTAATTTTAGCTTTCATTTTTAAGGGCCCTTAAAACCACTTAATTTATGTCAAAGGTTCTTAAAAAATCCTTAATTTTTAAATTGGAACTTAAACAATTAATCAATCTTCACGTGATTTCCTATCAATTTTAGCCATACTCTCCAAAAATTTCTGGTTTTGAAGTTTGGAGTTAAATTTGCCCCAAACCAGTTATAAGAACGCCAGTACAGATGATAAGTACTGGTCAAAGAATATATAAAATATTTGTTAATGTTCATAACATTCTTTTACATTTTCTAGTCAAAAGTGCAGTATGAATAATAAAGAAAATCCTCAAATACATATGTTTTCAGTGTATTTCTGTAGTAGTTCAAAATTCCTTTCCTTGATATCCTTAAAATGTTATGAAAATACTTTATGTTTATTAGTACTTTTTATGCTCACAAGCTAGTAAACTTTTTTGACAAATAAATCTTTCGCATACTGAAAAGGTTCATAAAGTCAGCTGCCCTCTCCTATTAGCTAACAGTCATGTAGATTTTAATTAATTAGAATTTAATTAACAAAGCAGGAAGGTTGGGGGCAGGTTGTGTATATTTCAGTTACTTATGGAAGCTTAATTTTCTTTGCATTGAATGTAATAGAAAAGTCTAAAACTTTCTTCTTTCCCAGACAACGTCGGGTATAATCAACTAGTATATACATACATACACTCACATATATTTATATCAGAATCATTTTTAATCTCTCAGAAAGTACTGTTTATAATATTTCATTCACAATTTATTTTTAATTTGATCTTTCAAAAAAACTTTAGATGTACATTTTTCAAAATTTTTCAAACAAATTTCAAAATGTTTTTGTCAAATAGGTTTATGTTATATTAATTTTTAGGAATTTTTAAAAACTTAGTTCTGAAATATTGTAGGGCATTTATTGAACATGTCTTGTTCTGTTCATAATTATTAAAATATGTTCCTTAGGAAACAGGGTTTATGTCGTTATGCCGTGTATTTCAAGTAGGTCCTTATAAAAAGTTACTTTGGTCTTTAGAAAGTCCTTAATTTTTGTTCTGGAAAAAGAGTGGGAACCCTGTATATACAATTGAAACATATACAATTACACTATATACAACTGAGTTTTAGTTGTTTGTAACAAAGCTTCAGCTTTATGAAAATCAATTACGGTCAAATAATTTGATTCATTTCCCATTATTAAATGACTATAAAAATAACCATAAAAACTTCTTCAAATATTCTACTGAAGTTGCAAAATTAAAGAATGCAATACTAGATTCTCATGCATGCAAAAGTTTGAGGAAATCTTTAAAATATTCTTAGCTCCATTTAATGTAGAGGTTGAATCAGACTTGCAATCAAACATTGAGCTAAAATGTCTCCACAAAGGGAATAAGATTAAGTATTATCAAAAATATATCGCCAAAGATAAATTTCCAAATTTAAGACGATTGGCAATGTGTATTATATCAGCATTTGGAACTACTTATCGCTGCAGATAATTTTTTTCCAAATTAAACCTGGTAAAAACAAAGTGTCGCAGCAGGTTGCTTGATAAAAACATGACCAATCATCTACGATGCTCATTGACTACATTATCCGTAGATATTAACAAAATCTCAAGTAAAATAGAAAAACAAATCTCACATTAATTTTAAAATAATACATGTGGTAATGCTTGTGAATAAACTACAGTATATATTTATAATATAAATATAATAATAATAATATTTTAACCCTCGTGATTAGGGTGGAAGGTAAGGTGTTGGGGGTGATTATAAATACTGTATAGTTAATGTTTATTGTTGTAGTAGTTATGATATGTGTATAACACAACTTTTATGTACAGTCGCAGCTGGCCCTGTAAAAATGCATATTTTGAATATTGCCCGATAATAAAATATTTTGAATAATTTGTTGTTTTTTTTATATGTGTGGCTCACTTCAGTTCAGTAAATTGTTTTTTGGCCCACCAACTGATTTGGTTTGGGCACCCCTGATTTACATGATTGGTTTGGGGGTATTAGCTGCCTGTATGCAAGATAGTATTTGTCCATTCCCCTATCAACACAGATGTTATAAAACTGCCCCCCAAATCCTATCAACATGGATTCCTCGTAGATTTATAACTTAGCCCAGTACATAAGAGCTTATTATTATTTATATGATTGAGTGCTTTATATAATTTATTAAGCATCAAAGAGTTTTATAATCCATCATGTATTTGTTAAGTTTATTAAAATTTATATCTTTTCAAACAAATATAGCAAATTACACCCATAAACTGCACTCTTTTGGCTTTCTTATTTTCCAGTTTATTAATATCAGATAACTCTTAAGTTTTTATATAATTTTTTTTTAATTGCTAATAATTCTATATAAAGTGATAGAGAGACACTGCAATACATACTAAAATTATACATTGTAATTTACATTTTACTTGTAATCACAAAACCTGTTGGTACTTTTTGGCATTTAAAAGAAAATTAAGTTAAAAAATCCTTTTAAAACTAATTATATATTGAAAATCATTTTTTTTAATTGCAAAATGTAAGTATTCATTAAACACCAACCAAACATTGACAACAATTATTCTCGGACTCAAAAAGCAAGGGAAAAAAAGAATTAGCTTTTCTTGCTAAATATTTTCAGTAATAACTTCTTTTTTTCTAAAAAGTTTTGTTAGTATATTTTAATATTTATTTCATTGGTCACTAGAAGTTTGGCTGTACCTTATGTATCTGAGTATATTTTAAATCATTTATGATTTATAAAATTAAAAAAAAAGCTTATAATTTATTAATCTTAATCATTAACTATTTTTTTTTTATCTTTTCTTGAGTTAAGATTCCTGCCACTGATTATTAATTCTAATAGTTTTACTTTAGAATTCAATGGTTGTAATTCAGTAAAATTTTTAAATGATAAAAATATTAAATTGAAGTATTATTAATTACTTAAAAAGTTTAAAGTGTTATTTTATCATATTTAATGATTACCATTTATCAGTATGTTAAAAGTAATAAAAACTGCCAAGTTTTGTTTAAAGCTTTAAAACTATTTCTTACTTGCAGAGTTTACAAAAGAAAGCATTGAGTGGAACTCAGCATATCAAAATGTTAGCTCAGAGTTCTGATGTGGCTACCAGTGAATCTGAACAGGGCATTTTCAATGAATCATGTCTTCCGAATTCTGCTGAAAATAATGCAAAGCAGACTTGCTCCGTTATCTCTGTACCACCAGTGTTAAACAAGTCTATTGTATCTCATGTTACCAAACCAAGCTATTTACCACCTAATGAGATTAGCATTCCAAATGTCATAATTCATCAAGATTCACCTGCCTTGTTTCATCGCAGTTTTTATTCAGGTAAATGTAACTTTTTGCAATTTATTGTACCAATTTTGTAGGAATTATTTAAATCAGGGTTGGAAAAAAATTATAATTTTTTAAAAAAAATAAAAAAAAATCAGATTTATTTGATTTAAATCGAATTTTTTTGATTTTTTTCTGAATACTAATTTTAATTGTTGTTTTTATGTTCTTTGCAGTATACATAGAATAGTTTGTTATAAGATGTAACATCTTATACATCTATTATATTTGTACACACTGATTACCTAAACTTAAGTATATAAATTTTAATCTAAATACATTCTATTATTTTGTCATTGGAGAGTGCAAACTCAATAAGATGTAAATTAAAAGAACAAATTAAACATTCTTTTAATGCAAACTATTTATTTAAAAAAACAAATCACAATTATTTCAATATTTTTTAAGCACCAAATGATGGATTTAATTGTTTCAATAAAAACATTAGCTTCGATGCTTTATCCACTCCTCATTGGTTACAAAGGCAAAAGAAGAAAACTGTCCTTCCGTTCCAGCAGACGAAGCCACGGCTGTTGTTATTTTGTAGAAAAACTGGATATCAAGTTTTGTAATACTCTCTTTACCTCCCATTACATAAAATGATTTCCACCAGTCATAATCAGTCATTGTACTATCCCTACTCCATACTTTCTGATAACAACACACCTCCATTCTTGGTAAGCACATGCTATATATTGACACTTATTTACTTATTGGTATTACTGTACTGAGTGATTCCCAATTCTCCTGTCTTAGTAATATAGGTTTTAAAAGAAGTAAAAAAAAAAAAAAGATTTAAATCAACGATTTAAAAAAAAAATCAACTGATTTAAATCAAGATATAAATCATGCCAACCCTGATTTAAATAAGTTTTTTTACAGTATAAACAGTATTCAGTTTTAAAAATAAATTTTTCTCTTGAAACTTACTGTTTGTAATATTTCAAAAATGATTGGCCCTAAAATTCCTCAAAATTTTCCCTATTCAGTCTTTAAAAATCTTTCCCAGTCATTTATATCTTGACTATTCTTGTTCTACTAGCATAAAGCCCATAATATGACGGGGTCAGTAAAATTTTTAATTTTCTAGAATTACAAAGTAGCCTATGAGGCAGATAAAAAAATGGTTTGTTTTTTAGCTGAGAATTACTAGGTACATGTTCAATAATTTGTTTACCTTCATACTCCTCAAAGTCTCCCTACATTGTGAATGTAGTTTAGAATCACGCTGAATTCATTTAGTCAAACCGTGTGGTTATGTATAAAACACAAACACACAAACAAACAAAATTCTGAATTTTGAAAGATATATACTTAAACGCTAGTTATTTATTAGTCTGTGAAATAGACTCCTAGACTTTTACGAAAAGAATTTGTTTTTAATACCAGTGATAAAATTTTCATTGCAACAAAAAATAATCGAGGATTCAATTTAAAATTATCACTTATATACTTAATCTATTATTTAACACAAATATAAAAGAAAATTATTCACTTAATATGTAAGTTCAGCGATAAAACGTATGAAAATAATGCATGCGATATTTAAATAATTTAAAATAAGAAATTATTATATGAGATGGAATGATGTCATAATGCTAGAAAAAATTGTATTTTTACCTATTTATTATGTGGATAAATTGATAAATTTAATTGCCTGCCCTTAGCCGGGGAATTCATTCCAGGTCCAACCGCTTCATAAATTCGTGGACAGATGGACAGATAACTTAGGCTATTATTATATAGGGGATATCTTGACAGATCATGAATTTTTCTTTGTATACCAGATGTTTATATATTTAGTGAAAAAATAGATGATTTACTCATATGCCTTGGATAATGGCTTAAATTTAAGAGAATCAAATGGAGTAGAATTTTTTTCAAACATGCAGCACTTGCCTGTATTATCTACTTATTTATTTATTTAAAACTGGCAAGTGTGCCCATGCTTTGCTACAGTGAAGCAGAAGTTTTGACAGCAACATTGCTAATTTGGTTGGTATTGATAAATGTTGTCCAAAGTTAAGGAAATTTACGACAAACAACATGGTTTTGTATGAAACAAAAACACACATTCACATTGACAATTATATGAATATAAAGATAACTATATAAAATGACAGGATTTTATTTGCCCATGAGAGTAGCTGAAATTTGTACTTTTTGTTGTTAGAATAATGTCGATAAACATTTCATTGTAATGTAAAAATTAACCAAGAATTAAATTTAAAATTGGTTCTTATATAAAAATGCTATAAATTGCATCACATAGAAATGAAAGTCAATCACTTTATATTTCAATTTCCAGGTCAAATCAAATTGATACTATGCAGACAATGTTTAAATAATATAAAATAAGAAATGTATAAATGAGATAAGGAATGACATCATAATAATAAAAAAAAATGTCCTTTTCACTTATATATTTTGTGATAAATTGAAAATTTTAATCTCCTGCTTTGAACCAAAGAAAAGTGCACTTAAAACAGTTATATGGAATTAATGGAGTGACGTCACATTGCTAGAAATATTACTTCTTTCACTTAGTTATGATGCAATAAATTAAAAAGTTAATCATTTGTGTTGAACTGGGGAAAATAATGCTTTTAGTAATGACATGAAACGCTCGAAAAAGGGGGGAGGAATGGATTTCAAATGTTAAAAATTTGCAAAAACCTTCCTAGGGATATACCTAATAATTTTCCCAATTTTCTCGGCGATTGTATGTATGGTTTTTGAGTCTCTTGAGTACAGACAGACACAAATTCATTTATATATATATATATAAATTTACCTATGCAGTGCTATGAGGTTGTGCAACATTTTCTTAAGGAAGCAGAGGATCAGCACATCCCTATGAGGGACCAATGAGAATACATTGAAGCTTTTCTTCTGGAATCAAACCCAATTTTACTACATAGGAAAAAAACCACTAATTACTATACAGTAAAGTAGAAATATATGTAGTCTTTCATAAAGAATACCTCTTATTATTAAACTTAAAATATGTTTATCAGCACATAAATTCTGAATAAATGTCTTTAATGGTTTAAATCAAAATACAGAGCAGAAAAAAATTAATGGTTTTTAATTTGTGTATAAATTTTACTCTTGTTCTCCATAAAACATGAGTTATTGTAGGCATTAGTAATGCTATTAAGAATTTGACTTTCGAGACAACAAAAAATGTTAACATATTTTTTGTGGTTTTGAAAGTCAAATTAGTGACTGAAATTTTTAATGTTATTAATTTAACTATCCATACAAATTTTTGTGTATAGCAGCTTTAATAAAATCAATTTATTTTCTAGGCACTTTTGATCAGCATAGTTTGTATAGTTGTGATTTACATATGGAATCAGAGTTTGATTTGAAAACTTGCAGCTTGACTTGGAGCAATTATAGTTTAAGACCATCATCAACTAGTGACTGTTATTATGATCTGTTTCAGAAGGTATGTTTTAATTACTTTTGTTTAAAATAAGGCATTGACTGTTAGAACCATAGTGGATGCGGGAACTTTAAGTGGAGAATCTTTAACTTTTTAGTTTGAACATTAAACATTCTAAGTAATTTACACATTTTTCTGTAGGATTCTAGTAAAAGAAAAAAGTTCTGTGGTAGACAATTGCCCTTCAAACATTTTTTGTTAAGTGAATATATGAGTTTTTAAATCCAGCAGTGATTCTCTATAATTTAGAATTTTAAATTGTAACTTTTATCAAATTATATAAGGGTTAATTGTTTTTAAAATAAAGTTGCAGTCTAAAATAGCTTTTGTGATTTAATTAGGTTCTGGTATTAAAATATTCAATTCAAACAGTATGTATGTACTTTGAAAATTATTTTACAACCTGGTAAGTACAATGAAAATTATGCAAGATGTTAAATAAATTATCTGGATAATGTCTAAATGTAATATATTTATTATTATAGGTAATCCTCACTTTACTATTGAGTTCTACTCCATAAACTATGCTTATAAGCAAACTAGAAGTGAGGGGTTTACACCAGGAGTATAGAAAGTTATAAAATTTATAAAAGTTGTGCAATGAACATCAAATTTATTCCTAAAAAACATACTTGTTTATTTATTCAATCTTGTGTTAATTGTGTGTAAAATGTTAGTTCATAATCAAACAAAAATAAATAAATGACAAAAAAATAAATTCAAGAGAAAACACGTTCGCATTACACCCTTCACAACCACATGCATACTGAAGCTGCAAGTTGTATGGAAAATGAAATTCAACCTAAAAAATTGTTTCCAAAACATGACACTAGATTTCTGCTTGTATGCCGGTAAATGCACATTTGTGCTGCTATATCAGTAGTGTCTAAAAATGACCATTTCCTTTTGTATGGCTATTGCCGCCAGGCTACATAGTGAACTTTGCTTTGATGGCTATAGACGCAAGTGTCCGTCAGTTTGTTAAGTAAGAACATTAGCAAGGTCTGCTATCTCTTGAATTACATCACATCAGTTTGTTCAGCCAAAATTATCAAACAATTTGATATTTGTGCAATTTTTTTATGCATTTTTTCCCCTTGTGCCCTGTACAAACTTATCTATCACTTTGTCCCAAGCTGATTTATTGTTTTTATCACAATCGAAAATACTGTATTTAAGGATTACCTTAATCACAGGTCTACACATGATCCGTTATAAGGTTTTTTTTTTTGGTTTTTTGTTTTTTTTTAAATGTGGTGGCACTTGCCTTGTTTAGTAATCACCTATACAGGGCTGCAGATTTTGGTGACTATCTTATTATGAGAGCCCTGTATGGGTGGCCAACATTACTCCTAAGGACGACACAAACAAAGTGGGTTCTCATAAGTTAGAAGCAGGAACCAAGAAGTCCCCCCCAAGCTTGGGAACCTGGATGGCATATCATGAACCTATTATATATGCCCCAGCTGCTATTAATGAATATGGTAGATCCTTTGCCAGCTCAAACTTCTATAAATGAGGAGTACCTGTTTTATAGATGTTTCATTGTATAATATCTCCTAATTACAGGGAATATGCATATGGTATTTAATTTTGTAAACTGTTTTCAATATTCAATCTTCTATAAATCTATATCACTTTGTCCCAACTGATTTGTTTTTATCACAATCTAAAATATTGTACTTAAGGATTACCTTAATCACAGGTCTACACATGATCCGTTATAAGATTTTTTTTTTTACATGTGGTGGCACTTGCCTTGTTTAGTAATCACCTATACAGAGCTGCAGATTTTGGTGACTATCTTATTATGGGAGACCCATATGGGTGTCCAACATTACTCCTAAGAACGACACAAAGTGGGTCCTCATAAGTTAGAAGCAGAAACCAAGAAGACCCCCAAGCTTCGGAACCTGGATGGCATATCATGAACCTATTTTACATGCCCCAGCTGTTATTAATAAACACAGTACAGGGTTGGAAAAAAATCATGATTTTTTTTAAAAATATAAAAAAAAATCAGATTTATTTGATTTAAATCAGATTTTTTTTATTTAAATCAGATTTATTTGATTATTTTCTGAATTCTAATTTTAATTATTGTGTTTTTATATTTTTTTGCAATATACATGGAATAGTTTGTTATAAGTAACAACTTATCTATCTAGTATATTCTACACACTGATTACCTAAAATTAAATACATAAATTTTAATCTAAATACATTTTATTATTGTGTAATTGGATGGTGCAAACTAAATACAATGTAAATTTAAAGAACAAATTAAATATTCATTTAATGCAAACTATTTATTATAAAAACAAAAAATTCACAATTATTTCAATATTTTTTAAGCATCGAATTATGGATTTAACTGTTTCAATAAGAACACTAGCTTTGATGCTTTATCCATTCCTAATTGGTTACAAAGGCTAGAGAATAAAAAATACCAAAAGAAGAAAACTGTCTATTCTAGCAGATAATGCGATGGCTGTTGTTATTGGGTAGACAAACTGGATTTCAAGTTCTGTAATACTCTCTTTACCTCCCATTACATAAAATGAATTCCACTAGTCATAACTAGTCATTGTACCTACATACTTTCTGATAACAACCCCTAAATTGTTGGAAACATACTATCTATTTACACTTATTTACTTATTGGTATTTCTGTGCTGACTGATTCCCAATTCTCCTGTTTTTCGAATGTAGGTTTTAAGAGAAGTGGAAAAAAAATGATTTAAATCAATGATTCTTTTAAAAAAATCAACTGATTTAAGTCATGCCAACCCTGACACAGTAGATCCTTTGCCAGCTCGAACTTCTATAAATGAGGAGTACCTGTTTTATAGATGTTTCATTGTACAATATCTCTAAATTACTAGGAATATGCATATGGTATTTAATTTTGTAAACTGTTTTCAATATTCAATCTTCTATAAATTGCATAGATTAATGTTTGAAGAATATGTTATGCTTTTAGTCAAAATTTATCAAAAAAATTTATTGCAGGCCAATATTTGCAAAAAGAGAAAAAATAGAATGAGGAGTGACATTGCAGCAGCTATTGCTTTGAACAGAAGTGAAAGTTCTCAGCTGAACAAGGATACAGAACTCCTTGTTGAGAAAGAAGTTGAGGTGGTATTAGATGAGCGAACAACATTGTAGATTTAATTTTAGCATGTGTGCACTTGAAATCAAAGTACCTTCAGTAGTAATTGACTTCCAGTTATTCTGTTTGACTATCACATAAATGTATAACATTAACTTCTGCACCATTCAGAGATAACTTCATGTCATATTGTCTAGTCACTAATCATCTTTTCTATAGTTAAAAAACTTTTAAACATATTTTGTATTATTTGTTGCGTATTTGGACCAAAGTTTATATCATGACAGTTCATCTTTAGAATTGCATATACCATTCCATTTGTAATAGAGTATAAAATTAATTTTTAGTAAAATTGTCTTTAAACAAGTTTTTTAACAATCTTTTTTACTAACTATTTTTTTCCATTTTTTTAAACTGTAATTGTGGTGCTGAAAGTCTGCTGTTAGAGTAATGTAAGGTCAAGTATATATGAAATGTTTCGTTTTAAAACATTATTTCAATTTTGTAAGTTTATTTATGGATCAATGCAATGTAGTTGTGTGGTAATACTGTCAAATATAGGTATATGTTTAAAAACTGAATATATGCTGTATTCTCTAAAAAAATAGCTTGAAACTCTGATTTTTTTATCAGTTAGTTAGCTAACATTTTTTGTGGGTTCTTGCTAATTTCAAGTTTATTATTATGCCCTTCCTCTCAAAGAAATGAAAACATTTTATGATAGTTATAAAGTTAAACATGTTCTAATGAATAAAAAGCAATAGAAAATATTTAAAATATTTTCCTATGATATGATTGATAGTAAATGATTTTATTTTAAATAAAATCAGAATGATTTTTCGTGACTTTGTTAAACATTGTCATTAAACATAAGCTGTGAAAACTTTTAATGTTTATTATTACTGTGTAATATATTTTTAGTCTTTGAAGGGGGAGGTATAATTTTTTTATCCATTAGAAATTTGAGATTATACAGAAGGTCATTCACACTTTATGGAAATGATTCCTTTAATATTTATACAAAATAGGCATATTTCTTTTGAAGATTTGCTTATTTCTCAGTGATTCTCAACCTGTTTGCTGCTGCACACTTGTACTCTGCTTCCAAGTGTTTTACAATGATTATTGGTAACTAATTTATTACTTGGTATTGTATTGTTAGCATAAATTTTTTTTATGTGCTATATTCCCTGTTCATCCCATTCTCTATATCAGCCTTTAAGCGTGTTACTTTTCCTTTCTTCTGCCAATAGAAGTCATGTGTTCTTCTTACTCTATAAGTTTTGTTTTCAACTTAATGTTCAGGTGTTTACCTTTAAAATCTTTTATTGGGATTTTTAATCTGTGAAGCACACTCTGTATTTTTCAATTCAATATTTTAGTTTGAGTAGGGGTTGTATATTGTTGTTATAAGAAGGTGTCAAAATAAGATACTTTATTTCATCAACAAGTAATCCTGTGCAATGAGTGTTGCAAAATTTTGAGTAAAATAACAAAAACAAAATACACCTTCATATGTTTTTTGGTTAATCACTTAATAAGGTCTGATTGAATGCTTTTTTTTTTTAAAGTGGATTACTGAGTAGAGTCCTGTTATATATAAATATCATTATGATAACTACATTGTATATTGTTTTTGTTATTTTGAGATTGTATTTTAAATTACCTCATTTTAGAATTTTTTTTTTTTTTTTTTTTTTTTTTTTTTTTTACTTATTGATATTGTTAGGTGTGCCAAAATAATTTTAAATATTTTTAGTGTGCCTTTAATCAATAAAAAAAAAGGGGGGTTGAAACACACTTTTATTTGATAGTTTTCATTCCTTATGATAAATGAAGCTTGAATATATCATGAAAGTAAACTGTACTTTTAATTACTACATCAATTTTAATCACTCCTTTTGTATCCTTTACCAAAGTTTGTTTGGAATTTTTAAATGGCTTGTTTTAACCAATAGAAAATACGAAATTCCATAGGGG
Organism: Pardosa pseudoannulata; assembly: GCA_032207245.1. Classification (NCBI taxonomy): domain Eukaryota; kingdom Metazoa; phylum Arthropoda; class Arachnida; order Araneae; family Lycosidae; genus Pardosa; species Pardosa pseudoannulata. The sequence continues at coordinate 74,798,310 of CM063511.1, read as the reverse complement.
ATTCATCAGATGAATTAATAGATATTTTATTAAACATGAGATTTATCTTATTCTTGTTCCTGATGTTTTGTTTGCTAAATAAGTAGCAGTTGACTTAGGCCTGCCACTAGTAGCTTTCTCTGTTTGGAGCTTGGCTTTATTGATGTCTCTTTCATTTAAGATTAAAATTTCTTCTTAAATATTCTAAATATTATAATTGATAAATTGTAGCTCTATTTAAGACTTTTTAGTTTATCATTATAAGAAATTCCTGCAATTTTCATAAATACTTTTGGCAAATTTTCTGGACGTAGACGAAGCTTATATGATCATTCTTGTCAGTTAAACATAAAACTGCACTTTTTATTATTGTCACTTATGTAAGCCGATGCCTCACCGAGGTTACCCTCAAATTCCATTTATCAGCAGCTAGTCTTTTATTAGCATATTTCTTTTCATAATATACCTTGGCAAATGCATATGAACATTTGGCTTAAATATCTTTATTATTTTTAAATCTTTATGTATGATTTTATGTTCAGAGCCAGAAGACACTCGGTTTTGATGCAACAAATGTTTGAATTGGAGGATTTTCTTTATATTTATTTACATTTGATCTGAATTAGTGTGTAGCTTTGCAGTGAATTTTTACTTTCTCTCAGCTAGATGCTTTTTCTCTTTCAAATGTGATTTATATTAAAATATATTTGAAATACAATAACATCAATGTTTGCACCCCTAATTTGTTGATGCTGATATTTTCTCTTGGAAAGCTTTATTTTGTAACTTTTGAGTTATTTATTAGTTTTAGTAGTTTTCCCATTTTCAAAATAAATCTTTTAGTCTACATGGTTTCCGCGTACCTGGAAAGTCATGAAAAATCATGGATTTAGACAATGGATTAATTTTGTCATGGAAAGTCTTGATTTTTCAAATAAAATGAGTAAAAGTCATGGATCCGCTAAACTACCGATTAAAAAAAATGCATTGAATTGTTTAATTCTATTCTTACTTGTCATTTGGCTGAAGTTACTGAGTTTGGTATTTATGTATTATCTTATTGACCATACTGCCAAATAAAATTTGTTCACCTAGGAAACTCAAAGCAAGAAGGCTTAATGGGTGGGTAAATGTATATTATTCTGGTTTTCTCTTAAATTGTAGATTAAAATTTTATTAATATAATAATAATTATTTTTTAATAAAAATTAGTTAAGATTTTTGCACAAAATATAAGTTTATCTCTAGGGATATTGTATATAAACATTATAGGGTTATATTTGGCTATTATTCATGGTCACCTGGATAATACCAAAGTACCCTGAATTCAAATTGGAAACATTTTGATTGAAAAATTGCTATATGATTAAACTTATATATGTAGATACAACAATTTTTATGTATATGACTTTATTAACACTTATAAAGTAAGTTTATAGTTTTTTATGATAAAATTCCTGTAATTTTTGTAAAAGCATATATTTTATTTGTATGTACATCAGAAGTTTTATTCATATGTACTTTAACGAAAGCTTTTTAAAGTCATGGAAAATGATATGCTAAATCAGGGAAAATCATGAAAAGTTATGGATTTGAAAAATTTTATTTGGCAGATACCCTGAGTGTACCTATCATTCAAAACAAGGTAGTAGCAGATAATTATAATGAAAATGCTAAATCAGTACTCAAAATACTAACCAGAATCATAATTTCAGAATTGTTTCCATAAAGTACAAACAGCCTTCTGTATATGGAATTAATCTTTGATTGCTTTGATCCCCACTACAATGATTTTTAACACAGTAGCAAGTAATTCTTCCTAAAATATTTCACTTCAGATCTTGTACTAAGATTTTAGGATGTCTTAATAAATTTAACGTAATATATTTATTCTATTTAAGGTTTTTTTTAGACGACTTTGTATTTTGCAGTACTTTTATATAACCATTGTTTTTAATTTTGTTCTTGCTGTGATATATCTGTAAATAGTTTTTAAAAGCAAATTCAGTGTTATTTGTTTGATAAATGCTTTTTATTTCAAGAATTGTTTTCAATGTAAGTTTGGTGATAAACATCAAAATTGTGATGAGATTTTATGCAAGTGTAGAATTTTCTATTTGTTTTTATTCACAAAATTTTATACTCATATTTTTACAATGCTTTTCTCCAACCTAATGAAAGTGGCTGAAAAAATATTTTTGCACTTTTGTAGACTGGATTCTTTTAGTGTGGAACTGTTGCAAGTGTTATTATGACTGGCAGTGATAATTGAAATAATTTTTTGTTTGGTCTATAGGACTTTTTTTTTTGTAGAATAATTAACGTCCTTATATGTTACTCATGTGTATCATTATAGTAGAATGATAATTTTGAATATGAATGTGTTAAAAGAAAGAGTAAGGTTTTATTCTTGATAAAAATATTAAAGGTATTAACTTTTAGGTCTTACTCAGTATTTAGGTATACATTTTAGAAAATTTTTCAGAAGATGGAAATAACTAGACTCTTGCATAAATAATGTTGTATTTATTTTTTCTTAAATAGCTTGTACCTGTAAGGTAACATTTGATTTATATGTTTTGTATGAATATGAGAATTTTTAAAACTAAATGAAATGATGAAAATAATTTGCAATTCCTTTGCAATAATAAAAGAAATTTTAATATTAGTCATAGCTTAAGATATTTTGAAAAAATGCAATACAAAGATTAATCGATTTGTTGAGATTTCAGACTTATATATCGATAATTAATTTGTGCATCATCATAAGTATGTGACTGAATTTTTTACAGTGATCAGTTTACAAAACCAAAACACAAAATAATTGTAAAATGTGTGAATACTGTTTCAAAAGTCCTTAATTTACTGTGACATAATATTTCAAAAATGTTATTGTATTTATGTAAGGAAAAATACTTTTGTATTTAATGTATACTTTTGTACTTGATGTTCTGTTTAGTTCGAAAACATTAAAAAATGAATTAGTTTGAATTATTAAATATTAAAAAGAGACCAATATTTAAAATGCATAAATAAAAAAAGAGTGAAATTAGCTATTAAGATTTTTCATACTAGTCTGTCTTATTTACTAATTTTCTTTTCTATACAATTTGTTTTAAATTGAATAGTAGTCCTGTGTTTTTACTAGTTTCTCATAAATGTTCTAAGTTTAAGAAGAAATTACTTCTTCTAATGTACTACAGTTTAGTTATACACACTCTAAATAAGTTCCCTCAACTGGTTCCAATCAGATGTTTTAGTTCTCTAACAGTTGATTTTTTTTGTCTAAAAATCTGTTTCTACATACAGAATCCATAGGGTGTGGGGCCGTTCCCTTTTCCTGAGCCTTCATACTTTTGCAATGGTCATTTCCATAACAGGGTCTATGTTTGGACACTTAAAAGTATACCCAAACCATCTGATTCGATCAAATGTAATAAAGCAGTATCAGCTTATTTAAATGTTATAAATATTTCAAAATTCAATTACAAAATTCTCTATTTATCATTTCTGATTGGCCAAATATTTTCTTCTAAATTTTCTTTCAAATATTAAAGATTATCCTCATCTGTCTTTATTAGTGACCAGCAATCACTATGACATAAGATAGGTCTGACAACAATTTTATATGAATATGTTTGTTTCCAAATTTAAAAGCTTGCGTTTTAGCAAATTTTTTTAATCCTTATCTATTTACCATATGTAACATATTGTCAATTTTAATATTAATATTATTAGCTTTGGAAACGACAGCGTTGAGATGTATAAACTGTATGGTTACTCATATTGAAATAATGTATTTATTTGCAATGGGAGGATGTCTTGAGTTCTTGCGAAAGCCATACATTTTGTTAACCTCTCATTTATGATTATTAACCTTATGTCTCCTGTATGCAAATTCTAGGGAGATAAATTGCATTTGTACATAAAATTTACATGTTTATCTGTATCAAATTTTGACTGAGCTTAATTGCATATATTATTGAGCCGTGATAAATTAGTGTGGTTGAAACTGTTTGTGGTTAAGTGATTTGTAATCCAAAATGTTAAAACACAAAATGGAAAAATTTCAGTATTATCTAAAATTGTGGCAAAAGTATTTGTTAAGTACTTGTAAAGACTGATTTATAGCTTTATAAAAGGTTACATACAATATGTTAGTACAAATATGCATGTTATATTTATATATTTGACTATACCTTTTTAATCTTTCTATTTGTGTTACTTTGTTATGTTTGAACTTTATATAACCAAAGAAATTCATCTGTGATTATTTGTTACTTTAGTCTAAAGTTTATCATATGTTTGATGCATTCAGTTAGTTTTTGTTATCAGTTTTTTCTAAATTAAATTTCATTTTGTTGATGTTAGCATATCTGTGAACATATATAGACATATGCATACATATACACTGAGAAAAATAGAAACTACTCATATTTGTTGATAATTGCTTTAGTGTTTTATTTTCAAATGTTAGATGCAATAAAATAATGTGAGGTACTGTAACAGCATGATAAAAAAAAGTCAATAAGGCAAACGAAATTTTCATTATTTATCAATTAATTCTATAAATATCAAAGAGTTTTGTTTTATATGTGGTACTTAAATATAGATATGAAATTATAAACCGTATTCATAAGAGAAAAATTGGTTTTACTATTAAAACATTGTACAACATTGTAAAAACAAAAATATACCATAAATTTCTGTCATTGTTTATATATATAATCATTTTTTTGGGGGGGGGATGTCAAGTGCTTGTTGAATTTTAGTACATAATTTTATATTGTTGGTACTATCATGTATGTAAAGGTTCTTTTGAATGCTAGTGAAGTTTCACTTATGCAGTCTAAATTACTGTAGAAAAAATTGTTTTTTGACTTATTCTAAAAAATTGATGATTTAAACAGTTTTTGTGATTAAAAAGGTTCTATTTTATGCTATAATGCATAAGTTTAAAGTAGTAATATGTAGCATTTCAAGATCTAAGGATAATTACAAAGAATATTTGGAAATTTATATCCTTTTTCATTCTCAACAATCTTGCAGAAAATTGCAAATGCTTAAAAATTTATTTTATTATGTTTACCTAAATATGCGATCCATTATTCTGTGAGCACTTGCATCTTAGGGTTTAAAATCAAGCTAGCATGATGTTTATTTCTTTATTAAACACTGATATGAGTATTATTTAGGGAATGTTAAATTATCAATTACTTAAAATTCCAATATTTAGTTCCAATATAAACACTCAGTAGATAAGTTACTACTATATTTTGTCAAACTTTTCTTTTATAATAAATAGCAAAAGTTGTGCTTGACCTCTTATATGCTATTGATAAACTAATAATTTAAATTTTTATATTATTACATTAACTATAGATATTTGTATAAAAAATTTTATGACTCCACTATTTTAGGCATTCTAAGTAATATATTTTCTGTCACTTATAATATCCCCTAATTATTTTAACAATATTAGTTAAACCTTATCATGCTAAGTTGGACATATTCTGTACATAGGTTGTTAAGGAGAGAAAAAGATTGAGCTATAATTTAAATGCAAGTAACCTATTGCTAGAAATATTTTTTCCTTAAAGAAAAAAATTATGAACAAAATTCTTCTCCAAGCATTTGAAATTTGAGTTTACTTTTTGAAAATTTTAACTGCTTTGATCAATTTGAAGTATATGTGCATAAGTGAAAAGTAATTGTATTTATGTATTACTTTATGTACATAAAAAATACAAAAACAATATTTTATTCACTATACTAATTACAACCAGTATTCTATTTATAAAGAAAACTTAATAGCTGAATTGTAATTTTGTTATTAAAACATTATTATGCATCTGAAATTGAATAGTAATGGAAATATACAGAAATAGTTGCATTGTGCCAAATTTTACTGAAATTTGAACAATATAAATGATTAAAAGTCGTGTGTATGAAAAGGTTTTTAAAATGTGAAGTTGTTAATATGTTTACAGCTTTCTAGATACTTAAGTCTAAAACAGTGTCTGATACATAATTCTAGTGCTTTTAAAAGCACACTTCAAAATGCACAAGTACTTTATGCAACTTTTACAGTTCTCTTATATAATGCACTTACTGTTAATAACAATTTTGATAAATGTGTAAAATAATGCATTGGTATATTTGTAATGATACTGAAAGTGTTATTAAAGAGAATTTTGGAAATGTGTGTTCTTTTTCTAATTTATGCTTATTACAATTTTATTGAATTTCCTTTCATAAAAATGATTTTTATTCACTGTTTTTTTTTTTTTTTTTTAAGAAAGTATTGAAAATACAATGATAAATTGTTCTTTTCCTCTCTTCCTGCCACTAAAATGAAAAGTGGTATAAAAGTTGTAAGGTTATTACTAAGAAAGCAGATGGACAGGTAGGGTGCTGCCTTTTAAATCAGGAGTCTGTGACTTGAATCTAACTTCTGGGATTTAACATCCTGGCATGGATGTTTGTGGCTATTTGAAATCAGTTTTAGGCTGTTATTCCCAGTTTCATTAACTTCACTCTTGTTGCAAAAAGGTGTTTCAAACTAAACCTTCTAAGAAATGAATTTTTAATGAGTCAGTTACAAAGGGAAAGAAAATTTAAGAATGATGGAAGGCTAGGAAGGTTTTATTTTAAAATACTTTGAATGCTCAACAACATGAAAGTGAAGTTTGCTTGCGGCAGAAAATCCTCCAGTAAAAAATAAATAAAACCCCCCATCACTATGAAACTGGGTTTATTATCTCAGACTATAAGTTATTCATTAAAATATTTTATTTTAAGATGTTTCAGTCTAAAATTACATTCTCATTAACAAAAGGAAAGTGGCACATAGAAAATTATATGGAAGCTTGTGTAAATAGCTGTTAAGTACTGTTTTATTTATGTAGGCCAGTGATTGGGAAGTTTAAAATAAGGAATTAATTAGGATGAAAGCAGGAAATTCTTTCAACTTAGGTCTGCAATGAATATACTAAATTTTCTGCCTCCTTCTAGGGGATATTTTAGTTGCTGTCTACACATTTATAGTCTAAAAACTCAAAAAAGTGCCAATATAAAAACTGTAGAGCTTCAAATTCTGAATAAAAGGAATATACAGACTGCAATCCATAAGTAATGTAATCAAATTCATAAAAAATTATTTATCGAGCATATTTGTACAATTCATCAAAAATTCTCATAATAACACCCTCTTGCATTGATAAATTTCTAGAGGCAGAGTCTGGAAGTCTTTCTCCAGGATGTCCTTTAGAATCTATGTAACACGAGCCTTGGTATTTTCATTTTAAGATTCAGTTATAGTGAGGAAACAAAATAGAGCCAGGTCAAGACTGTAGTGATTCTGGGAAAACAATGGCATGGGGTTCTGGCCTGGAAATCATTAATAATGCCTATGTCTCATCACAATGAGGTTTCCATTTGACCTTGAAATTGATACACAACTATTTTTTTCAGTCTTTGGAGCACCTCCAAGTAGAAAGCTATGTTCACATTAGTCCCAAAGGTACAAATTCTTGTTGAACAATGTCTCTGGCATCAAAGAGAACGATAAGCATAGTTTAATCCTGGACTTGCTCATGTGTGTCTTCTCGGAGTAGATGATGCTGTGGTCTACAATGCCAAACTCAAGCTTTTTGTCTACGGTTTACTCAAAAATACACTACTTATCTTTGTTGGTAACTGAGTTTGAAATATTAGGATCATTTTCACACATTACCAAGAGTTCTTGGCACTAGAGAGCAGATAGGTCTTTTTGTTCATGTCACTACTTTTTGGACCTGTTTGGTACACACCATTTTCATGTTCATACCTTTGGTTACAATTCAATAAATGGTTTTTGTCATGTTTAGAGTTTCTGCTCTTAATTGAAGGCCCAAATGTCAGTCAGAATTCAAACAATTCTGCACATACACCACATTTTTGTTGATTCAGGAGGTTGATAGATGGCCCATTGCTGGATTTGTGAGTGACTTTCTTGTGTCTCTCAAATGATTTGTGCCATCAGAGAACTTGTGGACCTTGTGCAATCCTTCCAAGTTAAATGCAAAATTTGTAGCATAACCTTGATTTGTAAAATGATTCACATTTTAAAGCAACTTTCTTCTACTAAAGTACTAAATTTTCTCTTTCAGTTAACTGGGACAATGGTTGGGGGAAAGAAAAAAAGCTGAATACGAAATTAATTAGAGGTAACCTGAAAATTGTTTCAATTCTTTCAAGTTAGTTCAGTAATGAACATGCTTTCCTTCTCTTGCTAGATGAGCTTCAGCTGCTGTGTACGAATTTATATTTGAAGAACATTATTTTTGTAGCTAAAACATCTCAAAAACAACTAATTCTATCAAAAAGTTTTCAGTAAAAGAGTTGTAGGATTTAAAACTTTCTGAATAAAATAACTACCTGCACTTAATATCTGTTTTATATATATAAAAATTGATACTCTATTCCAAGTTTTACCTACTTGCTGAATAAACATTTTGAGCCAGAACACAGGTTACTAGCACCCTCTGCTTCCTGTCAAAATATATCACTCTCTGCTTCCATTTGATGGTAATAATTGGAGCACCTGGTCCAGTTAAACATATCTCCAGTATCGAAGGTAGCATATTTAACCAGGGCAAAGTTCGAAATGAATATATTTGTATATCGAGATGCCAGTTACAGTAAAGAATAATAAAATGAAATGCAACTATAAAAATATATCATAATTATATATACCTTTATATATATACTTGATTTTTTAAAACTTTTGTGATGGTTTTGTAGTTGTTTAAAGCCTTTATTTGAAGATTTTTATTAGCAAAGGATTAATCAATATCTAAAAATTAATTTACAAAATTTGAAAGAAATAATATTAAACTACTTTTGTTACAAAATACACTTTTTTTTTAGCTATTAAAACTCAACAAGTTATTTTTATAAATATATCATCCTTTAGATATTTAATATGCAACTGACATTTAAATACAACATTATTTAGCTTGTAATGTTTTATGTTTCGGCTATAAACATACAAAATACTTATTTAAAAAAAAATTTATTTGTGTATTCGGCAATTTTTAGGGGGTATATTTCTTCTGTCTTGAGATATAAATTGATCTTGAGAAGGAAAATTCATTACAGTTGGCTCTGGATAAACATCATCAGTAGGTGTATGAGCTGGTCTTAAAACAAATTCTCCTATAAAGAAGAACTTCTTTTATTATAAAATAATGTATGGACCATAGGTAAATTATATTATAAATTTTAATTTGAAAATTATAATTTTAACTGTGTATTAAGAGTTTTATTCATACAACTACGAATTATGTACACTAGCCATCAGACAACTTAATATAGTGTGTGGAGCCTGATAAAAAGTTCTTGAATGAAACTAAACCATGCAGAATAAAATAGATTGACAAGTGAATAAAGACATGAGAGTCACCTTATGATAAAAGTGTACTTCGCTTTGACCTAGAGCCTCTGACAGCCCCATATGATTAACTGAGAAACTTAATGCTATGAGGGCAACCGGAAGTGGCTATCTATCTGCTGGTGAACTACAAGAGGCCCATCATGGTTCAATTTTAATTTTGCCCAACCTGGTAAGGTGCAAACATTACAGATGCTTGAGACTACTAGGTAGAATAAAGAAAAAATAACTTGGGTACTTTGGTGTCTGAAACCCATGCCTGAAAGGAGTGCCCCTGAGAAAGAAAAAAAAAAGAATTTATTTCATGAATGATTAAAAAGATTTTAAGATATAAAGTTTACAACAAACAAATTGGCAGTCATCATGGCACAATTCTGATTTAGCCCAATATGGTAAGAAGCAAATACTACAGAGGCTTGATAGTCAGCAAGCTCAAGACTATTAGGTACAATGTAGAAAGAATGGTACTTTGGTTGCATGAAAACCATAACTTAAAGAGGTATGTGCCTGAGGGATATCTACATGATAAAAAGAACATGTGAAAGAATTTATTTCATTACTAGATCAAGAATGATTAAAAAATTTAATTCTAAAAATTACAACATAACATGCTAGCCAAACAGGTTAGATGCTGCCTTTTGGTACTGGAGTTTATCAGTTTGAATCCTACACCTGATAAGAATGTATGTAGCTA
>CM063511.1:74638204-74783204 GCA_032207245.1 Pardosa pseudoannulata | reverse complement strand
CTGAATAAAATTTATTGAAATGCTTAAAAATTTAAATGGATAAAGCTAACAACATTAGAGTGAATTTTATTAAATGATATTGAGGAAAGTGGTAGATACTTAAACTGATTTATAAATATCTTGTACAGTAAAACTCAATATAACATTTAAATAGGAACCTAGCTAGCAATTAATAGTTTTTTTTATCAATTACACATAATAAATTGAAAAAACAATTTTAAATACAAGAAAAATCTTTACATTCATTTTTAAATATTTTGAGAAAAATGTAAGAGAACCCTACTTACTGATTTATACTGCTCACTAGGATTAAGATCTACTTTAACAATATCGTATTTTCCTGATAAAGCAGTACAGCCTAAATATATATAAATTATAGTTAAATAGTATTCCTTGTACCACATTACAGTTAATCTGCTTATTAGAGATGATATAAATGTTCTAAAATGTAATATACATATGTTTGAAAATGAATTTATTTGGTGTGTTGTTAGTGCCACCTTGTTTCAATGCTTGATCAAGGCATATTGTGTTCTTTTAGTTGACATTTTTCTAATACTTGAATAGAATTAAAAGATTTGATGTTCTAAATTATAATCTAGTTTTCTTGGCTTTAATTGGACTTTTTCATTTTCTCCTACACATATATATGTATAATATATATATATATATATATATATATAAATATTTCCCCTAAATTCTTCAAAATTCTCCCAATTCACATTCTACTTTTCTTAATTTTAACTTTTTCAACCACCCAAAATAAACCAAGATATGAATCATTGAGACTTCAAAACTAAAAAATGAATTAATAACTTCTATTTGTAACTTTCTTCCCCTTTTCTAACCCAGCTATAAATTCTACCAGGCAAAGCTGCTGATCTTTCCACTCTTTATGTTGTTATACAGAACTTTTGTTTAATAATCCACAAAATAAGCACTGTTTAAAAGTTCTCTTTATGTATGTGATTATGTTTTTAGGGACACTAAGAGAATATTATAATTGGATTACCTAGAAAAAGACAAAACCATCAATTGTGTGTATTATGCTAAGCTTTTGGATAAATTGCATTCTAAAATCAAAGATCACATCTGGCCAAGAAGAAAATCCTGTTTCACCAGGACAATGCTCCCATCCACAAAGCTTTCACTGTGATGGTAAAACTTCTGGAACTGGAGTTTGAAATTCTTACCCATGTACTCTATTCTACTAATATGGCTCTACTGGACTACAGCCTCTTCCCTAACCTGAAAAAATTTTTGGCGAAAGGAAAATCCTATTCTGATAGTCATCAAAATACATAATTCAGCCTATTTGAAGCCTTGGACAAACACTTATACAGAGAGGGGATCCAAGCATTGCTGCACCACTATAGCAAGGTATATCTTTGGAAGGGGATTACATTGAAAAATAAGGTTAACTTTAAACAGATTTTTTAATATTTTTTTTTGTTAAGCCAGAAACTTTTCAACCCATCCTTATAACAGTGCAAAAATAAAGAAAATTATAAAAATGATATAAAAAGTTTTTGATTAATATAAAAAGACAATCCTTTCAAACATTGATTTAGAAGGCAACTGCCCAGTAGATGTTGACAGATAAACAAATATGCCCTGATAAGTTTAATATCTTAATCTAAATTAGGTTTCTAGTGCTTAAGTGGCTATGAGAGGGGTGTGTAATTCAATAGGAAAGTCAGATTATTAGTAAAATTTAAATCAAAAGTTTGTTAATAATGATGAAACCTACAAAGTTTCAATGATTTATTACACTTTACAACATTGAAAATTAGAAACATATGTAAGTTTAGAGAAAAACAAGATTACTGTTAAAAATTTAATGATATTCACTTATTTTTAAATATTTTTTTCCATTAAGAAACTACTTAAATTTCATTATTTTAACACTTAATAAAAATGTTTATTAGAAATTTAAGTGAATTTTGTGATAAAAATTATTCACTTTTGATTACAAGAAATATCGATATATTGAAATAAGCATTATGTACAGTCATAAATAAACAAATAACAACAGCTTAAAATATAATGAAGAATTGTTGAAGATATGCATCTTGAATGAATGACATCTACAGTGAAACAAATAGTAAGTACTATGATATGGGGTTGTATGAAATTGAAAGTTATAAGCAGAATTTGTGTGATAAATAGAAATATAACTGTCCTGACACATAAAAAGGAAACACTTGAGCTCAAGCTGAAGCCATCAACATATGATCTTTTCCAAGACAAACATTTATACTTCAACAGGATTTGAATTCATACAATATGACTACTGTGTACAAAAACAGGTTTCAAGTTAATCCTATTCTTCTACTAAAATGGCCTGGAAGAAGCCCATATCTTAACCCAATCAAAAATGTATGGAGGTGACTTAGAAACTTATGAGTGGGGAAACAACCCAGCAGTAAAATCCAGTTAATAAAAGCAACAATTAAATTCTGGTTTTACATCACAACAGTTGATGAGCTTAATGAAGTTAGGTCACTCCATAGAAAGATGTTGTAAAGTCATAATTAAAGTTAAAGGTTATCCAACTAAGTATTACCTGACATTGTCAGATTGTTGTATATTTCATTTTAACTATGCCTTTCCATTTTCTTTTTTATAGCTTATGTCAATAACCTGTAGTATTTTGGAGGAAGCCCAGGCAGGTCCTTTTGGCTTTCACTTAGAAAACATAAAATGACTTTCTTGTACCTCATGAGGCCATGTCAGAGCACTCCCTTTTAAGCAGGGACAGAAGATCCTTTCTGAGTGCCATTGGCGTGGGGCTGACAGGGTGACCCTGGCCCATATTTTAGTTTGCTTGGACTTTAAAAAGGACAAGGTCCTTTGGGACCCTCCATTGTTTTCGGACTTCTTGAGCATTTTTGGATTTATGGAGATTGTCTATCTATGCCAGACATTCTGGGATTAGTAACAACAACATGGCTTATGCCTTAATAAAATTTCCTTCATAAAAGTTATTCCATTAATATGTTGATTACATTATCTTTCCAATGATATATATATATACTTTTATGGAATTATATTAGATAAACTTTGTTGTGAACATCCAAACATCAAAAACAGGTTTTACAAAAGGTTTCAGAGTTTGGGACCTGCTTCGTTAATTTATGAAACTAGTCATTTTTTGTTAAAGTATACAAATTTACGAATATGAAATTAGTACTAAGCAAAAGTTACACAGAAAGTCTTATTTAAAATTTATGTATATATACACATATACAAATAAATAAATAATTCACTTATTCATGAAGTCCTTTATTTATTCATAAGTTTATTTTTAAATTAAAACAAATTTGTGAAAAATCAATTTTCCACAGAAATTTTTTGAAAAGTATTTGTATTTAAAGCAAAAACAGTGGCAAAGGTCCATTTTTAAGAGAATATATTTTGTCGAGAGTCCATTAACCTAAATTTTGCCTAAACAGACCCTTGTTTGTATGTATATACAATGCTATTTACAGGTAGCTGATGCTTTTTTACATTACTTCATGTTGATTTTAATAGTGAAGACAGTTATAAATATTTTTAAATGTTAGATATTATATAACATGAATAAGTGAAATATTTCTTACATGCAGGACATGTAAAAGCCATTTCAAATTCTCGCTTTCCATCATCATAGCAAAAGATATATAATTCAAGTTAAGAAGAAAATATGGAGAGAAAAATAAGAATTTTACTTGAAACTAGAGTTTATTCTAATTTTAAAACAGAGGATATCAACACTATGTTTTATAAATACATAATGACAAAATTATCCATTGATGTATTTTAATTTGAAGATTTATATTTGTGTATCTGTGTTAAAAATAAAAACTTTAAAAGAATATTATAGATGAAATAAACATGAAATCGTATTAATATTTTAAACTGGAACAAAAAAAAATTCAAATTAAACAAGATTTTTATAAAACATGGAAGACAATAATTTAAAATGTTAATTGCATAAAAAGTTTTAATTCTTACATAGCTTAAATATTGGAATCTAATTCCTCTGGCATACACTTTAAGTCTACAACAGATAGATGTGAAATCCAACATACTTGTTTAAATAATTTAAAATATTACATTTTTAATTCATATTGCAATTTTTTAGAAAAATGGTCTATTTATTTTATAGATATCTGTAGTATAATTTAATTATAATTTGCTATTAATTTATGTAAGCATAAATTTTTCTTAAGCAAAGTTGTTAAGCAGATAACAAGGATACGAGAGCAGGATGTGACCTGTGAAAAAATATGAAATAAAAAATAAAAAGGAAATTAATAATTACGTTATTTATAATAATCACATATATAATTATAACACAAACATTTTAAACTTAACTTTCCTTAGTTATTAGGCGTAATTTTGAATGACATATTGTTTGATTCTGCTTTTAAACAGATGTTCAATATAACTTAAACACATACTTGAAGATTGAGCTGTTTTAATTTTTGTTAGTTATTTTACAAGTTATATTTCCAAGATTTTAGAAAGTATATCCCCCATTCAGAAACAAACCAGTGTTTTACAACTCATGTAATAAAATCGACTATATTGAGGCAGAAACGTAATAAAACCTTTTTCCAGAGTAATTAATTGCGACGCTTTAATAAATAATTAAATAGAAGTAATTTAACTATTATTCTTGAACCTATGCTGAAAATAAAAGTCACTTAAAAAAGAAAATCTTACAAAAGTAAATATGGGATTTCCGCAAAATTGTGGCTTTTAAGACAAGTAATAGCTTTTGTTACTCTGTAGAGTTGTGTATGAGGCTCCAACTCATTTCTACTTGATTAATCAAAACGCTACTTCTCAGTACGCTCTAACACATATCTTTCATGAATTTTATTTTTCAATGCTTATCCTGACAAACGTATTAAGATTTAACGTGTTTTGCGTCTATTACATGATAGATAAAATACTCTAATATTAATATGTTATAGGTGAAAATTTATCGTCTTCCTATTAATAATTTTTATATTCTTTTTAAAGCAGCATTTAAATGTCGCGGGGATTTACCAGTACACAAAAAAATTATATTATTTTTCATATGACTATACAAATTAACAATAAAACAACAAGGAAAATAATGGTACGTATAATTCTATAAGAAATAAACAACTAACGAGCAATTAAATTAAAAATATACTCTAAATGGAATTATATTGATTTAAAAAATAATTTTAGGAAAAAATATATTTAAGCACCCATGCTTGAGAATTAAGTGGTCTACGACATTTTTTAAAATTGCACAATAATTCGTTATCCATTAAGAAAGTAAATTTCAATACAAAGTTATATCGCGAACAACGAATTTGTGAAACGAAACCCCGATACAGAAACTGTTCAAACAAATTTCTTGTACTGTTGCCAGTTTCCTTAAAGTTAATTAAAGTTTATTATAATTGAAAAGTTAACTATTCATTTCTGGAAATATTGTGTTTAATTGTCAATTCAAGGAAATAATCACTATAAGATTGCACCTTTACGAATATTTTTTATGTGTACAGCTTTTAAAATAAGTTTATAAAAAGTAGTTTGATTCTGATGTGAAAGAGTAGGGGTCCGAATGTGTAGGACGCTGCTCTTCGTAAGAGAGTTCGTGAGTTCTAACTCCCTTTTTTTACATGGATGTTCGTAGCCATTCGGCTTTCTGTTTTTATTAATTCTAGTGCACAGTAGACAGTAATGCGCCAAGTCAACCGTATATGAGTAACGCCTATTAGCTTGCTGATATTAAATTTCACTTGCTTTGTTAGAAGAAGATAAATTAGCAGTTTACTTTAGCAGTATACTTTAATAGTGATACTATACATCTTAAGAGAGCATGTTCCACAACCATTTCATTATTACTTAAAACCGGAAGAAAGATAGAAGATAAATCATATCAATTAGTAATTTATCATTGAAAAAGAAATAGCTCTTACAGAATGGAAATGTTTCAAATGTCTATTTCTGCTAAGAAAATTGAAAAATTTGTTAATCGTAATTAAAAGAATTACTCACATTTGGATGTTCCGGAATGATTTTTAGATGCTTCATGCTTGACATTTTTCCATTCATTTTACACCTCAACTCGCGTTTTCGGCCATCGTGGTTGCATCGTTGTCCGTGTATTACATTTTGAAATTGTAATTTCATAAAAATTTCTAAATATGCAGAACGACAGTGGAGAATACGTGGATTTATACATCCCACGAAAATGGTTTGTAATAAATTTGCTTGAATTAAATCTTAGATTTCTGAAATATCGTGATTTTTATGTCAATGAACACTTTGTGTACTCACGTGTTCATTTTACATTGCATCTATTACTTGATTTTCTGCTTATGAAATTACTCTTTATATTACTCTATATCTGATGTAAGTCTAATATATTAGTATTTGAATATATGATTCATATTTTCACGATAGTTTTAATTAATGTGAAAATATTATGAATGCAAAGAAATGGCTAATGATGATTTTCTTGCAGTTCAGCCAGCAACAGAATTATTCATGCTAAAGACCATGCTTCTATTCAGTTAAATATTGCAGAGGTAAGTCTTATTTGCCACTCTTCTAGAAATCACTATGCCGAATTAATTTACAGTGCTTATACAATCATTTCTGTTGTACATAAAATTGTACCTTTGCTACTAGAAAAAATGCCTCAATTTCTTCTTGAAAGCACTAAATACCATTTTGAGCATTGGGCAGGGGGTAACCACATTTTTAGTGAAGCCACCTTTTATCTTGGTTTGTTAGTCTTACTTTAGTTTTAATGGCATTATTCCCCCCTCTTAAATAATAGGAGGGCTTAAAAATACATTTCTATGTAGAAATGTATTTTTTAGGTTAACAAATAAATCTTAAGTTTGTATATATGTATATAAATGGAATTTTATAGTAAAAAGCACCAGGACAACTACAATAAATTGGATACTGAAAGAATTTGATACGCACAAAAAAAAAAAAAATAAAAAATATTAAAATCTCAATTTAAAATATACAGTTTTACTTAAAAATATTTACATGACCAAATGTTAGTTAGAAAAAAGTAATCAAGAACAAATTTGTTAATGAGATCTAAAATAAACATTCTCAGAGTTCTACATTTAAATAAGTAACAAGCATCTTGGTTAAGTATAAATATCTAAGATTTAATGTATACATGTTGTATCTTGTGTATATGCTACTTTACAATTGCACATTTTAAGTATATATCACTTAAGAAACCGGCCCAAATATTCTTGATCAGATATACTAACATATTACATTAGCTCTCTCCAAATGAATGCTGCTAATGAGAATGTCAGCACTCGTCCAAAACTCATTTCAAATTTATACCCAATCTGTTCCACTAACAGTAGGTTGCAATATGTATTTTAGCATTGTAAATATTAAGTCCATAATGATGAAATAATATTATGAAAGAGGAGTGTAATAAAAAAAAAAAAATTTGGGGAATTTTGCATCTTTTCCCAAAGTTTGCATTCGTTGCATACGTTTATTCCCAATGAATGCCTTTTTTATATTTACATCTACATACTTTTATAAATAGCTGTATAAGTATTACTATATGTATTTATATTAACACTACATTTATATACGAACATGAATATAGGTTTATGTACCAGGGTTTGTGCTTATGCACTATAGCAAGTTTTGCAAACTTGTTTTAACAAGATGATGGCAAAATTGCTTTTTTTTTTTTCCCTTCAGTAACCATGTTTTCCCCATTAGTCAGTCCCTAAAACTGAGATTTCTGATAATTTAGCACAAACAGTGTGTACTTGGCAGCATTTATGCAATGATGCCATGAAAGTTAATGATGTAAGTGCTAAAGATAATCGTGGAAGGTATAAAAGTTATTGGGAGGGAGGTAGAGATGGATGAGTTTTAACAAATGTATTTTTTGTACCAGTAGAATAATTAACAAATGTTAATTATTCTACTGGTACATCCATGTAAGTTACAGAGTAAAAAACTGAAACATTTTAATGTTTCAATTTAGCAGTAGTTATAAAAATATAAACTTGATGGTAGTTATAAAACTGTAAGTTTAAAAAACATTTTCAGTACCAATAAATGTGTCCCATACCTCCTTTACATGGGGAGGGAGGAAACATGTTTTTGACAGCTAGTAAATACATAATTTTCAAAATTCTGAAAGACTGTCACTCATGTATATAAGCATTATTGATTATTGGTTGCATCTATTTTATACAGATCATACTTCTCTCTGAGCCCATTCATTCCTTTTACAGCATTTCAATTAAACATCTTATTACTAGAAGCATGCTACTTTTGGGCATTTTAAGTGCTAATTTATATAGAATTTATTCAGTGTATGAAACATCAAAATTGTGAACATTATGAATGAGGTTATAAACTTGCCTTCAAATTAAAATAGTTATTTACTTTTGACATTGTAAAATAGTCTTGTAGTTATATAAACTCCGAACATTTTGGCTAAAACAATTCATAGGAATAAGTATGGAGCTATTGGTGCTCTATTTTATGGAAGAGTCAGAAATGTTTATGTTAATCTTGATTCCAGATGTCATTCATTCATAATATCCCCTATATT
Source organism: Pardosa pseudoannulata (assembly GCA_032207245.1). NCBI lineage: Eukaryota > Metazoa > Arthropoda > Arachnida > Araneae > Lycosidae > Pardosa > Pardosa pseudoannulata. Next base: position 74,774,611 of record CM063511.1, on the reverse strand, counting down.
TTAAAATTGTAAAGCTGAACCATTTACTTTCTAAATTTTAGAGGTAGTATAATAGTGAAATGCATATCTATCAGCATGAAATGATGTATACAAAATTGATATTAGATGATCAGGTAAAGAAGTTAACCAAACAGTACATTATTTTATGTAAGGGGATGTGCTAAGTTAATTTGGGTGCATATCTTTGATCTTTCTTTTAATGACAGAAAATTTGTTTTCAGGTTGATGAAGCCACTGGAAGGTTTACTGGAAATTCAATAGCCTATGCCATCTGTGGTGATATCAGAAGAATGGTAATATTTTAGTTTTAATTTTTTAAACCTTTGTTTGCTGTGTTATTGATGCAATTAGTTCAAATCTCTTGAATAATGTTTGAACCTTTAGTCTATTGGGACAACACACATCATTGCTATTCCACTGTAAAGAAATAATTAAATGTTTCTTTATAATCCAAAACTGAATCTACCAGCATATAGGCTTCCATTGAATGTTTTCCTTTTACTATATACACACTTAGATATTAGCTTGCTACATTGAATACAATTTGGCTAATATATCCAACTATACTATCAGAGTATAGATAAATTTGTAGTTATTTTGAACTATATGAAAAGTGCTAATTAGATTTTAATGATTGGAATTAATCATCAAATGACTAGTACTGTTGTACTACTAATCAGAGGAAAAGACATCTGGTTTTAAGGCTTGTCATACAACAGTTTTAAAATGTACAGACAACTGGTTCACCCTGCAGTTTCGACCAACTTTTCAGGTTATAGGGTTACTATGCCATCGAAGTGCTCATACCAAATTTTGGCATGCAGTCACTTATAAGACAAATATAACCTGGGTTAAATTTGTAGCACTTGCAGCTTTGCAGTCACAGAAATATTTAGAGCTAGTCCAATTTTTAAAATTATATTCCCAATATTTTAAAACATGCACTCGATGGTATTTGAACTTTATTTGTTATGTTTCCCTTTGAGCTAATTAACACCTTTTGTCAGTCAATAGGGTACCTAGTACTCGAAAAGAAACACTTGACTAAAATTTGAATGCATAAAAAACAAGATCTAGAAGAACATTGCTCAAAAATCATTCTGTTAAAAATTACTTGGTCTGAAATAAAATACTTCATTTCAATGTATTTTTAAACAATAAGTTGTGTAGAATATTGCTGAAGTATTCAAATAAAAAATGCCCACGACTATCCAATTTAGGTTTACTCAGTGAATGACAAATAAAATCTTATAATAAAGTTAAAATATTATTTTAATTTTATTAAGTATCATGCTTAAAACTGTACAGAAAAGTGAATTTTTAACTTTGCTAAATCTCTTTTTAATTTTTCCTTTACGGATGATTTTAGCTCTAAGCCTATGTAATGTCCAAAAATACCTCCTCTTTAACTTCATTTAAATTTTTTAGACAATCAGTAAGTTTTGTCAAGGCTTCTACAGCCTATTTCTTTACTTACCAGTAGGGGTATTTTGTTTGTAAAAATGTAGGATAGATAACAGAACTGTTGTCCACAATAAATGAGGCATAATCTCCAGTATCTTTGCAAAAAGATTGTTCCTAAAAATTGAAAATATTCTTGGTCACCTTTATACATCTAGAGAGTACATATTTATTTGATAATGCTTACAATAGCAATATAACTGAAAAAAATTAAAGAAATAACACTGAACAATTTTATGCTCATATGCATGCACTGACAATTAAAAATTAGAGTAAAACTAAAATAGAAATGAGTGGAAAATTAAAGGAATAGCTCAGTACCACTTGTGTTTATAAACGTCTACGAAAAAGCCTATAATGTATACATGTAATGAATAAACAATATATATTTATGTACACACACATGCACATGCACATACACATGTATAAATTAGCACATAAACTATTTTACAAGGTAAAGGTTTTGATGCACAAACAAAAAAAACCTTTAATATGAAAAAAACTATCCTCTTGTATATAACTAAACAAAACATCATTCGTTAGTTAATCTTCAGTCTGTTTTGAAATGGGTTATATCGAACTTAAAAAGCTACACATCAAACATTCTTACATATACAATCTAATTTATGAAATGTAAACAGACATTGGTGATAATTTGGCGACATTTCTTGAATAATGATAGAAACAATTCTGGAGAGAATATATAAATACATAAGCATATATATATAAGCATATATATATGCTTATATATTATATGCTTATTATATTATGCTTATATTATATTATATATTAACTTTTGGACAGCATTTTGTAAAAAAAATGTTGAATATTACTCTTTTCGCACAGTAATGCTACATGTTAAAATTTTAAGTATTAGTGTTGCTATAAGAATCTGTTCTGAAAAATAAGTTGTTAAAGCTAAAAAAGCTACTCATAAATTTTTAAATGCATAAATTTTAATTGATCTTTTATAATTCACTACTGTAAATATTTTAATTTTAATTCAGAAATAATCTATAATTAGCATGTTAAAATTTCAAATCATGCTGTTGCTCCTGACACAAGTGCCTGAATGTTGGCATTTCTAGTATAAGGATAAGAAAGTTAGGTATCTCTGAAATGTCTTTCTGATACATCTCTGGGACTCAAGAAACCAACCAAGTTTTGGAGGCTAGAAAAGGAAGAAGACTTCATGGTTCACTAGTAGATATTTAAGAGGTCTCCTACAAACAAGAGCAAAATTGTTTTAAGACCTGTATCCAAGTGTATAAATACAATAATGTGAGGCTTCATCTCACATTTTTAAATGTCTGGCTTTCTGTGCATGGATAAGGTGTTTTCTGAACATCTTATCTTTTTTTTTTAGACTAGAGGGTTTTGGGATTTGTTGATTTGGCCCACTTTGGGGATTAATAACAACAATGAGAATTATGTTACTTTAGTAATTTCTGTACTGTAAAAATTACTATAGAGAAAATATATATGTAGGATTTTGTTTTCTTGTCACATTTCCTAATTATACTGTATATTTAATTTTTATTTTGTTGTGTATAATAACTTATTTTTTTTTGCTTCTAGGGGGAAAGTGATGATTGCATTACCAGATTAGCAAAAAAAGATGGTATTATTGCAAAGTAAGTATTTTCTGATTACTTTTGATAATTACTATTGTATTTTCTGATCACTATATTCTGATTAATTTTGTCACTAAATTTTGCTTGTAGTAGAATGCATTTCTTATGTTTTTCTTTTTTCTCTTTCAGGAATTACTGAAAATTGTAGACTGTTTTATGTAATAAAATAAGTAAAAAGGGATTCAGTGTTTTCATTTGTGTTGAATTCTTGATTTGATGATATGAATAATATTCATTTCTTTAGATATAGTGATTTTGCTTGATATTAGATGTCTGGAGTTCCCTTGCATACCAGATATGGATAACTAAATACTTTAGTACTGGATATTCAGTATTGATTTTCTTTTTTATCTATAGATTTTGTAAGTTTTATACTTTATACCTACACATACACACACACACACTTTATTCTGAAATGAGTTATAAAATATCGTAAATATTTTCAAAAACCATTCTTACATATCAATTTAATTTACAATAGACAGTTTTGTACTATATTGTCACGAAGAAAGTATTTAATAAATACAATTTATTAATACACCTCTTGGTTGGTAAAAAACTTATTTTAAATTGCATGTATTAGATTTTTATTTTAATCAGATTTTAAAATAGATTTTTTAATACTTTATAAATTAAATGTTTTGGGAAAAATGAAATTATTAAAGATATAGGATAATGTAAACTTAATCATGTAACGATTAAGTTTTTAGTATCCTATTTACTTTATTATGTGTGTGATATTTACGTATAACAAATTATGTATTGATTGCAAGAAGTATTTTTTTTTAATCACTTTTATTGCTCATCTATTTTTCATTGTTTACAAATATAAAAACATTTATATATCAAATCAGTTTTTAAGGCATTTGTACCACCAATGTAGATGAAAGTATTGATTTAGTATCAGATTCATAAAGTTCCAAGAGAAATTGATTTTGTGAAAAATTTTATTACTTAAAGAAAGATTTAAATCTTAATTTTCATTTGCAAATACTAATTACAGGCTTGCAATTCCGTCACTTTTCTCACCTTTAGTCACTTTTTTTACAATTGACCACTTTTAGTCACTTTTTTAAGTAAACAGTTACTTTTAGTCACTTTTTTCATAGTGTATCATAGCAAAAGTCTGTTGTTGAAAAAAGAAAATCTGAATTAATAGCAAAATATTTTAATTAAAGACCAAAAATGTGATTATCTAATCTTATTTTTCTTATTAAAATTAATTAGTTATATGGTTTCTAGAATTTAGTGATTTTTAAAAGTCGTAAAGTTCCTGAAATCTACATTTGTACTGTAACGTACATTTAATACATTAAAGAAATTTATGTCAAAGCACACATTTCACTTTCTTTTTCTTCACAATTTTTGTTTAGATACTCTAATCTAGCTATGTACATATTTCAAAACATCACTAATATATGCAGAAAATTGTGATTATAAAATTAATGTATTGTATGTATTCAAATCTAATTTATAGATTGTTTGAATAAAAAGCAATGTTGAGTAGTGTTAAACAAAATTTTTAACCTTTTTTGTATTTGATGCTAAAATCATGTCTTGCATGAATCATTTCATTTAGAGTTAGAATAAATAGAAAAATCTTAATAATAGCATCTGTAATCAAGAGGAGAAAAAAATCGCTTTTTTTTTCAATGTTTAGTCACTTTTTAGTCACTTATTCTTTATTATTTGTCACTTTTCTCACTTTTTTGAAAGTACCTCAGCAGTTGCAAGCCTGTAATTATGAGTTACTGTTAAATTAATGCTGCTGTGGTCTCCTTTATGCATACAATAAGAAAAACCTAATTTAACAATACATAAAGAGTGAAAAAAATGGATATAAATGTATTTTTTAAATCATCTGATTTATATTAAGATATAAATTAACTACTTCTACAAGTTGACATTTAAAAAAAAAAATTGTGGTTTTTTTAGTCTTTTCTTGTTCTAAGCTTAAAAATTTTTGGTGATTTGTAAGTAGATTAATTCCTGAATGAACACATTCATCAGAGAACAGCCTGTTGTTCATGAAGACTGCTCTACATGCAAGAGAAATTTATGAAAGAAGAGTGCTAGCCTTTTTTATTTTTAACTCTTGATACTGAAATTTCATATATTCTCAGATTCCCATCCCAATACAATAGCTGAAAGTTTGCAAGTTTTTCTTTATCATCTCAGTTTTTTGTTCACTTATCAATATAGGAAAAAAGATTGCATCTTCCATCTCTCAAGGAATGATCTACTGCATTTTTTTTTAATATTTGGTTTGTGCCCTGGGGTATTCAATTAGAATGAAACCAGCATGCTATTTTAAATGCTATTCTGGGATTCTGAAATTATATTGCCATTTAATGAATGAAAAATATGCTATTTATTCAAAATAGGAAAGAGTGGCAGTAAAATATTTAATAATTTAGGTATCAATAAGCATTTTATTGCCATGTTGTGAACTTATGAGCAAAACAATAAACTAGTGCTCCAGCTCCCTCCAAAAAAAAAAAAAAAGCCTGTTGTAAACACCTGAAGGGTTGGGGGTTGTGTCTAGCAAGATGTTTATATAAGTCCAGCATATCCTGTAGATATTTAGCCGTCATTCCTCTTGAAGGGGGGGGGGGGATTTTCTGATAGCTTTGGCTAATCTAGGATTCAGAGGTCCCATTGAGGGCTCTAAATGAACTAAAATTAAATTGCTCAGTATTTTTTTTTAATTATAAAAATTATTTAATAGTTTTGAGTTATAGAAAATTTGGAGGCTTTGAAATAAACTTTTAGAAGTATTCCTTTCTATTTAGTTTGTAATGTAGTAATGTTATAAGCTATAAATAAAAGAATTGGAATATATTAAGAATTTGCTATCAGAGTTTTGGTATATTTGTAAGCTTTTATAAGTCTTACCTATATTTTTGGAAGTTCAAATCCAGTTCAGTTTTATAACTTGTTTTAACTGAGAATGGGATTTTCATTAGAATTTACGAGAAAGTGCCCTAGAGGAAGGCACAAACCAATAACAGGTACACCTGACAAATTCTGTGTGGATTTACTGTTTTAAGAAATAAAGTTTGCATTTTGATAAAATGCATGTCAAAATTAAGCTGAATACAGCTTTAATTTTCTTTTAATACATGGAACAAAGATTATAGAGTTAAAAGGTATTGTGCCAGGTATTCTTGTTATACTACCTTTCTTTTAACAATAAATTTTTTAAATTATCATACTTGTCCTGAAAATTAAGATTATTTCAGGGTTGCAATTCCGTCACTTTTCTCACCTTTTGTCACTTTTTTTTACAATTGATCACTTTTAGTCACTTTTTTAAGTAAACAGTCACTTTTAGTCGCTTTTTTTCATGGTGTATCACAGCAAAAGTATTGTTGAAAAAAGAAAATCTGAATTAATAACAAAATATTTTAATAAAAGACCAAAAATGGGATGCTCTAATCTTATTTTTCTTATTAAAATGTAATTAATCATATGATTTCTAGAATTTAGTGATTTTAAAAAGTCCTAAAGAAGTTTCTGAAATTTACATTTGTACAGAAATTTACATATAATACATTAAAGTAACTTATGCCAAAGCACACATTTCTCTTTTTCTTTTACTTCACAATTTTTGTTTAGATACTCTAACTATGTACATATTTCAAAACATCATTAATATATGCAGAAAATTGTGATCATAAAATTATTGTATTGTATGTATTCAAATCTAATTTATAGATTTTCTTGAATAAAAAACAATGTTGAGTTGTGTTAAACAAAATTCTTAATCATTTTTGTATTTGAAGCTAAAATCATTTCTTGCATGAATCATTTGATTTAGAGTTAAAATAAATAGAAAAATCTTAATAATAGCATCTGTAATCAAGAGGAGAAAAAAAAAATTTTTTTTTTCAATGTTTAGTCACTTATTCTGTATTATTTGTCACTTTTCTCACCTTTTTGAAAGTACCTCAGCAGTTGCAAGCCTGTTATTTAAATAAAGTTCTAAAATTGGTTGTTTGTCCTTTAAATCCCTAAATTCCATTGATTTGTACATGTTTCGTCTTGGCAGTGTGCCGCCTTATAAATCAAGTTTAAAAAAAAAAAAAAATTCTCATACTTGGAGTAATTTTATGCCAACATCCGACCTTGATTTTACGTTTGAATTCTTAATTACAGAGACCCTCGATAGATGGAGACACTGAACTAAAGTGCTTCCTCTTGTTGCAAGAGTACCTTCTTGCTTACTACAGGACGACATAATACACCGTTTACTTTTTGCATATGTGCCATTTCGGCACTGTCAGGGTTCCAGTTTCGTTTAAATTTTTTAAACTTAGACAATGCGCTATCAAAGAAATAAGGCACAAAATAGTTTTCACCAGAGGTGTTGAACTTTGGTTCCGCGGTTACATAGGATTCCGTGCAACTTTGACTGGAATCCACAAGTGTTTACTATTTGCTTAGTCAAAGCGCCAAAATCTGTATAAAATTGTAATTTTTATAAAAAATTGATGAAATGAACAGATTATATGCTAATGATGAGATTAGGTTATAGATTTCAACAATTATTTCAGACTCAAAAATACTTCAGCAATAAAATAATCACAGCCAAATATGTAGAAAAATTTCTTTTTGTCACAATTTAAAATATTGTTGCTTTTGTTTATTATTCATAGAATATATGTTAGGAAACAATAAAACCATTAGCTTCCTCACCATTCAATACTTTTTAATGCGTATTGTGATAATAAAGATGAAGCAATAAATTTGTATATTTAGGCAGGCTGAAGCTTCGATATCCTATATTTAAAGGTCTTTGATCACGATATTCCTTCAAGAAAACGATAAGCTCAGAAGGTTCCGTAAAGTATTTGGTTAAATATCCCCAACTCATATTAAAAAAAAAAAAAAAAAATTAGTCTGATATTTTGATACGTTAAATAATGAGAGGCATTTAAGAAAATGGCACAAATACCAAGAATATGTTTCATTTAAATTTATTATGCATTATTAATTTGTTAATGTTTGTACATTATTATTTAAAGTGTTACCTTTCGTTGCTAAAATCCAGAATTTCTATCAGTGGTTGCTCGATCACGCTAATTTTTGAGGAACAGAAGATATATCTGCTTAATATTTTGTAATATTTCTTGGTTTGGAGCACTACCGTCTAGTGTTTTTTCTACACGAGGGCAAATGAGACCGGGACCTACTGTTTAAAGCCTATTCTAAACTGCTACGAGTGTCCATGCCTGCAACAGGATTAAAGTCCGCCAATTCGTGGGACGACATATTTAGCCACTGCAATGTTTCTTGGAAGTTATTGCTTTTGGGGACAGGAGCTTATGTCACGGAGAATGAACGAAAAGTGTCTTTTTTACTGATCATTCAGAAAAAACTCGACTTCGTTATTTTGGACTTTAATTCTAAAGTTAAACTATGCATCTGTAGCATATTAGCTTAACCCCTTCCGGTATGATTTAATAATGAAAAACTGTGCATGAAATAACCATTTAATTTTTATTTAAAAACTTGTTTCATTTTACAATTCTTACATATTCTTAATTAAAATCCACTTTTTACATAGTGTTAAATAATATCAGAAACAGTAAAATTAAGACAATATCAAAGCAAAACATTAATAAGGTATACAGATAATAGTCTTCAAGCTAGTGATACTTTTCAAAACAAAGTGCAAAGGAATTCTGAATTGTTTACACCGCCAAGTAGTCTCACTTTTAATTTGATTCTTGTAACACACACGGCATTTCTTAGTAGGTTTTCTTTTATTCTGACTCATTAATTTGGCAAAGACTTGTACCAAGAAATTCTAAGTAAATAATATGCAATAGTGACTTGTGATTTTCACAAGTGATAAAAGTGTTGCCACATTCAGTACACTAGAAATTTTAAACTAAATTATCATATTTAACAGTAACTTTAATCTCATGACGAGTGTAGCTAGTCGTGCGGTATGGAATGAAAAACTAATGACGAGCTAGACTAGTCATTTTACCAGAAGGGGTTAAATTAGTTTGTAACTCTACCCCCCCCTTTTTTTTTTCAAGAAATCGAATAATTTTATTTTACTTCTATATTTACACAATACTTTCCTTAGAGCTACATTTTAATAAGTAAACTTTTGCTAAACTATTGATCTTTATACTTATATAACTTAAAAGACTGGACACCTCATAATTAATTCTTTAACTTGCAACAGGGAATAAGGCCTTCGGCCAAGGTACCCCAGGAAACTCTTCAACAGCTAAGTTTATATTTATAACACTATACTATACAATTATGTATATATATATTGTTAAAATGTAAAATATAAAACATTTATATGCGAGTTTAAAAACGTTTAAAATGTAAAACTAAAATAAAATGTAACATTTGAAACACATGTAAAACTATGGCACCTGGTTTTAAAGCTCCAAATTTTACGTTACCAATATCACAATTAGCCCTTGTGTGCAAAACAGTAGATCGTAGCGCTCCAAACCAAACCAAACCAATATCACAAAAGCTAAGTCTACTGAATTTATATGAAATTGTCGTACTATATTTTGATTGTATTGTGGATAAATCCAGAATCATGCTTAAGCTAAACGCGTGTGAGGAATGCATAGTAATTCTTAAAATATTTAAGCGTATTAGATTTAAAATGCAAAAAAACCCCTGAAATATACTGAGCTTTAAATTATAATTTAAAGATAATTATAATTAAAGATTTAATAATTATCATTAATTGGATTAAAATATAAGCCAGTTCACATTGTGATTATAAATTCAGTAAAGCGAGCACAATATCTGATTTGGGAACCCATTATATTTACTGAAAAATTTATTTATCCCGAACTAAAGCATAGAAGTACAAAGAAAGATACAGACACCTAAGATTACATAAAAGAAAATCTAAATATATATCTGTAAGCATATATTCCAACAAAGCACTCAGGTGCAAAGCTATTCAATTTATTCACTGTTGAAAAAAAAAAAAAAAAAAAAAAAAAAAAAAAAAAAAAAAAAAAAAAAAAAAAAAAAAAAAAAAAACTGGTGCAAAAATATAGGCAATTCTGTGTAAGAAATATATATTTATGTAATAAGATGGAGTCCACGACGGGTAGTTGCAATCATGGCCAGACGAAGACACCGATTTAGTCAAAAAATCCTTTATTAGCAGATCGTTGGGTGGACGAGTTCCCACTTCATTATAGGGACGGGACAAACTGAGAGATCAGCTAACACGAAGTTCTAAATGAAACGTTAAGTAACATCTGGGTCCAAACCTATGTGAAAATCTGTCGCCTATAGCGTGCATCTCCTATTTATTCTGGAATACCTTAAATAGACCAACATGCCAGTATAAAGTTGTAAGTGGTTACACCCCTTCCCTGAGGGCGTAAACTGTAGCCCTGGTGGTCCATTTAGATTAGGGGTTGAAAAGGGAGTTTTTGCCCTTGACTTAATATTTGAAAACCAATGAGCTCCTGAGAATTTTCTTGGGCCTTAATGGACTTTCGGCTATAAATTTACGTCGGCATCTTTAAACTCTCACATTATTGGAAATTTCGTGAACTATATCCCTTAAGGGGCCCGGTTTTATACAAAATACATAGAATAGTCTACCGATTTAGTAAACATTTCCTTACACACACACATATACACATTCAAAAGCCAAAACATTATGACCACCTGTCAATAACGAATTGGCCCACCTTTGGCGAGCAACACAGCTTCAACCCGCCTTGGTATGGATGCCACAAGTCCTTGGTAGATGGCCGGAGACAGATTGTACCAGATGTTTAAGCAACGGTTACGCAAATCCGAGATATTGCGAATTGGTGGTCTTTGAACTCTGAGCTGCTGTCCCATGACATCCCAAATGTGTTCTATCGGATTCAGATCCGGTGAATTAGGCGGCCAGGATATTGACTGAAATTCAACATCATGTTTCTGGAACCACTCCAACACAATTTTAGCCTTGTGAAACTGGGCGTTGTCCTTTTGGAACATTCTATTTCCAGCTGGAAAAACAGAGGCCATGTAAGGATGCAACTGGTCCGCAATGATGTTCAGATACCCTGTAGCATTCATTGTCTGCTCTACCACAACCACGGGTTCCAGAGACGCCTTAGAGAACGTCCCCCAAAGCATAACACCGCTACCACCGGCCTGTGTATGACCTACTGTACATTGAAGGAGCAACTGTTCGCCTGGAAGACGGCGTATCTTGACACGGCCATCGGCATGATGAATGACAAACTTTGTTTCATCTGACAAGGCCATTCTCTCCCATTGATCCATGAATCAGTCGCGTTGTTCCCGAGTCCAACGTAGGCGCAGTTGGCCATGACGCTTGGTCAGCATAGGCACACGAATGGGACGTTTGCTGCGTAGCCCCATATCCAACAGTGTCCGCTGAACAGTGTGCTCCGATACTATTCTATTTGGCCCTGCATTGTATTGGGTTATCAGCTGAGCCACTGTCTGGCTCCGGTTTTGCTTTACCATGCGAGACAGTTTCCGAAGACCTTTTTCTTTGATAGAAGGTGGACGTCCAACACCATGTTGTCTACTGCTGTTTTCCCCGTCATTCATCCTCTTTGCATAAGTTCTAACAACTGTAGATCACAAATAACCAACGAGTCGTGCAGTTTCGGAAATACTTGTTCCGAGCCTTCGAGCCATTACAATCTGCCCTCTATCAAAATCGCTTAGATCCGCAGTCTTTCCCATTATACACAGAAGTAAGTGAAATAAGGATTCTCCAGACTCTCCAGCAGCAGTTAAATACCACTTCCTGATCACGTGCCTTCCACGTCATACGGGCGAGTTCATTGCAAAATGTAGGGATGGTCATAATGTTTTGGTTCGTGAGTGTATTAGGTAAATTTTTACCTGGCAAAAGCTTAGAACTTAAATTAAAAGACACAATGTGGTGGCAACCCTACTAAAAATAATCTGAAGATTTTCTTAAGAAAGTACCAAAAATGTGAAGATTATTTTAAGATTCAATTTTTTCTTAAGATTATCTTAAAAAATTTTTGAGATATTTTGAATTCCTAAAGGTGAATGAAATGTATCTTAAGATATTCTTTAGAAAATGTTAAGACAATTGCAGAGTAACTTTATCTTTAAAATATCTTAATAATTTTTTCAGACTTACAAATAATTTTTTTGAGATATTCTTCAGAAAATTATCGGTCAGAATTTAAAAAGTGGTTTTAAGGTGTTAAAAGGTAGAACTTAAAATGATTTTTGCTTTTTAATGCTGTGATATCATCATCAATTATGCAAATTACAGTATTTTTGTTTTTTAAATTTAAATGCAAACTTTGATTGAATTAATATATTTTAAAATGATAGTAATTAAAACTTTTTAATAATTTTTTTCAATCACATGTTACAAAATAATCCAAGATTGAAAAATGAATTATAAAATGTTTTATTTTGCTTATCTAAACTTTTCTGACAGAGCGTAATTTGAAAGTATTTTGTACCATTCAGAAAATTATCTAAAGAAATATACTTTACATGAATGTGTACAAATGAAACCTAGATTGGGTTTGGGTTTGGTTTGGAGTGCTACGGTCTACTTTTTGCAACTCGAGGGCTAATGAGATCGGGACCTACAGCTTAAAGCCGATTCCGAACGGCTACGAACATCCATGCCATTGTGGGATTCGAACCCACGAACTGAGGTACCGAAGGCCAGCACCCTAACCAATCCGACATCGTTCGGCCAAGTGAAGCCTAGAAAAATCACTGATGATAATTTACAAGGTTACATCGCGATTTTGAAAGTATTTTGTACCATTCAGAAAATTATCTAAAGAAATATACTTTACACGACTAGCATATAACCCGTCATATGACAGGATTAGTACAATTTTTAATTTTCCAGAATTGTAAAGAACCCTATAAAGCAGATAAAAAAAATGGTTTGAGAATTATCTGGTACTCGTTCAATAATTTGTTTCTCTCCTTACTCCTCAAAAGTCTCCCGATATTGTTAACCCTTTAACGGGCAGTTATTTCGCAGCGAAACCACCTATTAATACTTTTTTCTCTTCTTTTTAAAAACATACGAAATATTTTTTTTCTCGATTTTCTATGTTATCGTCTCTTTGATGTAGCAACAGATAATAGAATTTTGCATAGCTTATTTTCCTCTTTGAAATATGTTAGTTTAAATTTGCTTTATATCAGAATTCACAAATTTGATTTTTCTCCTTAAAACTTCAAATAAAAACACCTACCCAAAAGAACAATGAAAAATTGTGTAGTTACCAACTTATTACACACTTTTTATGATAATTATACATTGTTATTCCAATATAATTATTGTTAAGAAACACTTCTTTCCATGCTATACATGGGAAAGGTTTCACAATTAACCCCCCCCCATAATAAAATTCCACCTACTAAAGGAATGTAAAATTTGTTATGATATGTTTCTTATTTATAAGGTTCACAGACAACGTTTATAACCTAATACCCATAAATTTGAAAAAAAAAATTTAATCTTGACCTTTAAAGGGTTAATGCAGTTTAGGATCACATTGAATTCATTTAGAAAGATCATTCAAAGCTTTTCTAGCTACTTCAAAATTATTGTTAAGTTCTTCCCATTTTTTTTTTTTTTTTTTTTTTTTTTTTTTTGTCACAGTAATTAATGGAAGTAGAGGAATGAAACAATCATTTCCACTAATCCTGCAGGTATATAGAATTTGTCGTTAATACCGGTGATAAAATTTTCATTGCAACAAAATATAATCGATGATTAAATTTAAAATTATCGCATATGTACCTAATCTATTATTTAAGCAAAATATAAAAGAAAATTATTTCCGTAATATCTAAGTTCAGTGATAAAACGTATGAAAATAATGCAGGCGATACTTAAATAATTTAAAATAAGAAATGATTAAATGAGACGGTTAAAGGAATGACGCCATAAGGCTAGCTAAAAATGTTATTTTTTACTTATTTATTATTAATAAACTGATAAATTTAATCGTTTGCTCTTAACAGGGGAAAATAGGGCTTAAAATAATGACATTAAATGCTAGAAAAGGGGAGAAGGGATGGATTTTGAACTTTACTAACCCTAACTCATCTAAAATCCAATATGGATGCTCATATCCATTCCAGGTCCAACCGCTTCATAAATTTGAGGACAGGCAGACAGATAACTTAGGCTATTATTATATAGGGGATACAATGGAATTACGTCCAGAGGTTGCTGATCCATTTTTAGCGGATTTATGTATGCTTACAAAAACATATAAGCGTAAGACTTATTAATGTATGCATGTATGTTCTTTGTGTGTGTAATTAATGAAATTTTATGACATTGAAAGTTTATTGTATTTTAGATTAAGACTTTGAACTCTCCCTTAGAAGAAAAGAAAATTTGGCTGTTATTATTTGTCGAATTAAAAAAAAAATTCTCACACAGCTACCCTTAACCCTTTTGTGGGCTTTGGGGAGATTACTTCCCACCTTAAGGTATCCGTCTACATTAAAAACGTCACTTTTTGCCAAAAATCATAATTTTTTTTTTATTTCTCTATTGTGAAATTTCAACTCTTAGGCTTCTAAATCTGTTTTTGTTTTGTCTCTACGGCATTTTAAAGAAAAGTTACACTGTTTAAACATCAGTGACAGCTGTCAAAACCAAACGGAAGTAGCGCCTTCGGAACCGGAAGTTGTGAATTTAAAGAGCATTTTTTGAACAAAACTTTTTAAATTTTCATGAAGATTAGTTTAAACATTTTTCTAGTATATTTAATAATTAGCAACTTGGCAATTAGAAAGTTTTGAAGCAAGAAAGTGTGGGGAATTTTAAGCACGTATTTTAATTTTTTAATTGTTAAAGTTGCTTTCATAAACTTCAAATGCGTTTTTCTCAGAACGGTATTTTTAATAAAATGTTGAAACTTGAAATGTGATTTCTCAAAAAGTTCTTAAAATATTGTGTTGAAAATTATTATGAATGTTTTTGATAGTATTTACTAGTAAATGACGTAAAAGCTTTACATTTGGATAATTTTTAATGATGTTACACTCATAGGGAGATATAAAGATAATGAAAATTCGTTAAAAATTCAATGTGTATGATTTTGAAGGACCAAAATTTTTTACCAAATGTAAATTGAGCATAGATTTAAAGTGGTTCACTAGTCCAGTGTATAAGAAATGTGTTGCGTCAAAAATATAGAAATAATTTAATTTATTAAAAATTTAGACCTTTTGAAAAAACCTGATTTTTTTACTAAATTTTCTTATTTTATAAGAAATTTTATAAAAACTTCTCGAAGAATAAATTTTTTAAGTGCAATTCTGTGTGATAATATAAAAAATAAATCTAAAATGTAAAAACATGAACTAGTTTCTACGTTTAAAGAAAAAAGTTCTCCGAACGTAGACGGATACCTTAATGATTCTAAGGAAGAATTCTGCCGGCATCGCAAAATCCATTTCAGACCTGGAACTCTGAAACAGACTATTTCGGGGCACCTAAGATCGTAAGCCCTTTATCCCCGATAACATATAAATTCGTAGGTGGCATTTTTATCTTTAACATTGGCTGACAGACAGTATAAGAAGGGAGAGGAGAGAAGGAACAAGAGGGCAGAAAAAACACTAATAAAATAAAATACACTACAAAAAAATATATCATTAAGCCCATTATTATTATCATTATTATTATTTTTTTCCCCTCTGATTGACTCCTTACAAAATAGAGATAGAATAATTTACACATATTATACACAAAATAGACTATCAGAGGTTTTTATTTTTATTTTATTTATTTATTTATTTATTTTTTTTTAAATAGGGCAGAAGATATTTACTATTATAAAACAGTTAATGAGGGCGAATACCCTCGTGTAGTACCATAGTTAACCTAGGGCGCCTATGATGCTCCAGAGGTTCGTAATCCGGAATATTAAATATTTCTTCATTTTGTATAAGATTAATTTTATCATAAAATTTAATGGCTAGTTTTTTTGATGAATTCCCTTATGGATTCTATATTTAAGTCGGAGTGAATGATGTCGTTACGCAGATAGCGATTAGCACGAACTATTGAACGAAGGGTTTTGTTTTGTACAGTTTGTATCCTCTGGATCTGTGTGTTGGATGCAGATCCCCCCAAAATGCGTGAAATCCTATTTTCGCCCTGGATCTAACCGGGGACCTGTTAACAAGCTGAAGAAAAAGGAAAGGCTGCCCTGGTAGCTTTCAAGCAAATAAGTGTGCAGTTCCGGATGGTATGCACTCAGCCAGTATGGGAAATCATATACCGAAGTTGATTTTCAACTGCAGACGATGTAGGAAATGTAGCACAAAGGCCTATGGAAAGAGGACCTGGTAAAAAGGAGGAGTGTAAATTAAGATACATTGCAAATATAATTTTCAAAATAGCTGAATTTACGTACAACATACTTGATCTCCCTTTATCACCTGAGATACGATCCAAGAGTCCTGTAACAGCTTACCTGCTGGGAAAGGTGTATATGTCTGTGTTATAAGCGAAAACTAAATTTGCCAATAAGAACCCAAATTTAAGATGACATGTGATAGTCATGTGAGTTTTTCTGGAATTTTGGAATAAAGGAAATTGCATACGTTACGTAAAACAAATTTGTCAGTAATTAAGAAGAAAATTGTTGATTTCAAATGATTAATCATTCATCTGTACTATGATGTACGCAAGCAAAACTATGTATGTACTCATTTATGAACTTCGTATGTGTGTAAAAGGATTTCTTATGAGATTGAAAGTTTATTGTACTTTGTAATTTACTCATTTATGAAAACAAAAAAAATTCCATTGTTTGTAAGCATTTTGCATTTTTAAAACAATATATAGGAAGTTGTAATAAAACATTTTCATAACTTTATTGTAAGTTGTTTTTAATATTTCACAGTTTTGTTTTTATTTGTCAGTTATTTGATAGTTTTAAATTGATCAAAACGGTGAATTCTTTTCCTTTTATTATACTTTGGTTTTTAATTTTTATTTGGGGATGATATTTGATAATAATATCATGAACTGCAAGAGTTCTTATTTTTTTCCCAAAGGTGCTTATAAAGTGCTTAAAAAGTTCTTATTTTTTTTTCTGTAATATTTGAGAACACACCTCGTCTAAGTATAAACTCAAAGTTTGATTCAATAAAAATATCACACAAGATAGATTCTGACAGAAAAAAAAGAGCAACGAATGTCCCAAATCAATGGTCCATTCTTTGGTCCAATCAAAGATAACTTTTCTGCGAAACGGCAAGATATTGTCACTTACGTATTCTTCATTCGTTCCCGATGACGTTCCGTGAACCCATTATCAAAGTTCTGTATCTCATTACATTAATAAAATAAATGATACAGCTTAAAAAAAAGGATTTGTAAGCTCTAAAAATTTTAGACAGTTTGTTACTGAAATTTTCATGAATAATGCAAACTGTTTTCCTCCGAGATCTCCATGTTATTTGTGAACTCAATCTTTGGTGCGTGAACACCATGCGAAATAGATGTTATCAAGCTATTCTTGTCATAAAAATCATTTCCGATGGCTAAACACCAAAAATACGATACATGGTACTTTTGGTTTTTGTAATTCAAAATGCTGTGAAATAAACAATTTTCTACTACAATTCTAACAAATTTGTTTTACGTAACGTACGCAATTTCCTTTTTCTCGAGAGATTGATATGACTGTATCATATCTCGTCTGGGTCGCGGTAGCTCAGTTGGCAAAGGCAATGATATCATAACTGGAAGGCTGTCCAAGATCCACTGTATTTGCCTTAAAACAACGTATGGGAGACATGATCGTACTGCTGTGCCTAAAATGAGAACCTCGTATCACACACGTGATGATTCTGTCTGGCCAAAAGTGAAAAGCTCGTGTCAGACACGTGATGATTCTTTCTGGCCAAAAGTGAAAAGCTCGTATCAGTAATAAAACAATACCCCTTACAAAATTTTGACTAATATTATACATTATTCACTTATAGGTTATTCATGCAATAAATTCTACATAGAAAATATTTAAACGTCTGAAAATTTTTACTTTTGTTATATAACCAAAACATAGAAATAATATTATGTGAAATAAAAACATTAATAAATTTTCTTAATAAAAATGAAATGAAATATAATTATCAAATTATGTGGTTTTATTAAATAATAAATGCAAAACTATTAACGTCCACTGGTTTGCTCACAATTTAGCCCATGATGAAACGGCTTCTGGTCACGATGCATGAGAAAAGCTTTCATCGAAAGTGGCACACACAATTGTCGCTCGATTCATAAGGCAAGGGGTTAATGCCATAAATTCATTTTATTTTAAAATAAATGCAACCTAGGTATAGACGTTTTTACTAAATGTTTTCCTTTGTGATATGGATAGGTTTGTAACACTACCCTAATAAACATTAAAAGTAGTCATGTATGTAAGCATATTTCACTAAGTAAAATAAAATTATAATTATTTTTATAAATTATTTATTAAATTATTTAGAGGTTAAAGGTGACTGGGGCATGTAAAAGATATTTGTGGTCACAACGTCCTCCAGGGTGGCAGGCTAAGCCTATGAGTCTTCTGATTTGTCCCTCCTTCTGAATTACGAGGACCCATTCGAGCAAAGTCGTGCTTTCACCCCATTGGTGCTCATTAAAACGAAAGGCGCTACCTTTGATTAGACTACGAAAAGAGTTCTAATTTCGCTTTCAACATTCGCCAAATTAAATAAATGTTCTTCAGATCAGACGGTGAAGGACTGGGGTCAATGATGAGGCGACAATGTCCTTTTCCATTTTATTTAACGACGAAATATAGAACACACACAAAAGCAAAGCTATGTCATTCTGATTGCCAGAGTACTACTATACACGTCCATTCGCTTTAATCCCTTTAGTGGCAACCCCCCCCACAAGAGTTACAACACTCATTTGCATTAATATGAGTAGCTTACGGCTCAAATAGTGCTAGGGTTGTACAAGTGGCATCAGAAATCGAATAACAGCGACAACATACCTCGTCTTAAATTTAGGTTCTTACTGGCAAAAATGCTTTTAGCATATAACTCACACCTTTCCCAATAGGTAAGCTGTTAGAGGGCTTCTTGTATCCTTGGATTGTATCCCAGGTGGTAAAGCGCGATCAAGTATCATTAAAGAAGTGCTCATAAGGGTATATATAAAATTTATATTTAAAACGATGAAAGCCGGTTAAAGGATAGATAACGTATTAAAATTAATTTTATATTTGCTGAATTTACATTTTGTACATTTGCTGGCATCAGAAATAACAGCGACAACATACATCGTCTTAAATTAGGTTCTTACTAGCAAAAATGCTTTTAGCTTTTAACACACACCTTTCCCAATAGGTAAGCTGTTACAGGGCTTCTTGTATCCTTGGATTGTATCCCAGGTGGTAAAGCGCGATCAAGTATCATTAAAGAAGTGCTCATAAGGGTACATACAAAATTTATATTTAAACGATGAAAGCCGGTTAAAAGGGTAGATAACGTATTAAAATTAATTTTACATTTGCTGACTTGATAGCAAAAAACAGCATAAGTGAAACCTGCGTAGGATCGTAATGCCAATGGTGAATAAAATTTTGAAATCAAATTGGAAGTTGCTAAGAATAATTAGAAATAATAAAATTAAGGGCAGTAGTTAAGATGCAGGTAGTAAGTATTATCTATATGGAAGAATGGAGGTTTAATAAATGGAGGCAAGGGCCTCCGTTTATTGAAATCAATGCTGTTGTCATAATCAGGTAATTCAGCCATTATTTCATTTGGTAAGGAGTAAACTTTCTATAAAAATTATTGGACATAGTGATATATTGCTATTTAATGGTTAAAATAGTGAGACCCTTCCGAATAATGTTATTACGTAAGTATCGATGGGCTTTGACAATCCTACAAAGAATTTTATTTTGGTTTATCTCAAGTTGTAAATTGTATTCGGTTGAAAAAGACCAAAGTGGTTTGGTTCGATTTGGAGCTCTACGGTCTAATGCAAAACTTTGCAACACGAGAGCTAATGAGACTGCTAATGAGCTAATGATACGAGCACTAATGAGCTAATAATCGCGGTTAGTCTTTAAACGTCTTTAATGAGACCAGCCCGGTCTCACCAAACGAACTCAACAAAACGGAGAATTGCGTCCCACCATTGGTTGACGCTATGGTTAATAGGTGTCACCAAAGTGGTTTAACTGCTAACCATGATTAATCTTTGTTTAAACGGAGAATTGCGTAACACCATTGGTTGGTGACATGGGTTAACCGCGGTTAGCCGTTAAACGACTTTGGTGAGCTGGCCCTAGGTCTCACTAAGTTCGATTAAAGATAAGCATTGATTATTTACTTACAAATATATGTAATCTCTGTTTATCTTTAAAGAGTTTAGTGATATCAGCCTTTGATATTTTTGTTTTTATAAGTGAATTTAGTTCTTTTTAAATAATCTCACAAAAAATAATTATTTCTCCTTTAACCGAGTGCAAAGTAAATCGCCAAATATAGCGTCATTTTAAGGTTTGTGAATAAAACTAAAATAAAATGTAGCATTCGTGTTTTGATACTGAGTTGTTTGATTTTCGAAATTCTTTATATTGCTAACGAAATACATTCTAAAAACTGAATTTTGAAATAAATAAAAATTTTCGTTTGGGAACTTTAAATACTCAGACAGTACGAAAAGAACTGTTATCAAATAAAATACGTTAAAGGGACAAAGAATTTAAATCTCAATTTTGGACCTTTGTCAACTTTACCTTGATGGAAATTTTCAGCTTTTAATGGTATTACTATATACCATTACATACATAAATAATTCTGTTCATAAAATATATAAAACATTGAATTGTACAAAAAAATAAGTTTGATTAAAATTCTAAAATTGAAGTGAAAGGATACCTTTTCTCTTTATTTGTTTCTTCCCTAGTATATTGCTCAGTATCAGTCATTGAAATCCCTTTAGCCTCCTCCACACTATGGCCCATTATTGACCACTGCAATGTTCGCTATGATGGTGACCTTGGTAAAATGGTTCATGGGTTGTATACACACACCGGACCACTAAGGCCCTTACTCTGGGAGTTGCGGTTCGTACCGCAAGTGCGGTATGACGTAGTCGCGGAAACTTGGCCTAACGATACATAGTTGCCGCAACTAAGCTCAAACCGTACTCTGGGAGCACGGAAACGAAGGTGCGGGAACTAGCTTACTATCGAGTTTGAGAAATAAATCCCGCCTTTGGGCTGGGCTTATTTTAGAGGCGGAGTTTAATGGGATCTTCTACTTTGCACCATTTAAACCAATCAGAAATTTAGAATTATAATTCTGATTTTCAGTTCGGCAACAGCAATGTTTGTAAATATAAACAAATAAATAATTCGCATTTTTCTTTACATGCGTACGGTATTGATAAAAGTGGCATCCAAATCGCAAGAGTTTAAATCGAAGAGATTGTCTCACGGAAACTTTTACCCATGATTAGTTTTATGGAGCATTATTATATACAGTATGGAATTTTATTAAGCATATAGAGGCGCTTTCCATAGGTTTGGTTTGGAGTGCTACGGTCTACTTTTTGCAACACGAGTGCTAATGAGACCGGGACCTGCAGCTTAATTGACCTGCAGTTGAATTTTCTGGGTTTCTGCAAGTTACATTTTCTTACAGATACATTTTATACATTACAATTATGATGGAATGCATAAAAATGATGTAACTGATGAATATTATGATGTAAATATTACTGCATTGAGATCATTGATAAAAAACTTGATAAAAAGTTATATTTGTACTGAAAAAACTGTAAAGTGATAGTTATTCCATCAAAATTTATCATATTACTACTATATATCAATACCTAAAATCTAAACATCAATGTTTTGTTTTGAACACAGTTATTAAAATATATAAAATGCAATAAATTAAAATTTGAAAATCACAATATGAAAATTATGGTTATGATGAAAATTAAAGATAAATAATATTTAAATCATACTTTGATAGTATTTTAAAAACAGTTTTATTATATGCAAACACAAATTTTGGGTTCAGACTAACATCACAGGTATCCATGAAGATTGTAAATTTTGTGCTTAAAATATGTAAAATAAAAGCCGAAAGTTATAAAGGCTTCGATCTTTTTATTACTTAGCATTGTTAACAAGATTTCTACTAGTATGAAAAACATAAAATATAAGATCAAAACTGAAGATACACAATATTTACATCATATTTTTATTCTGCTCTAAATTCAGCATTAATATATTTAAAAACAACTTTTTAGTTCATACTTTTAATATCAGTGGTATCCGTGGAGATGGCATGGAATTTTCTACATTTTGGCACTATACAAAACAGGTATATTTTTTTTTAACTGAGCTATATATTCGTAAGTCAAATAAGCCGCCATGTTTTCTTACTATCGAGAAGTTCTCGCTACCAAATTTGCTGCCGGAAAGTTTCCGCAACCTGCAGCTATCGGTAACTTTCCGCATGTAACCCCAGAGTACCGAAGTATCGTTTGCTCTCAAAATTTCCGCGAGCTGACGTCAATGTGACGTCATACCGCACTTGCGGTACGAACCGCAACTCCCAGAGTAAGGCCCTAAGAAATTAAATTTGATTAAAATTTTAAAATTGAAGTGAAATGATCTCTTTTCTCTTTATTTGTTTTTTTCCTAGTAGGAAATACTGGTCAGTATCAGTCATTGAAATCCCTTAAGGGCCGATCCCACCAAAGTCGTTTGATGGCTAACTACGATTAGCCACGATTAACCTTGGCGCCAACCAATGAGGGAACGCAATTCTCCATTTAAACCGAGATCAATCGCGCTTAGCGTTAAACGACTTTGGTGGGATCGGCCCTTAGTCTCCTCTACACTATGGTCCATTATTGACCACTGCAATGCTTGCCCTGATGGTTACCTTGGTACAATGGTTCATGGGTTGTATCCACACACCGGACCACTAAGGGCCGATACCACCAAAATCGTTTAACGCTAACTACGATTAATCTCTGTTTAAACGGAGAATTGTGTCCCACCATTGGTTGGTGCCATGGGTTAATCGTGGTTAGCCGTTAAACGACTTTGGTGAGACTGGCCCTAAATGAGCCGAGTACGTGGATGTGTTCTCTATTTACTGCGCACTTTAGTAGCGCATGCTGGCTGTCTTCTATGTTTGGAGAAATGCCGCTTCGTTCGTCATCCTTTGCCAAGGCCATTTTATTATCTTCCACCATCGACCCCCCCATCTATACAGTGGTAATGGCTTGCAGTGGACCATAGTGAGGAGGGGCCTTAACATTGAAGTGATATGATCCTTGGGCTCTTTATTTGTATTTTCGCTAGTAGGAAGTATCGGTCAGTATCGATCACGTTAATTTTATGGGAATGCGCTTTTCAAACAAAACAATGTAACTGTTTGTAGTAGTGGTAGATATGTATCAGAAAATACTCATAAAATACTCATTGGTATTACCTCCTCCTTTATGACAAGACGAAACTGGTAGCTTTATTACGCTCTTTCACAATCATTCATGTTATAGCTAACTTTCCTCAAAGCTAATTTCGGAAAAGGATTTCAAAAGAGAAGTCTATCTTTTCATTCTTAGCGAAATTCATTTACACAAGTCGCAGAATTTCTGAAAGTGTTATAATTTAGATATTAGTGGATCATGTCTCAAGCAAGTTACTCTTTTTTCGGCTGGTCTCTGAAAGAAGGATCTATTTTCGCAGGGCATTTCACATCAGTAAGTTGTCACTAAGCTTTGGATATAGTTTTTTAGAACTGTATAATATAGTTTAATGAATATGTAATATCAAGTGTACAGTAAATAGTATACACGATAGTTTAATCCATAACTCATTAATGCTTAGCGTCCCGTTTTAAGGACACCTAAAAATGGTTTATAGAATTTGATTGTTTTCTCGGAACACGTTTTACATTTCTGAAGATAGGTGGCCATACTGTTCAAAAGTTTCGAGCATTTGCTATTATTTATAGAGTTTTGTTACTTGGATAGACATTTTATGATTTTTTCAGTATCTGGCATAGATTTACTTTTACGGCAGGTACATTGAGTGAAATGGCAGATAGTTTTATCTGTTATAAAACTTAACTTTACCGTACTGTGTTTACACATGATAGCAAATAAATCTAGTTAATGTTTGAGCGTTTGCTATTATTTATAATTTTATCATTTGGATAGACATTTTGATTTTTCCTGCTTCTGTCCTAAATTTACTTTTACGGCAGGTCATTGCGGGAAATGACAGATAGTTTTATCGATCATTAAACTTCACTTTACCGTACTGTGTTTACACATGATAGCAAATAAATCTAGCAATTTTCTGAGCATTTGCTATTATAGTTTTGTCATTTGGATCGACATTTTACGATTTTTCCAGCCTCTGGCATAAATTAACTTTTACGGCAGGTAAATTGAGTGAAATGACAGATAGTTTTATTTATTATCAAACTTCACTTTACCATACTGTATTTATACTTCATAGCAAATAATTCTAGCAGATTTTGGACCATTTGCTATTATTTATAGTTTTGTCATTTCTATCGACATTTTATGATTTTTCCAACCTCTGGCATAAATTTACTTTTACGGCAGGTACATCAAGTGAAATGACAGATAGTTTTTTATGTTATAAAACTTCACTTTACCTTACTGGGTTTACACATGATAGAAAATAAATCTAGCAATTTTTTGAGCATTTGATATTATTTATAGTTTTGTTATTTGGATCGACATTTTATGATTTTTCCAGCTTCTGGAGAGAATTTGCTTTTACGGTAGGTACATTGAGTGAAATGACAGATAGTTTTATCAATCATTAAACTTCACTTTACCGTACTGTGTTTACACTTGATAGCAAATAATTCTAGCAAATGTTTTAGCGTTTGCTATTATTTATAGTTTTGTCATTTTTATCGACATTTTATGATTTTTTCCAGCCTCTGGCATAAATTTACTTTTACGGCAGGTACATTGAGTGAAATGACACAGTTTTATTTATTATCAAACTTTACTTTACTGTGTTACACTTAACAGCACATAATTCTAGGAGATTTTGGAGCATCTGCTATTATTTATAATTTTATCATTTGCATCGACATTCTATGATTTTTCCAGCCTCTGGCATAAATTTACTTTAACGGCAGGTACATTGAGTGAAATGGCAGATAGTTTTATCTATTATAAAACTTCACTTTACCGTACTGTGTTTACACATGATAGCAAATAAATCTAGCAACTTTTTGAGCATTTGCTATTATTTATAGTTTTGTCATTTAGATCGACATTTTATGAATTTTCTAGCCTCTGGCATAAATTTGCTTTCACGACAGGTACATCAAGTGAAATCATGACAAACAGCTATATCTAAGATTCACTTTACAGTACTTTGTTTACTTATGATAGGAAAATAAATCTAGCAAATTTTCGAGCATTTGCTATTATTTACAACTCTTCTATTTGAATCGACATTTTATGATTTTTCAAGCCTTTTATATAAATTTATTTTTACGGCAGGTACATCACTTCAAATCGTATCAGATAACTTTATCTAATATAAAGTTTCACTTTACAATATTGTGTTTACATATAACAAAATAAATAAACAAAACTTAAGGGCATTTGCTATTATTATAATTTTATTTGGATCGACATTTTAGGATGTTTCGAGCCACTTACATGAAATTGACTTCTATGGCATCTTTCTTTCAAACCTTTTCTTTGGATAAAGCGAATATTTTTCTTTTGCATTGCATCCAGGGCCCGACTTACAGAAATGGGGGCCCAGGGCACACCCATTCATTGGGCCCCCCCAACACTTTGCTGTACATAGGTGGTGGCTACGGGGAATTGATATATGTAATGATGCGCATAAACTATGTCCCGTGGGCCAGTTTTGGCTCACAGAGCCTTTAAAGTTGACTCACCAATGCAGTTAGTAAAATGAGATTATCTTAAAATAAAATAAAAAATTAAGAAATAAGTAAAACTTTTTTTTAAACAATTTTTTTAAACAAATAAGCTTATATTTTTTAAAGAAAACTTGCATTTGTCGTGATTTGTAAGGCATAAGGTTGGGAATGCCTATCCAATACTATACAAAATTCTCAACTTTAGAAAACTGAAAAACATATTTTCCGTTTAGTACTTTATTGGTCTCTACGTCTCCTATGGTATTTTTTGTATTTTTCACTTTTAAATTTCAAATAGATCAGCTTATAGTTCACGAGTTTTTTTGTGACTGACTGTGTATCATATCACCAAAGACGATATATGTTTCAATGTTTTTGCAGGTTATATCAATGATTTCTTGTGCTATAGCATTAGCCGTATTTTTCAGAGATGTTGATGAAGATAACACTAGTAAGTTCATATCCTAATTGTCACATTCCATTAATTATTTGTTTTAATCATAGCACATGTTTAACTAGTATTTTAAAATTTGTTTCAGATTGTAAGGTGTTTTCGTTTATGGTTGTTTGCTTTGCGGTATTTTACATAGCAATGAGTCGCAGTCTTATAAGGGGCGTGAAAGATGTAAGTATTAAACTGCATGAATCATAATTAAAAATACATTCATTTTTCTCTCCCGGATTTCAAAACGATACAGTAAATAATACAATACGCTATCACTCAAGTCTAAAATAGTATAACATGACGAATACAGCAAAAATAAACCTTCCTTTTAATACAGAAACAGTTAAAGGTTTTATATTTCTAGTAGATGTTTTATTTAACTGAAAATTTATCGATGTAGTGTACATGAATATACTGCAATTGTGATTAATGCACAGCTACATGAACATGAAAATGACAAGTTCATATTTCAAGATGATCCAAATGACGGCAGGTTGTGTAGGGCGCTGCTCTTCGGAGTATGTGAGTTCGAATAGCACTGCTGGCATGGATGTTCGTAGACGTTCAGAATCTGCCTTAAGAATCAGTCTTCATTATCCCTCGTGTAGCTAGCCGAACGCTGACCGATTGGTTAGGGCGTTGATCGTCGGTACCGGAGTTTGTGGGTTCAAATGCCACTATGGCATGGGTGTTCGTAACCGTTCGGAATCGGCGTTAAGCAGTAGGTCCCGGTCTCATTAGCCTTCGTGTGCAAAACAGTAGACCGTAGCGCTCCAAATCAAATAAAAAAACCCCCTCGTGTAGCTAAAAGTAGACAATAGCACTGAAAAATCAAATATAGTATAATGGTCAGGGTTGTAATTTTGACAGGTCAAAACTGATTTTCATCAGGACACTGGATAAAAGTGGTTTTAACAGTCAAAAAGTGGTCAAAAGTGGTCAGAATTGTTAAAAATAGTTTTAAATGGTCTTAATTTCAATATATATCTTTTGTAATTAGAAGTGACTTTTCATAAGCAATAAAAATAGTAGTGCAGTTAAACAAAATATTACACTAACAAGTTCATGAGATTTAACATGCTTATACAGTATAATAAGAATGTTTGAATTTTAAAAATGAACCATGCACATGCAATTGTAAAAATGTAATCCAGTTGTAGTTAAAAACATAAAACATGAGTTGTAGTTAAAAACATAAAACATGAGTTGCAGTTAAAAACATAAAACATGAGTTACAGTTAAAAACATAAAACATGAGTTGTAGTTAAAAACATAAAACGTGAGTTGTAGTTAAAAACATAAAACGTGAGTTGCAGTTAAAAACATAAAACGTGAGTTGCAGTTAAAAACATAAAACATGAGTTGCAGTTAAAAACATAAAACATGAGTTGTAGTTAAAAACATAAAACATGAGTTGTAGTTAAAAACATAAAACACGAGTTGAAGTTAAAAACATAAAACATGAGTTGTAGTTAAAAACATAAAACATGAGTTGTAGTTAAAAACATAAAACATGAGTTGTAGTTAAAAACATAAAACATGAGTTGTAGTTAAAAACATAAAACATGAGTTGTAGTTAAAAACATAAAACATGAGTTGTAGTTAAAAACATAAAACATGAGTTGTAGTTAAAAACATAAAACATGAGTTGTAGTTAAAAACATAAAACATGAGTTGTAGTTAAAAACATAAAACATGAGTTGTAGTTAAAAACATAAAACATGAGTTGTAGTTAAAAACATAAAACATGAGTTGCAGTTAAAAACATAAAACGTGAGTTGTAGTTAAAAACATAAAACATGAGTTGTAGTTAAAAAAATAAATTTTAAAATTAAAACAAATAAGATGACATTTTACAATTAAAATTGTTTCAAAGTTTTTTCAAAATTTGGAGTAATCCAAAATAAATTATGAAATCGCTTAAATTTAGAGAGAAAACTACAAAACTTTTTACTTGTAATCGTTTTTTGAATTCAACATAAATTACATATAAAACAGCTTGTATAAAAAAATTAGTAAAACATTTTTTTTTTGTGTCTTGGTGTTATGTTATGTTTTTTTTCTGGTGTTATTTATATTATGACATTTTTAACAAATGTGACTTGCCTTTATCATATGCTAGTAAACTATGTTCGATAAGTATTAAATGTATTGAAAAGTGAGTTTCAGTGGTCAAAACTGGTCAACATTGATATTGACCAGGATGGTTAAAACTACTGGTTTAAACCCCATGGATAAAACCGATACAACCCTGATGATGGTGTTCCACTCTATTTTCAGTGGTATGTCTGGGAGTACCTTAACTCATAATTTCCTCGTCGTTGGATTGAACAATCTTCCGAAGATGACATATTTTTTGCTTTCAGCAGTAGACTCTGGTCGCATTAGCCTTCTTGTAGCAAAAAGTAGCACTCCAAACCAAATTCTGAAAGATGCAACTCCATCCCATTTCCTGCCTGTGTGGGAGTACTTTAACTCAAAATTTTCTCGTTGGATAGGGCAAACTTCGGAGGATGACAAACTTCTTTTACCATGAGCCCCCACGCTTATCTGATTTAACATTATGTGAATTTTTCTTTTGGAGTTATGTTATCATCTTCTATTTTTACCTTCTTTTTCTCGGGATTTAACAGGACTGAATGAAAGATTTACACGAACTGTGAAATCTATTATTAGTACCATGTTGTATAGCAAGGGTGACAAGCTCCTTGATAGTCTGAGCCATTTTTCAAAATTTGAAAATTTTTGGGAGCCACAATTAAATACTTATTTTTA
This sequence comes from Pardosa pseudoannulata, assembly GCA_032207245.1. Taxonomy (NCBI): domain Eukaryota; kingdom Metazoa; phylum Arthropoda; class Arachnida; order Araneae; family Lycosidae; genus Pardosa; species Pardosa pseudoannulata. The sequence goes on along the minus strand of CM063511.1, from coordinate 74,745,319 downwards.
AAAAAATTTTTACAGAAATTATATTTATTGAACACATATAAATAAAGATACAAAATATGTGTATCGAATTTAAATATTAAAAATTAAACACATTTGTTTTACTTCTCTTGATAACTCTTTAAAATTTGGTGAATAATTGGTGACAGTACTTCTCAAAATTCTTTGAGATGCTGGTTAGTTCACACATTGTATGTGATACACGTACTAGTACGTTTTCTGACGATGGATAATTTAGAGTGGGTCACGTACTAGTACGGGTTAGTGTAACAGCATGGTTTATTTGTGGGTACAAATATAATGGTATATACAGACAAATAAGCCAAATGTTCTTGTCTACTACATAGATTCTGGAAAAATTTAGATAAATAAAAACTAGTTTTTACATCAGTCGATGCGGAACCACAGAACGGGAAAAAATCAAAACTATATACTACTATTTCTGTTTGATTTTTCCTATTTACGACACTATTATAAATTTATCCACTAAAAAATATATTTTTTTTGTTTACAAAAATCTTTTGGTTCTTATATATTCTTTTTCTTATATGTTCTTATATATATAAATTTTTTTTATATATTTCTATTTATATAATTGTTTATATATTTCAATATAAAATACGAAAAGTTGGTTTAAAAGTTAAGTAATTTTCGACCTATTGAGATTTAACTGAATAACTAAATTTACAGGCAAAACGCCCGCTCCCGGTACAATTCCGCTGCGAAATGTACCCGCACACAATGTGTTAATACTGACCGGTGTTTGAATTTCAAAAATTTTAAAGTGGATTAAAATGATTCCCATAAGTACGTTGTTCTGAATATTGAAATAATTCGAAAAGCAGCCTTTTTAAATTCAAGTTTACAAATTCAAAATCGGTCTTGAGTCGGTTGATTACGGACGATTACGCCAGTTTATGTTCGTTCGTGCAGTTTTCTAGGAGTTATATAATTCTTGGAAATGAAATTTGATTTACAGCGTTGCTCTTAGTCTTTCATATTGTTGTCAGTAATTTAAGACATTTTGAAACACAATTTTTTAAAATATAATAATACAAAAAAGAAAAGGGAACTCGGGTACATTTATCGAAAGCCACAAATAATCGTTCAAAGAGCAGCATGTGGCTCAAAAGCCACAGGTTGGCCACCCCTGTTGTATAGAATCTAACAGGAGCTGAAATATCACTTTAATGTATGCCGTGTTCACACATAAAACCTCTGTAAGAGCTATAAATAAAACGAGTGCAATGTTCTTCTTTTGCAGACTTCGTTTTAATTTTTTTTTAAAATTAAGCCTTCTGAAACCCCCGCAGGGAATTATGAACAGCCCAGCATTAAGTGTCTGAAGTCAGTTTGGTCAATGATACTTTACTTATTAAGAAACAGTAATTAAAATTTCATTAGATCACGGCTATTGCGAAACTGGATAACTCATTATTTAAGGTCAGTAACGAGTACAACGGCTTTTTTACGGGTATTTTGAAAGTCATTGAAATTAGTAATTTTTTCTAACGCTTTAGAATGGGGAAACTGGAAGTGATGAAAACTTTCAAATCATCGGATATTTTTAATTTTTTAAAGAAGTTTTTCGGGATTTGTAAATTATAATTAAACTATATCTGCCATCGGATAGAATGTTTTTGAAATTAAGAAAAATTTACGAGTTAACATTAAGCAAAACTAAGTTGTGTATATATAAAATCTTTGATAAAAATGTTAAGATTTATATATAAATGATAAGGTAAGAAACTTTAAATTTATTCTTCAGGCAATAATTTTTTAAAATTCTGATTACATGGATATATGAGAAGTACAACATTATCCAAAATTTCTCTAAAAATTTACACAGTGTATGAATTAAAAGATTGTAAGCTAGAAAATAATAAATTTGAAACCAAAGACTTCTAAAATTATCCTTCTTTTCTACCTGAAATAGTAGTTTTTTTTCCTAAGGGGGTTTGTACTGTCCCACACTTTGGTAGAAGAATGTCGTTTTAAATCCTAAATATATATCTAAAGTCTAAATCTGAATGCTTTTAAAATCAGAATAGATGTTGTCTTTTATGTGGTTTTAGATCATCTTTGGTAATTATAGTTAAAATGCACTATAGTACTGTATTCTTAGTTTAACAATTAACTTTTTTGGTAATTTTATACATATTTTAGCAGGGTGACTATGCTTTGCTACGTTGATTATGTTTACGAAGTCCAAGCACTGTTTCAATTTTCTTATTTCCTTGTACGAAATAAAGCAAGTATTTTAAACGCGGAAACTTTAGGCCTTCATATTTAAACGAAAATATCCACTTTTACTAGAACAAATACTGAATAGGTAGGGCTACCCTTCAGCATCGGAGATCGTGTGGTGGAATCACTGCTGGCATGGATGTTCATAGCTATTTGGAATCTGTTTTAAGCGAACTCCAGTCTCATAAGCCCTCATGGCCGAAAGGTTAGGGTGCTGATTTTGGTATCGGAATTCGTGGGTTCGAATCCATTATAGCATGGATGCTCGTAATCATTCGTGATCGACTTTAAGCAGTAGGTCCTGATATTATTAACCTTCTTGTGGCGAAAAAGAAGATAAATGAGCCCCAAACTAAACCAAACTATTATCCCTCGTACAATCTCGTAGTCGCTTCAAACCAACCATCAAACAACACAATACTGCGTTAAGAGACTTAAAATGAGCCCTTTAGCATCTTTGTTGAAAACTGAAACAAATTTCAAAGCAAACTTTTTTTCCCATGAATAACCGCTTGACTATTTTTAAGGCTGAAATTTGAGAAATCTCTTCTTATTATCTGGTAGAGATATAATAAGTAAATCACCATAATAAGTTTGTTTCTTAGGTCTAGTGTATCTTCAGATTCAACAAGTGAATGAACCAGTCAATCATTTCAACGGCATTGAAGTTTTATATCAAACATGTCCAAGTTTAATACGGGCTGAATATAGGTCAGATCTACATTTTACATGGCAACAAAAATTAAAAACATCATTTTTTATTGAAAAATTTTTTCCCGAGCAGTAAAGCATAGAAAAGAAAATATAAAAAGGAACAAAATCACACAATGGATTAGTGTTTTCTTCCCGAAACTTGATGAAATGATGGCTGAATGATTAGGGCACAGATCTTCGGTACCAGAGTTCTTTGGTTCGAATCCCACTGCGGCATGGAAGGTCTTAGCCGTTCGGAATCGGCTTTTAATAATAGTTCCCAGTTTTATTAGCCATCTTGTTGCAAAAAAGTAAATTGAAGCGCTCCAAAACTAAATCCTGAAACTTGCTCTCTCTTCTCTGCAAACATCTTTTCTACTTTAAGAAAAATATTTTCAGCAGTTATCATCATTATTTTCAAAACTGATTTATGATGTAAGTCAGTAATTTTAGATACGCTAAGACACTTTTCCACATGCGTAAAAATTCCAGTAATTATAAACTAACTTTAAGACAATCTATTATTGAAACTGTCTTATTAAATATCGAAAGTAATTTAACGAGCATGTGTAAACTAGTTAAAAAAAAAGTACATTTTATTCTCAAATTCAGACAGTATTTTGAAAACCAATATAAAGATATCCTTAACACATTGTGTGCCGGCACGTTTCGCAGCGGAATTGTACCGGGAGCGGGCGTTTTGCACGTAAATTTAGTTATTCAGTTAAATCTCAATAGATCGAAAATTATTTCATTTTTTAACCAACTTTTCGTATTTTATATTGAAATATATAAACAAATATATAAATAGACAAATAAACATATATATATATATAATATATAAATATATAAATAGACATATATATAATATTATAAAAATATGCACACACATTATATATATATGTGTGTGTGTATGTGTGTATATATATGTGTGTGTGTATGTGTGTTGTATATGTGTGTGTATATATGTGTGTAAATATATTGTTGTATATGTGTGTGTATATATGTGTGTATATGTGGTGTATATATATTTGTATATATGTATATATATATGTATATATATATATATATATATATATATATATGCATGTATGTATATGCATGTATGTATATGTATGTATGTATATATATGTATATGTATGTATGTATATATATGTATAATATATGTATAATACATATATATAATATTTTCGCAAGGATAAATAAAAAGTTAAATTTAAATCTAAATTAATTTTTTAATCAACCTTCTCGTTCTGTGGTTCCTCATCGACTGATGTAAAAACTTGTTTTTATTTGTCTAAATTTTTCCAGAATCTATGTAGTAGACAGGAACATTCGGCTTCGTTTTCCTGTATATACTGTTATTTTTGTACCACAAACAAACCATGATGTTACAAACTCGTACTAGTACGCGAGCTCAAGTTATCAATCGTCAGAAAACGTACTAGTAGATGTCCCGGATACAATGTGTCAATATAAAGTGTTGCTGGTCTTATTAACACATTGCATGCGGGAAAAGTACTTTCACGTTTTTCGTAGACTGTCACTAGAGCTCGAGTCACGTAAAAGTACGTATATAGAAGATTTTTACTAAAGAGAGGGTAACGTATAAATACTATATACGATTATATGTTGTTATGCAATAATTTACATTATTTTTTCCATAAATTTCGTTAATTTTAAATTTTACTTAAAATTTTTTTAAAAATTTTATTTTAATATTTTTATACACTCGCTGCATACATAAGTCCGCGACAAAATAAAATCGCATGCAATGCGTTAATCGACAGATGCAAATTTCGAAATTCGTTAGGTAATATTCTGTCTTTTGTGTTATAATTAATTACAAGTCATTTGTCTGTACGGAGTTATTTGTTTATGTGAAGGTATTGAAAACCTATTCATCTTGTGCTTGTTCCAAACATAAACTTTTTTCTATTAAATAAGCTTCACTTTAAAAATTGCTGCGTGTGAAGAATATTAAACATCATAGTAGCATTGCCTTGAATACGCCTTGCTTTGATGTAATCAATCACCCCCAGAAATCTCGTAAAAGCAAGACTAATTATCTTCGTATAACTAATTGGAAATTCAAAACTCACTGCTTTGCTCTGTATCGAAAAATGACTTCATTATATTACAGAAAATTGTTTTGTTTAACTCGTTACTATTTTAACCAGTTAAAAGCGGGGTTTATTTTTATGAATCCCCATGCTGTGTTTAATCAAAATCTAGCTTTGCCGTATATCAGTTTATTCAGCCGTACCGAACGCAAAGCAAATGGTGCCGTAATAAAAAGTTAAAAAGCGCTAAATATTTCAGTATTAGAAAAAATATTGACGGCTGGGTTCTTGAAAAAGGTATTGTTAATGACCATTAAAAAATTGTCAAAAATAATAAAATTCAAAAGCAGAAAAAAATTAAATATTTTTTAAGGAATTCATATAATTTAAGTTTGGTATTTTTTGAAACTAGGAACCACAATGAGCGGTACTTTATAGGGGCAGCACCAGTAAAGTACTAAAATGGCGATGAATTGGGGAGAAAAATCTCATTTTGTAAAAAGCGACACAGGAAATTGTATGATTGTACGGGAAATAACTTTTATACCAAAGAAATTTTTTAAATTTTCAGCAAGTTTACCGATGTTATAGAGAAAACATATCACTAAAGCCTCATTTACATCTGTGAGTAAAGTTGGCGACATTTTATCGAGTAAAAGGGATTTTACTTTGAGGGTCAGGAAAACCCTTTTTACACGAGCAATTATTTCAACTTTCCTTTTTGCTGGGATTGTCGTCAGAAGTCACGTGATAATAGGGGAGTGCAATACTATCATCCCATCTCTTGTGTTCTTATTTACTTGATACAAAATGCGACATCTACGTTTCTTTTTAGCAGTGCAAAATACGATGTGTAATCTCAAAATTACCACACACAACAGCCTACAGTTCTAAACATTTATTAACTCTCTTCTGTTGCCACACGTCGCTTGCTACATTTTTAGTAGAAAACATAACGATTACAATTAAAATATATCGATTCGCAACAATTACTGTACTTTTTGCCTCAGCGGAGTCGGTCATTTTAAAATGTAGAGCTAGCAAACTCAAAGGATCATGGGAAAAGCGGTTAAACTTCGCAATTACCCTGGTAGAAAGGCTGTTTCTGATGCCTCTTGATCAAACCAAGCACGACTCAGTCCTACGCTACTCGTATTAAGGCACAGTTTTAACGAGCACCGCTATGGTGAAAGAACGACTTTTTGCGTAAGTGGGTCCTCGTAATTTTGAAACAGAGACCCATAGGCTTGGCCTGCCACCCCCCCAGGTACTGAGAACTTGGAGGACATTGTAACCTGTAACATATTTTACGTAAATATTGATGCAACTCATTAAACTCGTATGGCATCCTATGTTTTATAGGTAGTAAAATGTACCCTTAAAAAATTAGTTTCTGAATGGCAGAATATATTCTTGCTTTCTATCTGAATAAAATAGTTTTTTCCTATGTAGCAGGTAATGCAGACATATCTTTGTGCCAAACAAGGCTGAGAACCTATTACTCATTTACCACCCGAAAATCACGTGTAGCTTAAGGAATATTGCGACTAAGAACCTATTTTATGTGCCCCTGTAGCCATTAATAAACACGGCGGATTTTTGGCAGGCTCGAACAGCAAACTCACAATCGTCCGGTTACGAGGTCGCTGCCTTTATCAACTAAATTACTACACCTTCCAAAATAGTGTAACGGTCACTATTTAAAATATGTAACAAAATAGATGTTACTTTAACACTAAACATACCATATAACTGGTGAAATGACTCATAAGTTTTATTTAAAAATTGCGATGGGGAATGAATTAAAAATTCTTATTCTTTGTGTTTGCAATACATAAAAATTGACAATATAAAATTTTGTTTAATTATAATAAAGTTTATTTGTCTATTTCTTTCCAATTTTCATATTTCATACATTTATAATCAGAAAAAATAAAGTCCGGTCATTTGACCGACTATGGTAGAAATAGGTATGTATTAAGTGTTGGTATGTTTAGTGTTAAAACCTGGGTTTGGTTTGGTTTGGAGTGCTACATTTTGCAACACGAGGGCTAATGAGACTGGGACCTACAGTTTAAAGCCGATTCCGAATGGCTACGTACATCCAAGCCACTATGGGATTCGAACCTACTAAGGCCAGCACCCTAACCAATCGGCCATCGTTCGACTCTAAAACTTGGGAAGTTTTTTTTACTAGTGATTCTTTTAATTCTCAAGTGAACAAAAAAAGATTAGTGAATTTTGATCAGAATTTAAGCCAGAAAAACTAAAAGAAAATTGCCTAAGTTTAATAAACACAGAATCTCCCTATAGTTCTTGCAACCAGCTAGAGCTATGGTAACAAAACATTTATGTATTTTAATCGATGATTGCGAGTTTTATATCGATTGTTTTTAGGCAACAGTTACTCTAAATTATATTTTTTCGAAACCACAACCCATTCTATTTAGTTAACCAAGAACTATCATTGATTTCTTTTGTGACTTTGAAATTTTCTTTTTCAGGATCGCAGGGAGAAGTTTGTATGCTGGATTCTGATGAGTGTTATAACAGTAGTTTTGCTTCTCTCAGGTCTTATCTACGTCACAGTTCTGCTTACCGTAAGTTCTCGTTTGAAAACTTACATTTTTCCTAAAATGTTATATTTTTAATTTCTTAACAAAATAAAAAGCATTTCCTCAAATGCTAGAATACATTATTTAAAACATGTTAAAAATAATTAAAAATTCAAAACATAAAAATTAAGTTATTGGCGAAACAGTATTTTCTACTCCCAAAAACTTATATTTCTTATAGACACACACACTCACTCGTTTATATATTGTAAATTCTTTTGCACAAGTATTATCTTTAACCAAAGAATTTAAAACTGTCTTTGTACGTATGAAATATACGCATAGTGTCTTTACATTTTTTTTTCGAATTTAACAAAACCAAAGTTTTTAGTAATAATCATGTACATCCGGTCAAAAGCTGAATAAAAATTTGATGCTGAAATTAAATTTTGTACCACCTTTTGAAGCGGAATTGTACTACCCAAATGTGTTAATTGTAGTGTTTCAGAGATCAACAAAACCATCATTTTTAAAACTCGCTGCGTTAATGGCATAAATTTCCTTTTTTTTTTTTTTTTTTTTGTTTTTTTTTTTTTTTTTTTTTTTTTTTTTTTTTTTTTTTTTTTTTTTTTTTTTTTTTTTTTTTTTTTGTATTTTTTTTTTGTTTTTTTTTTTTTTTTTTTTTTTTGTTTTTTTTATTTGCCATTTACGTTGCACTGTGATACAAAAGGTTTAAGAGCGCTTTACAAAGTGGACGTTAGAAAGCGTTTTTATAAATTATCACACTCACTGGCTATTAAATTGGAAACTTAGTATTAATGTTTTATTGGATATCCTTTTTCATAACAGCTTGTATTCGTGAAAAGCATAGATTCTAACAAGCATCTGCCAAAAGACCCTTGCATAGTTCAAAGATTGCAAGATGGGTTTACGACTTCATGGAATTCGTGCCAAAATCGACGTCTTCCATCAGTGAAAAATCTGATGTAGTGCGATTCATCTGACCACATAACTTATCCCAATCCTCTTTTGCTCAGTTCCATCTTTCCATACACCACTGCAAACGAATTCTGGTATTCTGGGCAGGAAGGACAAGTTCCATCGAATCCTCTGCAACTCTCCGTGCATGGTTTGCATCAAGATCAATTGTTACGAACCTTGATGGAAGGTTTCTCTCAGCTGAAGTACAGTAGTTTCTTTTCTACCGTATAGTCGGTCACAGACTTTGTTGACCACATTCTTGGTTTACTTTATTCGAACAGCAGTTAGTCTTTTGGATAAGGAAGTCAGTTCTGCTTTCAAGTGTTGTGAACACCTTAGAAATGGCTGCTTTTGAGGATCCAGTGAGATCTGCTGTCTTCACAATCGAAGCTTCTGTTAAACGAGCCTCAACAACAAAACCTTTTTTCAAATGTTAAAATATCTTTCTCCACAATTTACTGCTCCGAACGATGGCCGATTGGTTAGGGTGCTGGCCTTCGGTACCAGAGTTCGTGGGTTCGAATCCCACTGTGGCATGGATGTTCGTAGCCATTCGGAATCGGCTTTAAGCTGTAGGTCCCAGTCTCATTAGCCCTCGTGTTGCAAAAAGTAGACCGTAGCACTCCAAACCAAACCAAACCACAACCTACTGCATTCACCATGAAATACAGCCTCATACTTTACTAGATGAAGCGTTATCAGAATACTTACACTAACATTCTGATAACGTTTATTACACGTCAAAAGGTTTTACCTGTGCATGCTGTTAGTTAGCATTTTTTGATACTCTAACAGGTTTCTATTTCATTGGCTAATGTGAATTATGTAAATTAGTACACATATACTGAGAAGTAATACTAAAACAGTTAAAAAAAATTAAAAAAAAAACTAGTTTTTGAAAGTTTTAAAATGTTTTTCTTGTTTTAAGTTTAAACTTTTTTTTTAATTTTTCCTTAAATTAAAAACTTTTACCGAATATTTTTGGATATTTAGTTAATCGGTTAAATGATAAATTAATAGAAAAGGGTTTTGTCTAAACATTTGAATGTCAATGAAAAATTAGGATTTTTCTAAATTTAAATTGAGTTTTAATAATAAGTATAAATTTAAAACTGATGTAGATATGTTGAAATGTATATTAGGAGTTTGGAAAACTTTTTATAGGAATCTAGGAAAAATTATATCTTAAGACTCATTTAAAATTTTTTTTTAAAAAGTACAGTAATTCTTAGTTTAAGATTATAGTTATTTTCAAGGTTAACAGTATGTTTTTGTGATGAGTTTGTTAAAATGTAATATAGTTTTAAAATGTAGTTAAGTGTACTGACTTGTTAAATAATTTGTCAGATAAATGTTTAAACTACATTTAGTTGCTTTTACTATATTTCTCAAAAATCTGAAGAAGTGTTTTGTTTCAGACAGGAGAGTTACTAACGAAGAATAGCACCTTCATGTCATTTACAATATTAGGCACAAGTGTACTGGGCCTTCTTCTTATTGGTCTATTAGTAAGTTGTTAAATATTTTTTAAACATATGGACATTTAACTAAGCTTAATAATGTTTACAAGCACTAGAGGTGTTTTTTTTAACGATATTTGTCCAAGTACAGTACTCATCTCTCCGATTTCAGAGAGCTGGCTTTGCTTTAGAGACCGCCAGCATCTTTGCTTTTGCTAAGAAGTCGACATTCGACTTTGGGATCTCATTCCCGTTAGCTTAATATTTTTTCTACTTCGTGCATAGAAGTAGGTCGCTGAGAGTGACCCTTACTCTCATTTTGGATCGTCCTGCATCTTTAGTTTCATCAACGAACTCCAGCGTGATAAGCATTCTGAGCGTTTGAGCCTCAGTGTGAAAGCCGACTGTACTGATCGTCAGCCCGGAGATTGTGCAAGTAAGCTAAGCACATGAGCCAGATGCTACACGAATTAAGGCGGAGGGATGTACCTCAGAGAGATTCGAGTTTTGGAATGTTAAGCAAACCTTACTTCTTAACAGAACGGAAAGTTCTCAAGGGTTATGCTTGGCTCATTTTTAAAATAGAGCGAGAAAAATACATTTAGTTTTAAATTGTTTGTGAAAAGTTTTGGTCTGGTACTTTAAGTGCAATTTAAGACTTTATAACAACACCAGTATACGGCCCGTCATATGACGGAATCAGTAAAAGTTTTAATTTTCCAGAATTGTAAAGTACCCTACGAGGTAAGTAAAAAAAAAGGTTTATTTTTTGGGCTGAGAATTATCTTGCAACAAAAAATAATCGATGATTAATTTAAAATTATCTCATATGTACCTAATCTATTATTTAAGCCAAATATAAAAGAAAATTATTTACGTAATATCTAAGTTTAGTGATAAAACGTACGAAAATAATGCAGACGATATTTAAACAATTTAAAATAAAAAATGTTATTAGTGAAAAAAAATTAAAGAAATTACATTAAAGTACATAGTGATTAAAGAAATGACGTCATAAGGCTAAAAAATGTTATTTTTACTTATTTATTATGTGGTAAATTAATAAATTTAATCGCCTGCTCTTAACCAGGGAAAATAGGACTTGAAATAATAGCATTAAACGCTCGACAGGATGGGGGGGAGGGTTGGATTTTGAAAGCTTAAAAGATGACAGTATGTTTCGCTGTGATATGAAGCATATTTATACAAATTTATTTTAGAATCGGATAGATAGTTTAGGAGAAGATAAACTTTACTCGCATTGAATTTTGCTAACCCTAATTCATCAAGGATCCAGCCGAACGATGGCCGTATGGTTAGGGTGCTAACCTTCGGTACCGGAGTTCATGGGTTCGAATTCCACTGTGGCATGGATGTTCGTAGCCGTTCGGAATCAATTTAAGCTGTAGGTCCCGGTCTCATTAGCCCTCGTGTTGCCAAAAAGTAGACCGTAGCACTCTAAACCAAACCAAATCAAATCATCAAGAATCCAATATGAATGCCTCTATCCATTCCAGTCCAACTGGTTGCTTCCTAAATTCAAGGAATGACGGACAGATAACTTAGGCTATTATTATATAGGGGATAATTAAAAGAAAAAAAAAAGATTTTGCAGTCCTTCAAAGAGTAAGTCTTGTTAAAAGAAATCTTTAAATTTAAGTCGTCCAAAGGAAAGCCACTTGTGTGCAAAACTGTAGACCGTAGCGCTCCAAACCAAACCAAACCAAAGGAAAGCCTATGTTTTTCCATTAACATTGAGTTAGGTCTCAGGATTATTAACATTTTCTGGGTGGGAGGTTTTTCCAAATTTCCGTAAAATAAGACGGGAGTTTGATTCAGTCTTGTAAACAACTTCTTCCATATTGCCCCTTTGTACGACAATAACATGGAGGGATGAAATGAAGGGTATTATCATGGTGGGTTGAAAATTTACCCTACTGTTGTAATGTACTTACAACACTAACACCAGTGTTCGTTTACAAAGGGGAAACATAGTAAAAATATACCTTATATTTAGATTAAGACATTTATTCTGTACACTATTTACAAATTGATATACTTGATCACCATGATCTATAACTTCTCCCCTGGGGTCCCTCAAACTCGAAGTCAACAATTGCATCTAAATTCTTCTTGGAAATTTCTCTGACAGCTATGCATGCACATGCTGACCAGTACCTCGGTACACCTACTATAAAAGGATTAGTAATAAAAGTGATTGGACTTACTCGCCTCGTCTGGCAGCTAAATAGTGCACAGTTAAGGAAATAGATTCTTGGTTCATATTTCAACCAAAATCGTACTTTTGAAATCTTTACATCTTGGTCGAAAGATCAACCACCTGTCCACAAAAGGTTAAATTGTCAGAATATTTGATTAAAATGTTTTAAACATTAAAATGCAAACATTTTTGCAAATTTTGATACTTCTGTCGTACTTTAAATATAATGACAGTTATAGTGAATTAAATTGTTTATATCATGTGAATCGGTGCTCAAAATGAAACTGGGAACGTCTGCTATAAGCCGTATATAGCACAAAAATATTAAAATTATACTTACCTATTATAAAAGTTATACTGACCAATCAAATGATAGAATACCTCTCCGACTTATTCAACCGGCAATCACTGTGTTTTTTCTTTACAAATTTAAGTACTTTCTTTTTGCTGTCAGAATATTATTAAAAAGTCTCCATTTTATAAAAAGAGTATAAAATGTGATGAAGCTTAAAATTAATAACACAAGTACTGAAAACTGAGAATTTTGTTAATTTACGCAAAAGAGTCATGATAAATTTAGAACTTTTCCAGTTCAACGAAGAAAAAATTAGCTTTTTGAATTTTACTGTATTTAGTTAAAGAAAAGTATTGGTCTTTAAAAAATAGTACTGTGTTATTTTATTCTGGTGTAATTTTTATGATATATTGCAGATAATGTTATAAGAATGAAAACTTTTTTCCAACTTTTGTTTTAAAAAACTTATTTTTGGTGGTGTATGTTGCTTGATTTTAAACTTATCATGCTAGATTTATCATTACTAATCATGTCAAAAATAAGATATTTGAACAAGTAAATCTTGTTTATTAGCTCATAATCTTTACGAACAAGATTCTCGTTTTACAAACTAGTTTTTTTTCCAAAATTCCACTCAGACTGCCAGATTAACAATATTTAAGCTGGATTAAGATAAATTTGAGACATTTGTTGAAAGCAAACAATATCAACCATTTCGATAGAAATCTATTCACGCGTGGCTGATAGGCATTTTTAAAAATTAATAAAAGCTGGAGTTGCAGTGTTATTTCTTTACTAGAAAAATCTGTTTGCATACGTTTCTTCGGAAGGAAAATTAAATTTGAAATCGCAAGGAGGGTGGTAATATCCGTGTGTATATTCTCTCGAATTATCCGCTCTTTATATTCATGTTAGATGCATTACTCAGCACAACATTTACCAGTCAAACATTAAAAACTTCACGTGCAAGTAATAAGGTTTTATAATATATTCAGAGGATAGCTAAAAATGTAAACGTTAAGTCTCCTCCTCACTATGGTCCACTGTAAGCCATTACCACCGTCTAGAGGGGGTATGGCTTATTGAGGTAGACGATGACAGACGTTAAAATGGCACTGTGCTTTATAATATGTTCAGAGGATAGCTAAAAAATGTAAAGTCTCCTCCTCACTATGGTCCACTGTAAGCCATTTCCACCGTCTGGAGGAGGTATGGCTTATTGGGGTCTACGATGACAGACGTTAAAATGGCACTGGCGAAAGATGGCTTCGGAAGCGGTTTTCATCCAAAGATCAAAGACAACCACCATACGCTAAGTAGGTTTTATGAATGCATACACGCTTTCTGTTCATTTAGTGGCCCAGCGTGTGGATGGTACCAGTGAATCATCGTTCAAGGTCGCCATCAAGACCAATACTGGGGTGGTGAACAATTGGCCATAGTGTGGACGGTACATAACAGTTTGGATTCTTTGTAAAATATTTAACTACTCTCTATGTCATGGCTGATTACAACTTACTGCCGATTAAATACCATGAATTTTCATAGTAGTTAATTGAAAATAAATTTTAGCAGACAGTTTAGGCCGGACTAAAACATCCATGTATGCAATGTTAAAGTTAATCATCGATTAACTACCACATAATTATATGGTAGTTAAATGCCATTTAGTCTTAAAAAACTATGGGAAATTGCTGCCATAATTCTTACAATTTATGACAAATTTCAAAATTATACATAACAATATATAGATGAAGGATTTTCAAAGCATATATTTATGAAAAAGACTGTTCTTATTATGATCAATCTTATATTGTTCTTTCGAATTTTTTGGATTACATATCAAGTACTATTCCTATTTTTGCGTTCACTTGTTGCCACTCTCTATCTGAACTCCTTTGATTTCTTCTCTTTAGTTTAATAGCTTGATGGTTTTCATTTATCTATAAGGGACTCTTTCAGGCATAGTATTTTGTAGTACCAAAAAATATAGTGTACTATTATCTCTCTCTCTTTCACATTCTAGAGTTGGTAACACACTTTATACAAATAACGACGAATTTTATGCTCGCACGTCACTGTTTTATAGATAGATAAATAGATGGGATAAAGTTGAAAGCTTTGTTCATATCTTTTTAATTTACTACACAAACGAACGAGTGTGGTAAGAATTCTGAGTAGAGCAACGGTTAAAGTTACCGTCTCATGTGTTCTCCACCCGATACTTAACGAAAGCTTTTTAAAGAATAAATTCAGACAGTTATGGGGACTGAAGGTTGTTGTCGTACTCTATTGTTAGTAGAAAAGTCTGATTAACAAAAACAGTTTAAGATTTAAAAATTATTTAATTTTTTATAACAAAGTGAACGGAAACTTAATTTCTCTATTGGTAGAGATTAGAAAAAAGTATAATTTATTAATAACATTACTTTTCTTATCGAACCATTTAGTGATAAGCATAGAAGTTAGTGGCATAATATTGATTTAATAAATGTTATCTTCCACTGAAGATTATATCAATGCATTAATTTTTTGCGTACTTTAAATGCGGATTAACCATTAACAGCTTTTCCTCTGGCCTGAATTTACAATAGCTGAACCTTGTTAATTAAAAATATTCAAAACTATGCCACAGATAGAAAATGTAGAGAATTTTGAATGGATATGCAATTTGCTTGGATCTTTTACTGGTTTTAAAGCGGTCTGGGATAGCATTAATCCGCAAATGCTTTTAAGAACTCTAGATGAAGTGGAAATTCTAGATGATCTAATTAGACTTAAGAAAAATAATCTTAAGTCAAACGTTTTCTTGTGTCAAAAACCTCGGAAATTTAGCAGAATACTTAATCAAATAACGGTGTGGGGCAAGTTAATACCAGTTCCTGTTTTTTTTATATTTCTGCTTGAAATGATCAATGTGTGATTCTGGTATTAATACCAGAGGAACTGTCTGAAACCAAGTTAGTTTAAATACTTGCCTGCGTTTTAGGCATCTTTATTATTGTTCACACTAAAAAAGCGTAATTAGATATATTATTATTGAAAGATTAACAGCAAAAATATACTTTAGTGTTAATGAAGGCAGAACAAAATATGTCTATGCTCATTTTATATTTCTCATCAGTAAGCGTAAATTTTCTTAGAAACAGGATAGGACAAATTTGAACTTATTAATGGCTTCACTTACCTTGTGTGAAATGTGAATTATTAGCACAAACGATATACCTATGTTAAACAATGCATTATTGATACTAATTACTGCCTTAGAAGATTAAAAGAAAGTTCCTACAATCAAAATTAATGAGAGAAAACAATGCTATATAAACCATTATTAGATCTAAGCATTAAAAATTAAGGTAAAGTTAAATGGAATAGAAAAGGGAAAAGTAAGGCAGTATTATATAATAATCTTTTACTGTATAAAGACTCGCGAAATAATTATATACATTCATATTTGGATTCCTAATATTCTATAAATTAAAGAAACATTTGACAAAATTCCTCTTTAAAGTTTAGAACAGAGGTGGGCAAAAGCCGGCCCGCGGGCAGGATCCGGCCCTTTTGCTTACTTTATCCGGCCCGTTGAAAAATCCTGTATGCAATTTTTATAATCCCTTATATGCGATTTTGTTGAAATCAACAATATTTGTATGCATAGTGTACTTATAAATAATGAAATTTGTATCGTTAAGGTATAAATAAATATCAAAATAAAATCTTTCATTAACTGATTTATTTAATGACCATTAATTTTATATGATGGATCATATTTCTTTAAAAAATACGTGACATATTTTACTGGGCACAAATTGATCGCATATACACCTAAGGCAATTTATTATTACTATTATTTTTTATTAACTGTCAAATTTTTCTGTCAAATGCTTTAAAATGATATTTATAGTGTTTTTGTCAAAAACATTTCTTGGACAGATAAAAATAACTCTACCCAAAACATTCTCGTGTGCACAGCGTATGCGGTATAGGCACGCGGTACAGCGTCCTCCGGCCCGGGAGACATTTTGAAAATTTCATTCGTTTAAAAGTATTTGCCCCCCCTGGTTTAGAAAGAGTCAAAATAAGGCTTTCTATTAATTTGGTTTTTTATTACATAGTTTCTTAAGATCTTAGAAAATTCCTCATGACAGAATATTTTGTTCACGCGTTTTGTACAATAATAGATGAACCCTCACACACACCTAGTAGTTAAATATATACATAAAGCAGTTTTATGAATAGCAGTTTCCTTACAAGTAAACATTAACATCAAAGACTTCGCCGAAAGAGTCTTAAGGTGCATATTAGTCATTTTTCTTCAGCAGTTTGAGAAAAATTGACCTCAGCATTAGCTATGTATGAAGCCTTACAAATGTTTGCGACGACTATTTGTAATAATAAAATAGGCTACAAACTTTGAGTTTTAAATAAAATTTGTAAAAACTAATTTCTGTTTTATTTTGAATAACGATAACCATGCAAATTACTGTAGTAGCGCTTTCCAGTTTTGAGCCTTATTTCTAAAAATGTATATTACTAAAGCCCAAAAAAATAAATGTTTTTTAAAGCTTCACTGAATTTTAAGGTGCTTCCGTAATTTGATTCTTAATCTGTATTTATCATCGCTAAGTGTGCGAGTTTTTCATAAAGGCAACTGGAGGAATTTTCTGATTGCAATTGAATATAAAGTATTTATATTTTAAATATTTTAATATTTATAGTTTATGTTTTTATTGCATTTTCAATCTTTACCCATATTTTCTGTTAAGTTTCAGCATGATTTAGAAATGTTTTTAAAAATTGTTCTCTATACAGTTGCAAATTTGAAAATTTAGTATAATTTGTATATAAATTTTACCTATACTGTGTTTTTTACTATTTTATAAGTTATAATTTAGCCTTTTTATTACATTTTTATTGCTCTTTTGGATGTTTGTCACCATCTTAAATGGCATGCTGGCGCCAATATATATATATCTCACACACACACACCCACCCACCCAAAAATAAAATAGAAATAAAAAAAACCCCCCAACAACATTAAGGAGCACTCCAATATGCATTTTTACCTTACATGATAATTTTGTATTTTATTGCCTATGCTTCATTTGTATTATACCCTATATAATAATAGCCTAAGTTGTCTGTCCTCGAATTTATGAAGCGGTTGGACCTGGAATGGACAGAGGCATCCCTATTGGATTCTTGATAAGTTAGGATTAGAAACATTCAAAATGAGTTTTTAAAACGTTCGAAATCTATCCCTTCCTCCCTTTTCGATCGTTTAATGAAATTATTTCAAGCCCTATTTTCCCCGGTTAAAAGCAGGCTATTACATTTATGTATTTATCACATAAGTAGATGAAAATAACATTTTTTTTCTGGCATTATGGCGTTATTGATTTAACCTTCTCATTTAATCATTTCTTATTTTAAATTATTGAAAAATCTTCTGCATTATTTTCATACATTTCGTCGCTGAACTTAGATATTATGTAAAAAATTTCCTTTTATATTTGGCTTAAATAATAGATTAGGTACATATGGGATAATTTTAAATTTAATCGTCGGTTATTTTTTGTTGCAATGAAAATTTTACCATTGGTATTAACAAAGTCTTTTCATAAAACTTTACCAGTCTATTTCACGGACTAATAATTATCTAGCGTTTAAGTTATATATATTAGGAAATTAAGAAGTTTATTCGTTTGTTATTTATATATAACCACGCGGTTTGACTAAATTAATTCAGTGTGATTCTAAACTGCATTCACAGTATCGGGAGACTTTAGAGGAGTATGAAGATAAACAAATTATTGAGCGTGTACCAGATAATTCTCAGCCAAAAAACAAACCATTTTTTTTAACTTCTTTATAGGGTACTTTACAATTATGGAAAATTAAAAATTTTACTGATCCCTTCATATGACGGGCTATATGCTAGTGTCTTGATATTTACTGAACATAGGTTCATACAACTGCTGGAATGTTAAGAAAATTAATTATATATTTGTCTATAATTCAGCACAGTTTGTGAATTGACTTTTTATATTAATTAAATTTCTATGCTCACGTTAAAAATTCCTATTTTTTATTAAGGTTTCATTAGGTTAGTTTAAGTAATGATTTGTTAAGTTTCGCCTTTGAATGTTATCAGCTCTCAAATTAATAAAAAATATGCGTTCTATGCAGTAGCGATATAACTTTGTACTTTTAAAGGCAAATAATCTGGAAAGAATGACGCTTTTTTGAAAAGCTGTCATTTGATTGGCATCTGTGGAAATATGTATATTTAAAATGCCGGTAAGTTTAGTGTTAAATGAATTCAGATTAATGAAAAATTTTCTTTAGTTACTGTCAGGAAAGCAAGAAAATATTTTACGTAGAATAACTGTGAAAATTTTCTTTTTGTCTTTCATTTCTTCCTTTTGTCTTAAAATAAGCTAAACAACATAATTGCTAAAACTGTGCTGTTAATCTGAAGGAACTACTCTCTGTCACGGTTTCGTTAAAAGGGTGTAAATGTATTTGGCTCAGTGTCTAGACAAAAGTGGCAAGAGCGGACAAGATATTCCACTAAGCTCAAGTGCGATGTCTAAAAGTTTTATTGCCGAAGTAGACAAAAATTTGATTTCCACCGGTAGAAATATGTATACATTAAATGCCGGTAGGTTTAGTGTTAAATGAATTCAGATTAATGAAAAATTTTCTTTAGTTACTGTCAGGAAAGCAAGAAAATATTTTACGTAGAATAACCGTGAAAATTTTCTTTTTGTCTTTCATTTCTTCCTTTTGTCTTAAAATAAGCTAAACAACATAATTGCTAAAACTGTGCTGTTAATCTGAAGGAACTACTCTCTGTCACGGTTTCGTTAAAAGGGACTAAATGGCTCAGTGTCTAGACAAAAGTGGCAAGATCGGACAAGAAATTCAACTAAGCTCAAGTGCGATGTCTAAAAGTTTTATTGCCGAAGTAGACAAAAATTTGATTGCCACCGGTAGAAATATGTATACATAAAATGCCGGTAGGTTTAGTGTTAAATGAATTCAGATTCATGAAAAATATTCTTTAGTTATTGTCAGGAAAGCAAGAAAATATTCTACGGGGAATAACCGTGAAAATTTTCTTTTTGTCTTTCATTTCTTCCTTTTGTCTTAAAATAAGCTAAGCAACATAATTGCTAAAACTGTGCTGTTAATCTGAAGGAACTACGCTCTGTCACTGTTTCGTAAAAAAGGAGTAAAATCTATTTGGTTCAGTGCCTAGACAAAAGTGGCAAGAGCGGACAAGAAATTTAACTAAGCGCAAGTGCGATGTCTAAAAGCTTTAGGGTCGAAGTAGACAAAAAGGATTTTCCGTGTGAAAAATATTTTTATGCAACTTCTAATAAGATGAGTTGTGATCAATTACAAATAACTGATCCCCCAAAAGTTCCGCTCACTTGTGTCTAATGGCTTTAAGTCCGTGACGGCAGACCTAAATATAAAATAGTGCCCTCCCTCCGCGTAACTTGGAGGAATAATTCAAAGATGATTCCGCCAGTTGGTAAATAACATTAATCTTTATAAATTATGCAACACATATGCCCAGATTTAGCCATCGAGTAATGATGTATCAGCCTTTGGATATTTCCTGCATTTCTGATTTTTTACCAAGACATACTTTGAATGATAATTTTAGAATTCATATAATAGACAAGGGCAATAAAATGTTATATATGAATAGAAATTTTTATCAGTGTTTTTATCGATATAAAAACAGAAAACTGTACATTTTATCAATGTTATTTTTACATGAAAAAGTGCATTTTAAATTTACTTTTTAACCTTTTAACTTTTTATAAATTCCACCAACATCAAGACACTTGTAACATAGAATTAGCTTTTGAGTTTAAGGTATCCGTCTACATTCGAAGAACTTTTTTTCTTTAAACGTAGAAAATAGTTCATGTTTTTATATTTTTATATTTATCTTTTATGTTATCATAGAGAATGCACTTAAAAAATTTATTCCTGGGGAAGTTTTTATAAAATTTCTAATAAATGAAGAAAATTTAGTAAAAAATTCGGGTTTTTTCAAAAGGTCTAATTTTTTAATAAATTAAATTATTTCAATATTTTTTTATGCAACACATTTCTTATACACTGGACTAGTGAATCACCTAAAATTTTTGCTTAATTTACATTTGGTAAAAAATTTTGGGCTTTCAAAATCATACACATTGAATTTCTACTAAATTTTCATTACCTTTATATCTAACTATAAGTGTAACATCATTAAAAATTATCCAAATTTAAAGCTTTTAAGTCATTTACTAGTAAATATTATCAAAAGCATTTATAATAATTTTCAACAAAATATTTTAAGAACTTTTTGAGAAATCACATTTCAAGTTTCAACATTATATTAAAAATACCGTTCTGATAAAAAACGCATTTGAAATTTATGAAAGCAACTTAACTATTAAAAAAATTAAAATACATGTTTGAAATTCCCCACACTTTCTTGCTTCAAAACTTTCTAACTGCTAAGTTGCTAATTATTAAAAATACTAGAAAAATGTTTAAACCAATCTTCATGAAAATTTAAAAAGTTTTGTCCAAAAAATGCTTCTAAGAAATTTACAACTTCCGGTTCCGAAGTTGCTACTTCCGTTTTGTTTTGACAAATCATACTTTGAATTTTTAAACGTTTTCATTACTTTTCTTAATACGAGTGTAACATCAAAAAAACAAATTTAGAAGCCTAAGGTGACATATTAAATACTATCAAAATAGAGACAATTTAAAAAATTTTAAGAATTTTTGAGAAATCAAAAGTGTCAACGTTTATTATACCGTTCTGAAAAAACGCATTTGAAATATATGAAAGCAACTTTAACTATTAAAAAAATTAAAATTCATGTTTAAAATTTCCCCCTTTCTTGCTTCAAATTTTTTTAAAATTGTCAAGTTGCTAAGAAATAAGAATATAGAAAAATGTTTAAAAACTAATCTTCATGAAAATTTAAAATGTTTTGTCCAAAAAATGCTCTTTGCTTTAAAATCACAAATTTTCCGAAGTCGCTACTTCGTTTTGTTTTGACAGCTGCACGCCAAGTGTTAAAAGGTTTATTTTTCTTGGAAATGCTGTAGAGACAAAACAAAAACAGATTTAGAAGCCTAAAAGTTGAAATTTTACAATAGAGAAATTTAAAAAATTATGATTTTTGGCAAAAAATGACGTTTTTAACGTTGACGGATACCTTAATTGCCGGAGAAATCTGCAATACACTGGCTAAACGTGTGGTTTTATGCCCCATTGTCAACATTTTCAGTCCCCAGTGTGTTATTGATAGGTCCCAATCTCATTACACCTCCAGTACGGTGAATATATTATTTTTTTTAATTTTAATTTTTTTTTAATTTTTAATAATCATACAGTATATATTAAAGTGTAAAATAAAAAAAGTTTCTTTCATAAAACAAAGTAGTTTTCGATTTACTGCGATTTTTCTGAATAACTAAACTTTATCGAAAAAACGCGCGACGTAAGTTTTGGTGATGAAAAAACCCGCATGTCAAGTGTTTAAAAGAAAATTTCTTTTTTTTCTTTTAATATACTGTATCTTGAATTTAAAAAGGAAAAATATAAAGACATCTTACTCAAATACTTGTTTGAATAATCCTTTTCCCATGAAAGCGGAAACTAAAAATCCGACATTTTGTTGAAATTGTGACCAAGTTTTTTACGTAAGGATCATATTAAACCCATTTTCAGTATTCCAAATTATCATAGATACTAATCTTCTATCAGCAAAATGGGAGCTACAGTAGTTACCCAGTGAATACTGATTAACGGCTCAATTAGTATGTTACGTAAGTTTAGGGGAAGTTCAGTTACGAAAGGATGACTTCCATACTTGGCATGCGGTTATATTTCACTGCCAACTTAAACATACAGTGGGCGTTTATCCGTGAATCGCGCGAAAGTTTAGTTATTCAGAAAAATCGCAGTAAATCGAAAACTACTTTGTTTTTATGAACGAAACTTCTTTTTATTTTACACTTTAATTTATACTGTATGATTATTTAACAAAAAAAAAAAAAAAAAAAAAAAAACTATTTTTACGAAATCACAAAAATAAACGATTTTTAAAACTAAAGTCCGATAATATGTCAGCGCATATTTCTTCAACACTATCTTTGTCACAACGGCTCATCTTATCAATTTTGTAATCAACAATAAAAAGCCAAGCTTCAAATTGACAAAACAGGACTTGTACGTTCTGGAGCTAAGAATACGATTCAAAAGGAAATAACAGCCGAACGATGGCCGATTGGTTAGGGTGCTGGCCTTCGGTACCGGAGTTCGCGGGTTCGAATCCCGCTACTGGCATGGATGTTCGTAGCCGTTCGGAATCGGCTTTAAACTGTAGGTCCTGGTCTCATTAGCCCTCGTGTTGCAAAAAGTAGACCGTAGCACTCCAAAACAAACCAAACCAAACCAAAAGGAAATAACACAATAAAAGACAGTAAATCGACAATCATAACTTGTTTAAAGAAAAATGCATAGTATTGTATAGCAAAGCAAACACGTATATAATGTCACAGATACATATAATTATACGTATTTAGTAGATTTATGGTGGTTAGCGGATATCCACCACAAATCTACTAAATACGCATTTTTACGTGACCCGTGCTCCAGTGACATAGTGCAAAAAACGTAAAAATACGTTACCCGCACGCGAAGTGTTAAAGGTCTAAGATATGATGTCATAATATGCCTTCCGAATTTTTCTTTCTAGATATTAGCTACAAAGATTGAGAGTTTGATCTAAATCTTTTTTTATCACATGTAGCTTTCAATTAAATATTTATTAAAAAATATTTAATTTAAAATAATTGTCATTTTTTATTTGTCTTTCTGGTAATACAAATGAAAACTAAGGTACGAGAGGCTCGGTATGACATATTTTACATAAATAAAATGATAGAATTTTATGTGTCTGGTGAAAACTACTTAATAAAAGTATCTATTAAAAGTGTTTTCAGATGAACATATATGTTATGAGTAGGACCAAAAAGGGAGAAGGAGGGGTTGAGTCTTACCCCTGAAATTCTTGAGTGTTGTGTAAGGCATTTACCCTTAATTTGGCTAAGTCTGGCCGCTATACCAGACATGTATATTTATAACTACTGTATAACATAATTGTCAGTGTTCGCCACAGCGGACATTAACTCAAAAATGGAAAATGATATATTTTTTTTTTATTTTACAGAGATCCTAATGTCTATACAGACATGGGAAAATAACAGAAATTTAAAAAATATTA
This sequence comes from Pardosa pseudoannulata, assembly GCA_032207245.1. Taxonomy (NCBI): domain Eukaryota; kingdom Metazoa; phylum Arthropoda; class Arachnida; order Araneae; family Lycosidae; genus Pardosa; species Pardosa pseudoannulata. The sequence goes on along the minus strand of CM063511.1, from coordinate 74,721,492 downwards.
AAAAATAAACATCTTGTCAAACTAAGAGTTAAAATATACATTTTCAAATACATTTTTAACTGCAAACTTAGTTATGATTTAATCTTTTAAATAAAAATATCATTTTTATTTAAACTAATATTTGTTTCAACTACATAAACATTTCTGAAAGTTCAGTATTTACGTTATTACTGAAAAATATTATAGAACATTGTGCATAGACTTTGATACACAATACTAAACTTTATACAATTATTAATGCTTCTGTTAACACTTAATATAAAGTTTTATATAATTGTTTTATTAAATTATATATTTATTAGAATTAAAAAAAATAGTAAAATATTACGGGGGGGGGAAGATCAATCCAGTTTGAACCCCTCCAAAACTAAATTCTGAACACGACGAAATTCTGAATAATATAAAGCTTTATCTGTTTTTTTTTACTAAATTATATATTTTTTTAGATAAAAAATAGTAAATATCAGGGAGGTGATGATCAATCCAGTTTTAATCCCTCCATTATAACTCTAAATTCTTAATACTTCCGACGACTAAATTCTGAATAATATAAAGCTTTATCTAATTTTTTTTACTAAATTATATATTTTTTTAGATAAAAAAATAGTAAATATAAGGGAGGTGGTATTCATTCCAGTTTTAATCCCTCCACTGTAACTCTAAATTCTGAATAATATAAAGTTTTATCTAATTTTTAATATTAGGTGGGAACTCAATCCAGTTTGAACCCCTCCAAGTTTGGTTTGGTTTGGTTTGGAGTGCTACGGTCTACTTTTTGCAACACGAGGGCTAATGAGACCGGGACCTACAGCTTAAAGCCGATTCCGAACGGCTACGAACATCCATGCCACAGTGGGATTCGAACCCACGAACTCCGGTACCGAAGGCCAGCACCCTAACCAATCGGCCATCGTTCGGCTGAACCCCTCCAAGAGTAAATTCTAAACACGACGGAATTCTGAATAATATAAAGTTTTATCTAATTTTTTTACTAAATTATATATTTTTTTAGATAAAAAATAGTAAATATCTGTTAGGTGGTGCTCAATCCAGTTTTAATCCCTCCACTGTAACTCTAAATTCTGAATACTTCTGAGGACTAAATTCTGAATAATATAAAGTGTTGTCTAATTTTTCTACTAAATTATGTGTTTTTTAGATAAAAAATAGTAAAATATCTGCTCCAGTTTGAACCCCTTATTCGAGACTAATTTCTAAATAATATAAAGTTTTATATGATTTTTTTACTAAATTATATCTTTTATGATAAAAATTAGTAAAATATCGGGAGAGGAGTGCCTAATCCAGTTTGAACCCCTCTCTTAACCCTTTGAGCCGAACGATGGCCGAATGGTAGAGGAACCGGAGTTAACGGGTTTGAATCCCGCTACTGGCAAGGATGTTTGTATCCGTTCGGAATCGGAAATTCACAACTTCCGGTATTAGTACCTAATCCAGTTTGAATCCCTCTTTTAACCCTTTGAGGAATGGTGCATCTTATTTGCAATGTCTTTCAAATTGACTCAGAACGAGTATCCTTAATGATATTTCAAGTAAAACATTTAATTAGTAATTCTTATTGGGATTAGAGGTAGCCCTATGTCTGTTATAGGTCAACTTGTCTGCTAGAGATATCTGAACACTAGAGAATCATTTGGTTCAATCTAAAAGATGTTTCATATATGATACACCCGTCCTCAAAAGGTTAAGCCTAAATTCTGAATTCGGCCCTGGTTATGTGTACCCAAATCGAATGCTGGGCAAGCAGCGGCTAGTAACTAATACATTAGTAAAAATAGCGATCGTCCAAACGCAGACCTTTTCGAGGTTTCAAACTTCCGACACCAGTTGCTTAAAGGTCATCCCAAAAGAGACTAAAACAAAAAAAGAATTCTTTGAAACAAAACTTTCATCGAGCCAAGTTCCTGTCTTTCAGCTTAATTCCGTGACTTTCTCTGCTTTCTAGGTGTATTGTATATGGGGTGTGGTTACTCTTTGGCGGCTTTACGGAGGTGGTAACGCTGAGGGTAAGAACCTCTCCTCTATGGATTTTTTTCTCTCAATTACCCTTTTGTTTTGGCAGGTAATTATGAAAGCTTAGATTATACTCTGTGTTATTTTGTTCACCTGCATCTAATACTGGTTTTGTATCGTTTGATGGTGGATAGCCGAGACTGTGGTTTATTGTTCAGAATACTGACACAGTTTGAAAAGGCTGATATTGCCAGTAACAGATGTGATGGAAATTGTAAGTTTTACTAGATAGTGGAGATTTAACTGTGGTCTTTTTGTTAAAGGGATTATCTGAAGGAAATAGGAAGGATTATGAATAGGCGTTTAAATTAGAAACGTCTAATAAACATGCAATGCAACAGCTTTAATTGGTTTCTTGCATGCAGCATTGGGCAGGAAATACTTTAACACCTAATTTTAAACAACGAAAAAAATATTGAGTGATTAGTGAAAGGGCAAAAATAGATATAGATATTTAAATATTGTAACTCACGCGATCATAAAAAAATCTTAGTGTAAGCTGTTATTTAAATGTAATTAAAGTGTCTAGTAATAACGTTAAATCATTTTTAAACTTATAAAAATGTAATTTAAAAATGTAATATAAAAATGTACGTTTTAAATATTCAATCAAATTGCTTTTCTTCAGACATTTTTCAAATTGAACTCTAAAGTTATTTTATAGACATTTCTAGATCATACTATAGTTAAATCAATGCAGAATATAACATAATCATATAAATATATATTTAAATAATTCATTTGGAAATCTATCTGAATATTTAAAAGATTACATATGTCAAAGTTAATAAGATTAATTCTTAATGTATCTAAAAGAACGTTAATCTTATTGTAATCTGTTGCTAACATGCAATTAAAGTGTGTATATGTTAACATGTAATTAAAGTTACAGAATTAAATAGGAAAAATGTCTCAAGAAATAATCTGATTGAATATTTAAGTTTAAAAATGATTTCGTTTCAGTATAAATGTATCATTTGAAAATCTACCTGAATATTTAAATAAATTAAGAATTAATTGAATTAATTTGAAATTTGTAATGTACCTAAAAGAATCTTAACATTGATTTTTTTCGAAATGTGAAAAAATGAAACTGTTTACTCTTTTTGGATTGTGTTCATATTAACGGTTCTACAGCATTGATTTATACTTCGATCGATGTAAATAGTCTTAAAACTATTTTGTCTGACCAGACATTGGCATAGTTAAATCAAAGCAGAATGTAATACAAACATATAAATATATATATAAATAATTTGAAAATTTGTCTGAATATTTAAACAGTTTAAGAATTACAATTGATTATATGATTTTTGAAATTTGATTTATTTCGGAATATGAAATAAATGGAACTATCTGTCAACTCTTTTTGCATTTAGTTTTGCACCATGTTACTTGTATAACGATTCTACAGAATTTAATGTATTATGATTGATGCAAATAGCTCATAAAACCATTATTTTTGATCAGATATTACCATAGTCAAATCAAAGCAGAATGTAATACATACAAATATATATTTAAATAATTTGAAAATTTGTCTGAATATTTAAACAGTTTAAGAATTAAAATTGATTATATGATTTTTGAAATTTGATTTATTTCGGAATATGAAATAAATGGATGGAACTATCTGTCAACTCTTTTTGCATTTCGTTTTGCACCATATTACTCGTATAATGATTCTATAGAATTTAATATAATAAGATTGATGCAAATAGCTCACAAAACCATTTTGACCAGACATTACCATAGTTAAATCAAAGCAGAATGTAATACAAACCTAAATATATTTAAATAGTTCATTTGAAAATCTGTCTGAATATTTAAATTGTCAAGATTTAATGTTATTAATTTAAACATTGAAATGCACCTAAAAGCTGTTAAAATATATTTATTATGAAATGAGAAAATGAAACTATCTGCAACGAGCTACCTTGCATTTCGATTCTTTCTATATTATATCGATTCTATAGAATTGAATATAATTAAATTAATGTAAATATAAGTCTCAAAATAATTTTAATGTATAAATCTATCCAATATAGTAGTTTTCAGACATAAAACTGACAAAATTTTTTTTTTATTCCAGGTGAAAACGTTTGAAATTTATTTTTGCTGCCCTCTTGATTTGATAATTTTTATAAGAATTTTGTATGTTGTACAATAATTATATGTATATATTTTAAATATTTTAATATAGCTAAATAAAATTGTTCATTTATCTTTTCTGTTATTTACTATTTCATGAAGTAGTAGTGACATAAACGTTTCAGTCTGGCGTATGAGTGTATAACAAATACGAAGAACAGTTATTTATAGTGTCAGTTTACAGAGATCCCCACTTCATCACACTTTCAATATACAGAACCTCGGTATAACGACCCTCTGTGGGACCAACATCACATGGTCGTTGTAACGAATTGAAAAAATGAAAAGAAATGATGCAACAGTACATACCTAGAGAACACTTCTATTTATTTGTATTTCCATTACTGAAATTTTGAAAAAAAAAAAGTCTTTGATTGACGGCTGTTTCAAGTTCATTTAAGAATTTTTCATTATCACTGAATCCATATCCGTTAAATTTTGAAGAATATCCTCAGAATTAAATTGTCCTTCGAAATATTGAAGCAAGGCATTGATGCCACTGAAGGCTTCTTTTTCATTCACTTTTTCAAAAGCTTGGACGATTTCTTCTCCGTCGCCGGAATCGCAGATTTCTTCATTTCCGATAATACGGCAATAAAATCACCCTCATTCAAATTTTCTCCACATCACTGTAAAGTTTCGTCTACCGCAACAAACTCATCAAAATATAATTGAAGATTTAGTTCTCCCCTTTTCTTCACGCTCCCTCTCCTCCTTTAAGCAAACACAAAGAGAGAAGTACAAGTTTCTTGAAGTTGCACCACAGTACAATAATTTTGAAATAGCCCACTTGCTCATGAGTTCTGAGGACTAAAATTGGCGGTCGTTCTAACGAAAAATAATACGCTTAGGCTCGTTGTAATGATTCAAAATTAACATTATTCTTATGGTAAAATAATTGGGATTTTTTAAGATGGTCGTTCTATCGAAGGGGTCGCTGTATCGTGGGGTCGTTAAAAAAGATTCTTCTGTAGTTCATTCATGTAAACCATATGATCGAAAATAATTGTGCTTGTGTTAAAGAACAATTATTCAAGAGAGTTCCGGGAGGTTCAAACTGCCCCTCCCGAAATTTTCAGACTTGCAGATCTTTTGTACACAAAGACATAGTAATGCATATGTCCATTTAAAAGTAGTTTTTGTTTGATGTTTACACTCAAATATTTTATTAAATAATATAAATACACAGCTTCATTGCAGTAATTTATTAAAAATTAAGTGTAGTCTTTCCTTGGCTCTCTGGTCTACTCATAACAAAGAAAAATACTTATTTTCGTTAGTCATGCTCTTTTCTTTGTTTTACGAAACATATGAAAACTACCACATAATGGCTGAGCTACGCTTATACGTTATTTTATGTACTTAAATAAAAATGCGTATTGCCTAGAAATTCAAAGGGGACCTGATTAGAAATGTAAACTGCTACTTAATTTTGCAGGACGTAACCCAAAATTTGAGAAAAAACTACAACTTTTCTGTAATATATGTATTCAAAATTTAGCTTCTTTAAGTCAAAACGTACTCGAGTTATCTTGTTCACACAATTTGCACAGACGTAATTTCAAAAATGGGGTTTTTGTTTTGACTCGGGGATGTTCAAAAAGTGAAATAGTAGGTAAATTGCTGCTTTCTGTTGCTTTAACTGACCCAAATGTGATAGAAAACTACAATTTTGCGAGGACCCACTTGAGCAAAGTCGTGTTTTCATCCTAACAGTGGCCATCAAACGAAAAGTGCACCCCATCTGGAAGTTTAGTCAATCTTTAGCTTTTGGAGATTAGCCTTCGTGTTGCGAAAAGTAGACCGTAGCACTCCAAACCAAACTAAATCAACCTTTGGTGTTCCTCGTTCAAGTAAGGCTACACATTACCCATCACCGGGATCACTCCCATATTGCGATGGGGTCTATTGTTCCTGGTGTAGGTTTTCTTACACCTGGGAAATGAGTAGCAACAACAGATCTAAAATTTGAATCAAGGAAGAACAAATGTTATTTTCGATGTTTTAAAAACAACTTTGTCATTTTTATACATACACGTATGCTGAATGCAGTAACGTGGCTCGCACAGCTCGATTTGAAGTGAAATGAAATTGGAACGGCAATAAACAACTTATTGTACTATCATTTTGTTTTTGTTAGTTTTAAATCCGAATCCCGTATATACAAAAACTAGTTTTTTTTTTAATTTCCAAATGAAGCAAGAACAATAAAAAGTGTTACGCATCATTAGATTTAAGAATGGTCGTAAGAAACACTTTTTTTACATTTCTTTTCCTTGTTGACCACTTCTATGTGTATCTCCTATACAGCTATTCAGCAATGTAAGCAAACGTAATTAACTCTCTCGCTCACTTCAACTTCATATGAGACTCATAAAGCCACTGTAGCTCAGTCGGTAAAGGCAACGCTCTTGTAACTGGTGAGTTGCGAGTTCAGAGTCCGAGTCTGTCTAAGATCCGCCGTGTTCGTTTAAGGTGACTGGGGCACGTAAAATATGTTCCTGGACACAATGCCCTCCAAGTTCTCCATCAATACCTCTGGAGGTGGCAGTCCAAGCCTATGGGTCTTCTGTTTCGGCCCTGTTTCAAAATTACGAGGACCCACTTGAACATAAGTCGCACTTTCATCCTTGTGGTGCGCGTTATAAACGAAAGGCGTACCCCTTTGTTTTAAATCGAGTAGCTTCCGGCTCAATCATGCTTGGTTTGACCAAGTGGCATAAGACAACAACAACGAGACTCATTTAGACTTTATATAAGCGATAAAATAGTGTAAATAATTTTTCAGCAAGCCTTTATTCACTTTTAGTGATGTATGTTATATGTGTAAGTTCTGAATGTAGCTTCAAATTTGATTGGCAGTACAAGTCTGCAAATTTGATGGCCTAGATTGTTGAAAATGAATATGGAAACAAAACATTTTGTTTGTGCTCTTTGTTACGTTGATGTGAAACTGACACTTAATACATTTCGAATACTAAGAAGCACATCGAATTTTCTTCATTGAAATGTTAATTTACATAAATGCCTAAAGAAATATAATCCCAATTTTAACAGCAGTTGATATATGGGATTCGCTCTGGCTAGGATCTCAAAAAAGCTGCACTTGATTAAATAAAAAGTCGCTGGCCGCTTCCTTTATCTAGAGGCTCCAGCGTCCGTTGAGACAAGAAGAGAAAAACACCAACCTCGCTCTTCATTACTACAACACCTTTAAACTGAAAAATTTCCTTTTTCGTCATTTCACCCTAGAGGTGCTCTCCAAACGAAAATCGTATAATTTTTGATGTAATTCAAGTAGCCCGTGGATCACGTGCTTGGCTCGACTAAGGGGCATTATCAACAGCAACAACAACGAGAGACTGTCCCATCAGTGGCGTATATTTGATTTGGTTTGGAGCACTATGGAGTACTGTATATTACACTAGTGCTAAATAGACCGGGATCTATTGCCTAAAGCAGAATAGCTACGAGCATCCTTGCCATCAGCGAGATTCGAATCCTCGAACTCCGGTACCAACGAGCAGTGCCCTACCTATTTCAGTGGCGTAGTAGTAAAACTGACCAAGTCAGAAATTGCCTAAGTTGAGATATCTGACCCAAGTCGTTCTTTTTTTAGCCCTATTTCTTTAGTGACAGTAACCAAATTGGTCCTACTAATAAATTAGCCGCAACAACACTGATAAAAACTCATGTACTGTTATTTAGTATAAAGGAAGGCTTGAACAACTGTCTATATATGGAACAAGTCTCTCCTGTCTTGGCTAGTTTTGATTCTACAGCGGCGATCTGTGGAGGTATACAGGAAAACGAGGGCAAGAAAATATCATGGGAATATGTCAGATAAACAATTCAGAGCATACCTTACAAAGCAGTAGAAAGTAACAGAAAAGGTTATATACTACAACCTCGTTTTCTATAGCAATGTCCGTGCTGAATACTCTTACATATTAGAACAGGTATAAGATTATTCTCTCTATCTTTTCTTAAACCGAAGTTGATTCTATTAACAGGCGATTAGATTTCAATTAAGAATTTAAACTGGTTTGTGTGCCAGCATCCTCAATAACAACAAAAAATGTCTGAGATCACTATCTCTCTCATTTGCATTTTTATGATTTCGGCTCCTCTTACAATTTATTATCTTAAGCAGCTAGGTGGCATAACCAATTTTTTTTGTTATTTTAAAACTTGATCTTTAGTGTGACCTCATGATTACATCTCTTTGGCTACAGATCAAGTATCTCTAGTATGACTACATTTCTGCCATATGCACTAAAAATCTCAAAGTTCTAAATTTTGTAGTTGATAAAAAAAGTTTTTAAAGTATTACCCTTGCTGTATTGAATATAACTATTTTCCGATATATGGCTGAGTGGGTAGGATGCTATTCTTTGGTATCGGAGTTCGTGGATTTGAATCCTACTGCGGTATGGATGTTCATAGTCTTTTAGAATCGGCTTTAAGCAGTAGGTACCAGTCTCATTATCCCTCGTCTAGCAAAATAGTATAGTATCACCTCAACCAACCTACCGCAGCTAATCTTTAATTATGGAATGCTATTTAAATTAATTACACATTTTTTTAAAGAACACTGATATTTTGCATACATATACACAGTAGAACCTCGATTATCCGAAGTAATTGGGATCGAAACTACTTCGGATAATCTAAATCTTCGGATAATCGAGAATTCATAAATAATCATCTAGTTTAATATGTAGTATCTTCATTGGTGGAATAAGATTCGATTGTTCTAGGACTCGGCAGTATGACCTTCCAAATTTGAAATGGGGTGTGTTTTTGTTTATAACAGGGTTGCTTGAAAGAGGAAATTCTAAAAAAAGGGAATTCCAAAATATTTATCTGCACACGTAGTTTGGAAAAAACGGCTTGCATACAGAAGGAATGTAGGAAAAAAAGTTTAAAAATGTTTGCAAAGAGGAAATTTTGGATGATAGTAGAAATTGAAAAAAAAGGAAGAAGAAACTGACTTTGGCCAACGGAGAATTTCGGTTAATCGAGTTTCGGATAATCTAGGTTCCTATGTATATTCAAATTATACCTCTGGAGGTGCGGTCCAAGATTGTCTTCTGCTTGTAACTAATGTAGACCCAGCGTGTTTCCAGAGTACAGCTAAATGAGTAACACATCATACTTGTAGGCATTACCAGATGGATGGTGAAAAAAGAATATTCTTCAAATGACGTAGAAAAGTACACTAAATAAAAAAACAACTAAATTCACTTACGTACAAGATAATTATACTCATTTTCTAGTACGTAGGTTCGGATAATCTAGGTTCTTATGTATATTCAAATGATACCTCTGGAAGTGCAGTACAAGATTGTGTTCTGCTTGTAACTAACGTAAACCCAGCGTGTTTCCCGAGTACAGCTAAATGAATAACAGTCTCACATCATACTTGTATGCATTACCAGATGGATGGTGAAAAAGAATATTCTTCAAATGACGTAGAAAAGTACACTAAATAAAAAGAAAGAAAAATTCACTTACATACAAGAAAATTATACCCATTTTCTAGTAAGGTTCGGAAATTTAGCGTTCTTATGATTCAAATGCATACCAACAGGTGGATTTCCAAGATTGTGTTCTGCTTGTAACTAAAGTAGACTCAGCGTGTTTCCCGAGTACAGCTAAATGAGTAACACATCATACTTGTATACATTACCAGATGGATGGTGAAAAAAGAATTTTCTTCAAATGACATAGAAAAGTACACTAAATAAAAATAAAAGACTAAATTCACTTACGTACAAGATAATTATACCCATTTTCTAGAATCCAGAAATTTAGAGAATTTGAAAAGGCAACCAACAGGATTTCAAGATAAATGACATCATTTTGACACAAAACTCATTATTTCTTGCTACTTTCGCCTATTTGCATGCACATTATTTTTCTTATTAACCCAAAGATATTTATAAAGCTTTCACTAAATCTAGCTAGACTGAAACAAATCTGTAAAAAACTTTTGTGTTCTCCAATAAAATTTGTGACATAGTTACCCTTTATTTTCAATGTACAGAAATAATCCTCAATATATAGAATGAGATGTGTTCTTTTTGTACTATATGTATGCATATTTTTATATGTTTATTCTTAGCCGAACGATGTCTGAATCACAGCGTGCTGCTCTTTGGTACCGGAGTTCACTGGTTCGGATCACGCTGGTAACATGGATTTCATAGCCGTTCGGAATCGGCTTTAAGCAGTAGTCTCATTAGCCCTCATGTAACCAAACAGTAGACCGTAACATTCCAAGCCAAAATAAGAAATCAAATGTATTTATTCTTAAGTCTCAACATATTTGTTAACACTAAACTAGCTTGATGAATAAATGGGTTAACCCTTTAGTTGACAGTAGTTTCGAAGCGAAACCAATTATAAATTCTCTGCTTTTGAAAGACATATGATGGATTTTTTAGGTCTTCTAGGTTTATGACATTTCTTACTCAAAAAGAGAGTACACAAGGCTTTATACTTAATTTTTTTTAATTTGGAATATGCGTAGTTAAACTTACTTTACCTGGGAAAGTCTGTAATACGATTTTTTTTCACTTATAACCCCAATAAAAAGTATCTATCCATGCAAAAACCTTATAAATTGTTTATGTTTGGTTTGGTTTGGAGTTCTATGATCCACTCTTTTGCAACATGCTGGCTAATCAGACCAAGACCTTCAGCTTAAAGCCGATTTCAAGTAGATACGAACATTCATGCATGCAGTGGGATTTGAATCCACGAATTCTGGTACCTAAAAGCAACGCTCTACCATTCGGCCATTGTTCGCCTGTAAAATGTTTAGTTTATTGTTTATAATACCTTTTTTATGATAATAAGCATTGTTCCCCCAGCATAATTAAACCTTACTCCGTACAAGGGTTTGTATGTTGCACTTTAACCACCCCCCAAACTGCGCCCCACCCCCTCAAGAAAAAAAAATTGCACTTACATTTATAAAGTTCTCAGATACCATTTATGAACTAATTTCATTAAATCTCTAAGAATTTATATTAGTGAGCTTTAAAGGGTTAAAAGACACAAAGGTTTTAAAGGCTAAAAATGTATGACAATGAACAATACACCGAAATAGAACGAAATCATTTATAAATAAATAAATAATTACCGTAATTAAATAACGGCGCACAACTTTTAACGGAAGGTTTAACAATAGCATTAAAATATTAATCTACTCCCATCACGGTAATTCGTGTAAGATTTTCTATAAATATAGAAAAATCGCCTTCTTGCACCGCTATTAATTTAAATCAAGTCATTGCTAACATATTCTCGGAACGAAAAAGGATTTGCACTGATAAATATTCAGACAATCTAATGACAGATCCATCCACACGTGAAGACCACGGTCATCATATTTTATTCTATTTTTTTAGTTTAAAAATTACTTGTCGCCGGTGGCAATCAATCAAGGGTAGTAGAGCGTAAACATTTGTAGACAGCTTCTTTGGTATGTTCGATCTTAAATATCGCTTGTCATAAATTTTTTTGAGAATAAACGGAAACACGAATGGTTTCTTTTTTGGCGATTTTCAAATTTAGAATGCGTTGGATTCTCTTTATAGTAACCGTTAAAGTAGTGACTTTGATAAGAGAATTTTCTTTCTGTTTTGACTGTGGTAATAAATTTCATTCTTAATTTATTGTAATTTTTTTGGCTCAGGTGCACTTGTTTATTAAGCATTCTCCAAAATCTGCGAAATTGTTACTCATTTAGCATTTACCGGGGAGTATGTGTAGCTTGATGTATACCAAGTAACATTACCCCAAATAGGTCCTCGTATATTAGAAGCAAGGACCAAGATCAAAGTATTGGTTTTAATGGAGTAACTAGCAGTAAAAAATTCTTTCTGTTTTGACTGTATTGATAAATTTCATTCTTAATTTATCGTAATTTTTTTTGGCTCAGGTGCACTTGTGTATTAAACATTCGCCAAAATCTGCGAAGTTGTTACTCATTTAACATTTACCGAGGAGTATGTGTTTCTTGAGATATGCCAACTAACATTATCCCAAATGGGTCCTCGTATATTAGAATCAGGGACCAAGGCCAAAGTATTGGTTTTAATGGAGTACCTATCAGTGAAAAATTCTTTCTGTTTTGACTGTGATGATAAATTTCATTCTTAATTTATTGTTATATTTTTGGCTCAGGTGCACTTGTCTATTAAGCATTCGCCAAAATCTGCGAAGTTGTTACTCATTTAGCATTTACTGGGGAGTATGTGTAGCTTGAGGTATTCCAAGTAACATTACCCCTAATCGGACCTCGTATATTAGAATCAGGGACCAAGGCCAAAGTATTGGTTTTAATGGAGTACCTATCAGTGAAAAATTCTTTCTGTTTTGACTGTGATGATAAATTTCATTCATAATTTATTGTTATTTTTTTGGCTCAGGTGCACTTGTCTATTAAACATTCACCAAAATCTGCGAAGTTGTTACTCATTTAGCATTTACTGGGGAGTATGTGTAGCTTGAGGTATTCCAAGTAACATTACCCCTAATCGGACCTCGTATATTAGAAGCAAGGACCTAGGTTAAAGTATTGGTTTTAATGGAGTACGTAGCAGTGAAAAAATTCTTTCTGTTTTGACTGTGATGATAAAGATCATAATTTATTGTAATTTTTTTGGCTCATGTGCACTTGTATATTAATCATAGCCAAAAATCTATGAAGTTGTTACTCATTTAGCATTTACAAGTATTGGTTTCTGAGGTATGCCAAGTACATTCAAATAGGTCCTCGTATATTAGAAGCAAGGACCTAGGTTAAAGTATTGGTTTTAATGGAGTACGTAGCAGTGAAAAATTCTTTCTGTTTTGACTGTATTGAAAAACTTAATTAGTACGGACTCAGCACTTGTCTATTAAGCATTCGCCAAAATCTGCGAAGTTGTTACTCATTTAGCATTTACTGGGGAGTATGTGTAGCTTGAGGTATTCCAAGTAACATTACCCCTAATCGGACCTCGTATATTTAAGCAAACCATCAAGTATTGGTTTTAATGGAGTACGTAGCAGTGAAAAATTTACTACTTTAACCTCTGAATGAAAAAGATCAAAAACATTATTTGGATCATCAATGTACAGTAGCCAAACATGAATTTAGAGTACTCACAGCAACTTCCGAATCAAATACTGGAAATTCTGCAAGGTTAGTGGGTTCGTTCTCATATCAAAGCTATGAGAAAACAACTCGCTGTCTAATTAAAAGTTTAATTAGACGGACCCTTGACTCAAAACAACTACAAATTAACGAATATACACTCAGCAAAAGAGTAAAAAGCAGGGATCAAACAGAATACTTAAAGACTTGACTTGACCCTTCCAGAAGTACCAGAAGTACTGTTTGAGAAACTGAAGGACTACAGCCCCTCATCTTTTTGCTTCCTTTCAGGAACAACGGATTTCGAACTTATTCTATCGACGATCATTTTCAGGATTTTTAAGCAGTATTTTTGGGACTTTCACAAAAGTTACTCTATATATTTATCTAATACATTATGCACATTATATTTTGATTGCATTCGCGCATGCGCCGTGAACCATTTAGTAAACCTGCTCATCTTTCGTTCAATGTTTATTATTTTTTATTTCAGTTTCAGGGTGTTGTGTACAACGTTGTTTGACATGAGTCCTGAAAATAGCATTATTTGATATTGAGAACTCTGCAAATTATAAGTAAAATACATTTATAAGTGCTATCCTCATAATAATGAACACAGATTATTACCAGAAACATCTTAATCATGTGCTAAAGTTTCAATGCTTTTTATACATTACTTTTTACAGGGTTATCTAAAACATATTTGTTTTTCTTCAATTTGTCGACTGTCCACTATGGTATTTCGGGAAAAATTCTTAGCTGAAATATAAGACGTCTACCATCCTGTTTACACACCTGAGGTTTCAGGATAATTCCTCGTGTGTTTTTCTTGATATTCAACAAGATGTTTAAAATCGCAAGTAACCGGTCATTATAAGCAATAAAGTGTATTTTATCGGTTTCAATTCATCACCTTCAGAACGACGACGTCTAATTTGACTTCTTCACAGCAATCTCAGGATAATCATCATTATGTTTTGATGCATAAAATGGGACATAAAGCTTCACAAGGAACCACATTGCATGAACAAAGTTCGAATATAGTATGTTCGATGAAAATGCTGAAAATTTTACTCTTAGAAAATTCTTGTTTATTTAAGACAGTATTTTGAGAATCATGACGATATATTCATATATATTTTTTAAGGGGACACATTACCTTAAAAAACTTCAAAAATTCAATTTTTTGATTTTTACATTTCTGAAATCTCTGTACATTTCTGAATCCTTAAAAAAAAACTCCACTGAAATATTAATATCAGATATTGTGAAACTTTACAATCTTTACATCTAATATCATAGCTTTTAAGGAATCTATATAAAATTATAATTCCTTTTCATTTAAAATTTACTTTTATTTACAGACTAATATGAAAATATAACACAATTAATATTCACGCAACAAAAGTAGACCGCAGCATTGCAAACCATATCAAACATAATTCTTAAACGCTTAGTGATTTTGCATTGAGTAAATAACGAATTTTGTGGGACCAAAGAAAATATCGTTATACACAAGTTTATCGTTATAATCAGTACCGTTATATACGATTTCATTGTGCTACTAATATATTGTGTTGGTGAATACAATCCAATTACATTTATTATCATTTAAAAAATTTTCTCAATATTTCAATAACAAATTATTTCTGAAACAAATGGTTACACTATATAAAACTATAAATCATTTTTACTTAAAATTTACTTTTATTTACAAATTAATATGCAAATATAACACAATTAATATTGAAGCAACAAAAGTAGACCGCAGCACTCCAAAGCATATCAAACATAATTCTTAAATGCTTAATGATTTTGCATTGAGTAGATAACGAATTTTGTGAGACCAAAGAAATTATCGTTATACACAGGTTTATAGTTTTAATCAGTACCATTATACACGATTTCATTGAACTACTAATATATTGTGTTGGTGAATAAATCCAATTACATTTATTATCATTTAAAAATATTCTCACTATTTCAATAACAAATTATTTTTGTAACAAATGGTTACACTATTGCCAAAAGAAATTGTACAAATTATCAAAATTGTTTGACATAAGTTGAGAAGTTCAGTACCAATGTCTCCAATAAGTTTACCAGATATAAAACAGACATTTGCTTGCTATTACGTGTATCAAATCTTCATTCAATGCATGACAGGAAGTATCTTTGGAGACCTCTGTATTGACAGAATAAAATAAAAATGATAATTCGTAAGAGAAATAACCGGTAGTTAGTAATTTTATAATTACATGGCTGTCAGTCATCTATTAGTTTTAATTGGGTCAGGAAAGACAGTCTGAAGCTTTATTTATAATTTTTTCTTATTATATTTTCTATTAATTTTTTTAGAGATTCAGCAAAAATGAAAGAATTTGATTACTGACAAGAAAGGTAAACTTGTTAGGTATCACAATTTCACGCATGTGTGGTAATATAGACTCTTGAATCTTGGATGTAATTGAGGTAATGCAAATTAACAGTAATAAAAAATAGATACTGTTCAAAGGAAAGGCATTTGATAAAGGACTTATACCACGGCAACCTGTACTCATTAAAAAAGCCTCGGATTCAGTTATGATTTCTTTTCCAAGTGAAGAATGCTAGGATTTCTGACGTGATAGCGAAACCTTTTCAATCTAAATGCACTGTTTTATTTGATTTATAAATATAAAGTCTAAGAAAAAACTTACCAAATCAGCAAGTAAGTTTAAAACTTCTTAGTTTTTTTTTAAATTAGAGAGGATTTTCAGTATTTTAGTTTGTTGATCTCATTTTGAAAAAGTGTTTGAAATTTTATTAATAATTCGGGGATGTTTAAACTTTAAATATGATATGATTCTGTGTGAATTAAATTGAAAAATATTATTGATTTCATGAAATTAAAAAAAAAATTATCATATTTTTCATTCCAGAAAAACATTCTAAATAAAAAACATATTATTCACTGTAAAGAAAAAAAATACTAAAATAACATGTTATTCACTCTAAAAATATTCTATATATAAATATATTATTCAATTTAAAGAAAAAATATATTAAAATAACATATTCTAAAAAATATTCTACAGAAAAACATACCTCTAAAGAAAAAAACCTTCCGATATATGATTTTTTCTATAGAATGATATTTTTCTAAAGAATGAAAAACATATTATTCTCTGTAAAGAAAATATATACTAAACTAACATATTATTCATTCTAAAAATATTCTATAGAAAAACTTACCTCTAAAGAAAAAACATTCTAGATATGATATTTTTCTATAAAATAGTTTTTTCTATAGAATAAAAAACATATTATTCACACTAAATTTTAAAAACATTATTCACCCCAAAGAATAGCTTTCTAAAAGAAAAAAAGCAAATTATTTACTCTAAAGAAGGTCCAGGTACGTTTTTTTCCAATATTTTTTCAATGTTTTTCTTTAGAGTTAATATGTTTTTAATATAATATTGTTAATATGTAAATAACCTGTTTTTTTCTTTAGAATGCTTTTCTTTAGACTGAATATCTTTTAATTTTATGTGAACAATTAAATTCTTCAAATTCATTAACAAAGAACCTTATCAAATTAAAAATTTAAGCAACATCAAAATTATTAATAAAATTTTAAATACTTTTTCCAAAACGAGATCAACAAACTAAATTAAGGAAAGTTTTCCTTAATTCTTTTTATAAAAATATTAGAGTTTAAAATTTGCTCGACGATTTGGTAAGTTCTTTTAGTAGACTGCACATCCATTTGAAACTCCATCTTAGCTTTATGTTACTAAGACCCTTCGAATTGTAATTATAAGGGTCTCAAAAAACAAATTATTTTCCTACATAGTTTATAACAGTATTTTAAGTATACCATAATAAACAAAATATTTCATATTTTTTTTTTATCAGATAGTTTATAAATTTAGTGATCTCATCTTAATTTACTAAAATGATATGAAGGTTAATATTTTTAAAAAAAAAAAAGGTAATAATTTTCGAACTGAAAGGCCTTCAATATATAACTATTTTGATTCAAATAAAAATATTCTACTCTTCTGATTATATTATTTTAAAGATAATAAGGGTACTAATATAAAAAAAAATATTAGTATATAAATATATAATATATTTTTATAATTTTATTAATAAAAGTCTTTATAAAATTTTTTTTATTATAATTTCATTTTTCTTTTTTAATGTTTTTTCTAAAATTATTTAAAAATATTATTTTTACTTATAAATAAAATATAACGTAGCTATAATTCATTTTTCTTTTTAAGGAAGCCTAGTCGTTATGAAAAAGAACAAAATTTCGAAATATATTTTTTTATAGAATGAAAAACATATTTATAAAACTTTTCAAAAACATCAAAGAAGTCGAACTCCTTTATTTTTAACATCCCAACTATATTACTACTGTTTGCCACCATTACCAACGGGAAACAAGCAACAAATACACCGTTGCCAATGGGTAACAACAAATAACACATAATGATACTAGCAGACATGGTAGATGATTGTCTATTAATCACACTAAAGAAAAACATACCGCTAAAGGAAGAACGGAACTGCTTAAGAATTGGGTTCCCCTTGGCAAATTTGGCTAAAATATTGACGATACTTACTAAAACACAAAGGTAATCCATCCAAACATTGTATGTCTTGCTTTTTCTGGCGAATTTAATGCACAGTGCGCCATTGTAATAGAATTATATTCTCTTCCTTAAAGAAAACGACTAGAGAACCAGACATTTATATTTATGGGAAATTAATCCCTTAACAGTTTACAAACGTAACAGCTCCAAATTATTAAAAATCAGCCATAGTGATCCATTAATGGTTTGTTATATCTATTTTTTTTAAGCATTGCACACTTTTAATATATAAGAAAAGAGTTACACAAGGAGAGATTCATGCAAATATCATATAAACTAGCATATAGCCCGTCATATGACGGGATCAGTAAAATTTTTAATTTTCCAAAATTGTAAAGTACCTTATGAGGCAGGTAAAAAAATGGTTTGTTTATTGGCTGAGAATTATCTTGCAACAAAAAATAATCGATGATTAAATTTAAAATTATCACATATGCATAATCTATTATTTAAGCCAAATATAAAAGAAAATTATTTACGTAATATCTAAGATCAATGATAAAACGTATGAAAATAAGGCATAATTTAAATAATTTAAAATAAGAAATGATTCAATGAGATGGTTAAAGGAATGACGTCATAATGCTAGAAAAATGTTATTTTTACCTATTTATTATGGGATAAATTGATAAATTTAATCGCCTACTCTTAACCGTTAAAAATAAGACTTGAATTAATGGCATTAAAAGCTCGAAAAGAAAATTCGAACGTTTTAAAGAAGGCAGTATTTTTCGTTGTGATATGAAACATATTTATACCAATTTATTTTAGAATCGAATCTACAATTTAGGAGAAGATAAACATTACTCTCTTTGAATTTTGCTAACTATGGATGCCTCTATCCATTCCAGGTCCAACCGCTTCATAAAATCAAGGACAGACGGACAGATAACTTAGGCTATTATTATATAGGGGATTATTATAATATAGATACAGATTGTTTGGACACGGTGAGATCAGGAGAAAATGTTAGGCTATCATACTTAAACCATTATCGCCAAGTTGGCGGGGGAACCCAGTTCTTTAGTCAAGCCAGGAAGAACATTACGTTTACTTCATTAGAAGGCTTATCTTTAGAGTGATAAGTATGATTTTTATTTTATGTAATCAACAAAATTCTTCAACTTAATTAACACAAGCCATATAAAATTTGAACAAAATCAAAATTATTAATAAAACTGAAACTACTTTTTCAAAATGAAAACAACAAAATCGAGGAAAATTTCTCTAATTTTTTTTACAGTAAAACTAGAGTTTACGCGATGATTTGGTAAATATTTTAGTAGTCTGTACATCTATTTAAAACTCCATTTAAGCCATTTAATCTTCAGATCATCAGGACCCTTTGATCTTTAATTAATAGGATAAAAAAAACAAATTATCTTTCTACCTAATCTGGAACACCGCTTTAATTATACCGTTTCAATATATTTTTCTTATGAGTAATTCATATAAGTGAGCAAGTTGTTTAAATCAAAATTCTTTACTAACACAAAATATTTTAATTAAAGGGAAATGACAGTTAGGTTTAAATACTTCAGGAAAAACTTAAACAAAAAGGCGAACATAGTATCTTAAGAGCTGAAAAGTCATCATTATTATAGCATATTTTTACTTCAATGTATAATAAAATGTTCTGCTCTGTTTAGAATAATTTTTTCTAAACGTTTAAAAAGGTTCTAACTTAGTTTTGTTGTATGAAACAATATGTTTTTAAAAACATAAAATATGTATATCAGTTAAAGAAAGAAGAAATCTACTCACCCGATAAAGAACTTTTGAAACTTTTAAATTAGAAAATAATTTTTTATATCGAATAGAATCTAATTGCCTTTTTTATTCTGTAAATCTCAATTATGATAATAAGAGAAAAATATTTTATAATATGTTTACTAGGCTATTTTTTAATGTTCAATTTTTAATAGTTTTTAATTTATTGCAAAATTTTAAATATCGGACATAACTAAAGTTTTGATCCTAAACGTTAAAAACTTTTTAAGTAAATTAATTAGTTTTGTTGTATGAAACAATATATTTTTAAAAACATAAAATATGTATATTAGTTAAAGAAAGAAGAAATCTGCTCACTCGATAAAGAACTTTTGAAACTTTTAAATTAGAAAATAATATTTTATATCGATTAGAATCTAATTGCCTTTTTTATTCTGTAAATCTCAATTATGATAAGAAGAAAAAAATATTTTATAATATATTTACAGGATTTTTTTTTTTAAATTTTCAATTTTTAATGGTTTTTAATTTATTTTAAAATTTACAATATCTGACTAACTAAAGTTTTGATCCTAAACGTTAAAAATGTTTTAAGTAAATTAATTAGTTTTGTTGTATGAAACAATATATTTTTAAAAACATAAAATATGTATATTAGTGAAAGAAAGAAGAAATCCGCTCACCCGATAAAGAACTTTTGAAACTTTTAAATTAGAAAATAATTTTTTTTTATTGAATAGAATCTAATTGCCTTTTTAACTCTGTAAACCTCAATAATAATAATGAGAGAAAATTATTTTATTTTATCTATGCTTACCCGACTGTATTTTAATTTCCATTTTTTAATAGTTTTTTAATTTGTTTCAAAATTTAAAATATCGAATTCAACTAAAGTTTTGATTTACAGAATCAAACAGATATTTTATTTCAATCTGACATAAAATTTAGTTTCTAATACAGTTGAATTTCGATAACTCGAGTTCCTATAAGTCGAATAATCCGCTAACTGTAACTTTTAATCAAGTCCCGAATCATTTCTATACTTTTCTTTAAAAAACTGTCTCGATAACTCGAAGTGAACATCTTCTAAGTCGAAGTTTTTGGGATAGATTTCCCCAGTGAAAAACACAATTCTGTTCAAAACTTCGAATGCCTCGTGACCTCCGAGAAAGCTCAGGACGCTATTCACATCTTACAACAATACCTGGAGACCACCGAAGGTATAGACAACACCCTATTTAACTCTATTCGTGTTAAAAAATTAGATGACTTTGTAAATGCCAACAACCTTAAAAATAATTGCTTTTTTCAAATGAGATTTACATGGTATGTATACTAATTAATATGTAATGAGGAGAAATTTCTTGAGTTTTAATAAAACTTTTGAACCCATTTTTCTCTTGTTTTTTACATAGGCTATTAAAAATTGAAATGCATACGACTATAGTATTATAGCACATATCAAACTATTTCAACCATGTTGACCCATCTTAAGTGCCAGTTGAGAGGAATGGTAGGTAACTTTGATAACTCGAACTTCGGATAAGTCGAATATTTTTGGTGGTCTCCTGGGATTTCGAATTATCGAAGTTCAACTGTATTTACATTTCAGAAGTCAGCGTATTTTTAATGTTATTAAAAATATACTTCTTAAAATAGCAAAGATAGTTAATTTTGAAAGCTATAGTGACTTTTAAAAATTTGTTCTATAAGAACCAGAACATTTTACACTCATGTCCATAAATTAAGGATAATGAAGTTCAGGCAATGAAAGAGACAAAAGCAAAACAAATTTGACTTATTTGTAAAGTCTATTTATTAAACAAAAGGTAAAGAGCAAAAAAGATGCTATATGTTTGACATAATTAATAAAAATTGCGATTTTTACTCCCTGGAGCAAATTTAAAAAAAGAACCTATTTACAGAAAACAGTATAACATGGTTAGTATGATGGTTAATACGGAGTATGTCTCCCGGACGATGCAATACAAGCATTACAACGCCTACGCATGCTGAGTATCAGATTATCAATCTGATCTTGGGGAAAATTACACCACTCATCAAGCAATGCCCTCCGAAGTTCCGATAGACAGTTGGGAAGGGGTTGACGGGCTGCAATTCGTCGGCCAAGCATGTCCCACACATGCTCTATTGGATTCAAGTCCGGTGAGTATGTTGGCCAATCCATACGGGTGATATCCTCCGATTGAAGGCATTCGTCTACAATGTTTGCACGGTGAGGTCGGGCGTTGTCATCCATATACAGAAATTCAGGACCCATGGCGCCCCGAAACAAACGTACATGTTGTTAAAGAATGACATCCCGATAGATGTGGCCTGTCATCGTTACACTCTGAACATGCAGGTCAGTTCTGGAACCAAGAATAATTCCTCCCCAAACGAGCCATCCTGCACCACCGTAACGGTGTCGTTCAATGGGGTTCTCTTGGTGGTAACGGGTACCTGGCGCTCTCCATATGAAAGTCCGGCGAGAATCAGAATGTAAACTGAACCTGGACTCGTCGGAAAACATCACACAAGACCACTGTTGCGGTATCCACAATGCATGCTCTCTAGCCCAGCATAATCGCAGGCGACAGTGAGTTGCGGTAAGGGGAACACATCTGACAGGCCTACGAGCATATAGACCAATGTTCCCTAAGCGTCTGTACACGGTCTGCCTTGAAACTGTCGTACCGGTAGCTGAAGAGAGCTGACGAGACAGGTCTGATGCTGTGCTCCGTCTGTTTCTTTTGGCAGTAACTGCCAAATACCGGTCATCATTCGGCGTAGTAACTCGGGGGCGACCTGTGCTGTAACATCTACTCACATTACCATCATGTTTGAATCGTTGCCAAAGCCTGGAGATGACACTCTGGGCGATTCCAAGTTCCTCGGATACTTCCAGCTGGGTCCGTCCACATTCCAGTCGTCCGATAATTCTACCACGTAAAAAATCATCCAAATGCTTCCTTTGTGCCATAACTATGCGGTTATTGCACTGAAAGGCTTTTAAAGCGCTTGTGAACAATTTTACTTCTTTGCTACCATTCCTTATATACCCCTTTCATACACTCTCGTCATTGTGACGTACTATCCGCGCCATCTGGTGGTTTCCTGCAATTTGCATATTCTTTTTCAAGATGTGTGTAATAATTCTACAGGTGAAATTTTTATTTTAGAGCTCAATTTCTGTGTGATTCTGAATTATCCTTAATTTATGGACATGAGTGTATATTATGATAAATCGAAGAAACGTTACTTTAAGGGTAAAAGGGAACTTCGAAATCACAGAATTTGATAATAATATGAAATTTATATTATTTTTAATCCTAAATCCTAATTCGTTATTATTTATTATTTATATTTATATTATTTATTTATTATTAATTAATTTTTATATTCATATTATTTATTTATTATTAGTTATTATTTATATTCATATTATTTATTTATTATTAATTATTATTTATATTTACATTACATTATTATTATTATTTTATTATGACTTTATATTTATCATTATTCTTTTATATGAAATGAATTTTTGAAATTAATGATGTTAGGTATCTGTTTCATTATCAAAAGTTTTTTTTTCGAGTAATGTGTTTATTCTTCGGCACTGAAAACTGATTTTATTGTCATTCAGTCTTATTAATTTTTAAAAATAATATTTTTCGGTTGGACGATTCTAGTATTGAATTGATAATTTCAAAATTTTCCAGGTACATTACTTTTATGTATTCCTTACTAAAGATTTTAAAGTTTGTTTATGTTTTTGTCATAAAACTGAGTATTCTTTTTTAAAATCACTTGGTCTGTAATAGCAATACATCTCAGATAAATCACAGTTTAGTTCGACAACGGATAAAGACATTTTGTAAGATTTCAGTGACTGTCTGAGAAAAAGATGAATCAGTTTAAAAATAGGGGAAATTATTTTCCACTTTAAGTTTGTTTATAAAGATTCAAGATGGATACAATATTAAAAAATACATTGGATTGTCCTTAAAATTCTTTTGCATGCTACTAAGATATTTAAAAATACAAAAGTATTCATTAAAGCACAAAACTAACACAAGAGATGATTGTACAGAATTCAACAGAGAAGAGACTTACATTTCTCTACATTTTAACCTACCTTTCCATTTCATACCATTCTATTCCTACAGCAGGAATGGAGGGTCCTAGGCACTATGCCAAATAGGAGTGTAGCAGCCCTGGTTAGACTATAAATGTTTATGGAATTAACTGAAGTATCCCATAAACATACATAGTGATGCAACATAACATACATAACAACATAGTGATGTAACATGTGTGTGTAACATGGTGATGCAGTAATTGCGACAAAACTGCATCACGATATGCTATGATCCTCGTATTTGACTTTCATTAAATTAATGTTTAAATAATATTATTGCTCAGAATGCAGCTCTCCCATTGGCTTAGTAAAAGGTTTTCTAATCCTAGTTGCTGATTTCCTGGCTCTCAAAGAGAGATAATTCGAAGTTGTGACTCCCAAATTTGCTAATATTTGTGTGTAGTTCTGATTGTAAACATGATGTCAAAAATATAAAATATAAAAAGACTTAAAAAACATTTTAATTCTTGCAAAGTCGAAAAATATTTTTCTCTAAATTGCATCTTTTACTGCTTCTTTACAAGAACAACAGTTCTTTACAGGCCGTGACTACCTCAAACACACTCGCCCTCCAGAATCTTCTATCATTAGCGACTCATCTCTGATTCCTGATTTTTCCATATCATTCAAACATCTAGTGGGTGGTCTTTTATTGCATATAGTATAAATAATTTTTAATGCTCAGTGTATTTGCCTTGTGAATATTTTTTAAGCATTGTATATAATTACTGTGATGAGCTCATGTATTCCTAGCAGTGTTAAATACATTTATCTAAAGTTAATGAAAACCTTGAGTTAATTCCTGTAAGGATATTACGTTACATGTACATTTCCAATTAATGCCTTGCTATAATTTATCCCTGCAAGTCAGAATCTCTGAACTGGAGGCTAAGGCCTAGGGAATTCAGTTGCCTAAAATTTATTAATTTCTAATGCAGGGACGTTAGCCTTTATTAACACACTGAAGACGGTATGCGCTGAAAAGTGTCTAGCCTCAGTTCCCGCACATTTTTTGTTAAAGTAATAAAAAAAAGGGGGAATTTTTGTCATCCGTCGCCAAAAGTTGAAAATTAAAAGACGGGAACTCCCGTCTCCCGTCTTCAATGTGCCTTGGTTGCTACAAAGACGCCAATTTTGTTGACAATTTTATTGTGGGAGGACCATTTAGGCCTCTAGAATTACTCCCTATTACTCCCTAAGAGTGGAGATCACAGATACACCCAACTCTTACTTTGAAATCGAACCCAAGCTGATCGGAGGGAAGACCGATACGCTAACCACTGTGCAATATAGCGACAGTTGCCTAAAATGCCGCATTCGTATCCGCATAGTTGTTGCATCATTTCTATAAAATAAACAATAAATTTGGAAGTTTTTATTCTGTACATTTTATAAGCATATGTTATTAAAATACTAAAACATGCTGTTTCATAACACAAGGTTCAAGATGCATTAACTATAGTCATACAGGGTTCCCATAGTCCTTAAAAGTCCTTAAGAACTCCTTAATTTTAGCTTTCATTTCTAAGGGCCCTTAAAACTACTTAATTTTTGTCAAAAGTCTTTAAAAATGCCTTAATTTTTAAATTATTGGAACCCGATCAATTTCTGCATCAACGATATTCGCCGTAGTAACGTGATTTTCTATCAGTTCTTGCCGTATTCTCCGAACTTTCTGGTTTTGTAAGTTCAGAGTTAAATTTGCCCAAAACTGGTTCTAAGAATGCCAGTACAGGTGATAAGTACTGGTCAAATATATATATATATATATATATATATATATATATATTAAGAATATATAAAATATTTGTTAATGTTCATAACATTCTTTTACATTTTCTAGCCAAAAGTGCAGTATTAATAATAAAGAAAATCCTCAAATACATATGTTTTCAGTGTATTACTGTAGTAATTCAAAATTCCTTTCCTTAATATCTTTAAAAATTATGAAAATACTTTTAGTTTATTAGTACTTTTTATGGTCACTAGCTGGAAAACTTTTTTGACAAATAAATAATTTTTCACATACTGAAAAGGTTTAAAGTATAAAGTCAGCTGACATTTCCTAATAGCTAACAGTCATGAAGATTTTAATTAAATGAAGCATGGAGAGTGGGGGGTGGGTTTGTAGATATCTCAGTTACTTATGGAAGTTTAATTTCTCTTACATTATATGTAATAGAAAAGACTGAAACTTTTTTCTTTCGAAGCAATGTCAGGTATAATCAGTTAGTATATACATATGGGTAATTTTTAAACAATCAGATCAAATTATGGAAGTTTAATTTCTCTTACATTATATGTAATAGAAAAGACTGAAACTTTTTTCTTTCGAAGCAATGTCAGGTATAATCAGTTAGTATATACATATGGGTAATTTTTAAACAATCAGATCAAATTATGGAAGTTTAATTTCTCTTACATTATATGTAATAGAAAAGACTAAAACTTTCTTCTTTCCCAGCAATGTCTGGTATAATCAGCTAGTGTATACATATGGGTCATTTTTAAACAATCAGATCAAATTATGGAAGTTTAATTTCTCTTACATTATATGTAATAGGAAAGACTAAAACTTTATTCTTTCCCAGCAATGTCAGGTATAATCAGCTAGTGTATACATATGGGTCATTTTTAAACAATCAGATCAAATTATGGAAGTTTAATTTCTCTTACATTATATGTAATAGAAAAGACTGAAACTTTTTTCTTTCGAAGCAATGTCAGGTATAATCAGTTAGTATATACATATGGGTAATTTTTAAACAATCAAAAAGTACTGTTTATAATATTGTATTTTATTCACAATTTATTTTTAATTCGATGACTTAAAAAACTTTAGATGTACATTTTTCAAAATTAGTTTTTGTCAGATAAATTTATCTTATATTAATTTTTAGGCATTTTTATAAACTTAATTCTGAAATATTGTAGGGTATTTATTGAACATACCTTATCTGATTCATAATTATTAAAATAGTTCCTCAGGAAATAAAGTTTATGTCGTCATGCTGTGTATTTTAAGTGGGTCCTTATAAATAGTTACTTTGGTCTTTAGAAAGTCCTTAATTTTTGTTCTGGAAAAAGAGTGGGAACCCTGTCATAAGAAACAACATAAATTTTAAAAGTATAGTATTCAAGCTTTTATAGGTGACTTAAAATCTTTGCCATATTTTTTGTAAAAGTTTCCTATTTTTAACCCTGAAGTTTTTCAGTAATTAAGAAGCTATTAATTTAGATGAAAGAATGTATTACATCGAAAGAACAACCGGAAGTTGTTAATAAGTTATTAGCCGTTTGACAGATCTATTTGAATAACAAATAGTTTAATGAACTATACGTATTATCTCCTCGTTCATATATGAATGAAACGCTTCAGGGAATTTGAATTTTTTTCTACTTACAATGGCAATTATGGTTTTTTTTTCTGAAAGAACAGATTTATCTTATATTCATGAAAATAAAATAGGTCAAAATATTTATTACATAAGTTAATTTATTAATTAACGTGTGATAAATCTAACTGCATAATAAAGAGGAGTGTTTGTATGTCTTGGAACTTCGTCTACATTTTGCTTTGATTTCTTTGAAATTTTACACACTAGCCTTTTTTGGTTAGAAACAGGTACCGATACTTTAATTAACGGAGATATTAATTAAAACTTTTAGTGCGCTATTTTTTTTTACATCTTAAAGTGTAATTTCCAACGACGTTCGGCGAAACGACAAGTGCGAAGACGTTAGGACATTTTAAAACTCTCATTTGAAAGTCCTAGAAAGAGTTACGGACTAAATCGTATAGATTAATTATTTCTCTACCATGTAGTATAATGGTTTTTTGAAAAAAATTCTACTTTTATTATTTTTTACGAGTTTTTTCGAAGGGTCAATTTGAGACCTTTTCACGAAGCATATTTTTAAAATTGTCTTGTAAAGTTTCGTAATCCTACTATTCGGTAGGTTCTTGCATCGTTGGTTTTTGGTTTTGTTTTGTAAGCTATTGTCTACTACTTTGCTAGACGAGGGATAATAAGACAGTGACCTACTGCTTAAAGCCGATTCCAAATGGCTCTTTTTATCCATGCCATAGTGGGATTTGAACCCACGAAGTCAGGTACCGAAGTCCAGCATCCTAACCAATCGGCCATCGTTAGTCTCATCGCAACGTTGCAAAGTACAGATTTTCCTCTCTTTAACTGTGTAATTAAATATAAATTGTATTTCTTTGATTAGTTTTATAATAAAAAAGACTAAAAATTCGATTTTAAAAAATTTACCAACTTTATAATTTTTTCCTAAGTGCTAATATACAATAAAAGTCTTTTCTACAAAAAGTTTTTTACAAAATTATAGATTTTTCAAATACTTTCCTGTTTTATTGGTTAAAACAATCTGTATCTCCATAAATTGTCACGTGATTAACATTTCTTAATCTATTGGTTGTAAAAAAATCTTAGCACCTTGCCATACAAGAACAGCAGTTTTTTTAAAAATAGAAACTGAGACAGACAAACGTAAAACATTGTGTACACTCAAGTTTCTCATCTTTCGTAAAATCTTGTATCATTCACTTACAATCAGAATAATCAACTTTAGTCTAAAACAGAGGTCTTAGACAATGCACCATCAAAGGAATAAGACATCAAATGTATACGCCAGAAGTTTTGAACCTAGGTTAAAAAATGACAAAATAATATATTTAAAAAAAATTATGACTGCTTTTAAAAGTTCCACAGACAAAAATTTTTCAGTTTTGTAAAATATTTATTTGACAAGAAAGTTATTAATGGATAGAAAATATAAAATTGAGCAACAATCAACGTTCTACAAGTCTAGAGTTGATTTCCACATCAGACGGTGAGAACTAATTGCTGATTAAATCTAATCAGTGATAATCAAGTTATATGCAGGATTAGCGGTCATTATATAAATATTAATGCACAATTTTATCATAGTTATCTAATGCAA
Source organism: Pardosa pseudoannulata (assembly GCA_032207245.1). Classification (NCBI taxonomy): domain Eukaryota; kingdom Metazoa; phylum Arthropoda; class Arachnida; order Araneae; family Lycosidae; genus Pardosa; species Pardosa pseudoannulata. The sequence continues at coordinate 74,692,667 of CM063511.1, read as the reverse complement.
GTTAGTGATTAACTCAATGTGTTTTTGTAAGAGAATTAATTTTATGTACGGTTTAATAGACTGTAATGGGTTGGTTGCGAAGGATTTGCTCAACACTTTGCTATTTTATTGCTTATCACACCTTCTGCTTGATGTTGATTACGAATGGCTTTATACTCTGAGATTCGTACAATGGGTACTGCTTTTTGAATTTTCGACTACATATGGTATATTATACAGAAACTGAACTTTTAAGTGGCATTCGTTGTTACACAATATTCAAATATACACTTTTAAGAGCTTATAGGATTCTCTAATCAAGCAGTTGAAATTCCTCAAAGTGCAGACAATTTTATGGTGGGGCAGCAGAAGCTGAGTGCAAGCGGTAGAGTGTTTAGTCAAGAGAGAATTATTTTAATAATAGTAGCAAACGTCTGCAATCCCCAACAAAATATTTCCTATTGTTCTCATTGTTAAGATAAAATTTTATTAATTTATTAAAATAGTTAAAGCACAAACAAATACATTATATATGTAACATATATAAAAAATATTAACCCTAACTAGATTCAAAATTCTCCCAATTCCCGTTCCAATTTTTCTAATTTTTGCTTTCAAAGTTATACAAATTAAAATAAGCCGAATGATGGTGGAATGATGCTCTTCGGTGCCATAGTTCGTGGTTTCAAATCCCACAGCTGGCATGGATGCTTGCAGCTGTTTAGAATAGGCTTTAAGCAGTAGGTGAAGGTCTATTATCAATCTTGTAGGAAAACAGTGGATCGTACCGCTGCAAAAACAAAACCAAATAAACGTGATTCATCGAAATTGCATTCTTAGAACACTTCTCAAAACTAAAATTTGAATTAATAATTGCTACGTGTCACTCTTTCATCTACTTTTTCAAACCTTGCCATATCTTCCAGTAAAAACTGCAGATTCTTCCAATCTTAATGTTATTGTATAGAAGTGTACCGTCACAAATATTTTAGTAAGTCACTAAAGAACCGCTGACCTTAGCTCTTTCTTATGGGTAGTTATTTACGTGATTTACTTCTCCTCAGGACGGCATTTTCACAAATCATCAGCTGCATGATTGTGTCTTGTTTGTGTAAGACGCGTGCACTGCAATAAAGTTAAGTTGCCAAGTAAGCCCTTTCAACTGAAAAATATGGGCTATACCACGTGTGATCGAAAAAAATATTTTATCAGTTACATATTTAAAGGGAAAATTTATCCGAATGAGTAAATGAGTCCATTTATTTAATTCTTATTTCTCATTATGATGGGAAATGAGTTTTTGCTAGATTTTAAAATATTAGTAAGTTGAATTCCACGGTACAACTGTTATAAAGTTACGTTACCAACTAAGCCCTGGCGAGTAAAAAATATGGGCTGTACCACATGTGATCGAAAAAAAATTATTTTACCAGTTACTTATTTACAGGGAAAATTTATCTTAATGAGTAACTGAATCCATTTATTTAATTCTAATTCCGCATCATGATGGGAAATGAATTTTTTGCTAGATCTCAGAGTGTTAGTAAGTTGCATTCTACGACAAGACTTCAATAAAGTTACGTTGCCAAGTAAGCCCTTGCGACTGAAAAATATGCGCTATACCACGTGTAATCGAAGAAAAATAATTTTACCATTTTTTCCATATAAGTAACTGAATAGTTTCCCCCAATTCTAATTCCGCACCACGATGGGAAATGGGTTTTTGCTAGATTTTAAAGTATTAAGAAGTTCCCTTCTTCGATATGATTGTAATAGATAAGTATTACCAAGTAAGCCCTGTCGAGTAAAAAATATAGCACTTGTGATCGGGAAAACAGTATTACCAGTTACCTATTTACATTGAAAATTTATCCTAATGAGTAACTGAATCCATTTCTCCATTTCTAATTCCCTATCAGGATGGGAAATGAGTTTCTTGCTAGATTTCAGAGTATTAGTAAGTTGCACTCCACTGCAATAAAGTTACGTTGCCAAGTAAGCCCTTGCAACTGAAAAATATGGGCTATACCACGTGTGATCGAAAAAAAAATTACCAGTTTATAGGGAAAATTTATCCTAATGAGTAACTGAATCCATTTATTTAATTCTAATTCCTCATCATGATTAGAAATGAGTTTTTGCTAGATTTTAAAGTATTAGTAAGTTGAATTCCACGGTACAACTGTAATAAAGTTACGTTACCAAGTAAGCCCTGTCGAGTAAAAAATATGGGCTATATAGCACGTGTGATCGGAAAAAAGTATTACCAGTTACCCATTAACAGTGAAAATGTATCCTAATGAGTAACTGAAACCATTTCTCCAATTCTAATTCCGCATGCAGATGAGAAATGTGTTTTTTGTTAGATTTCAGAGTATTAGCAAATTGCATATCACACCATTAAAGTTACGTTGCCAAGTAAGCCCTTGTGACTATATCATGGGCTATATCATGTGTGATCGGAAAAGATAATTTTACCAATTATATATTTATATTAAAATATTTTCCAATAAACAATTGAATCATTTTCTCCAATTAAAATTTCCCATCCTGATGGGAAAAGAGTCTCAAGTATAAGAGCACAAATTAAAGTTTAAAGTTTGTATTTTTTTAGTATGTAACAATCATTGATTAAAATGAAATATTTAAAATAGAAAATCCCAATTCTTTATATTGAGTATTCCTATATCGCTATAAGCCTGCAAAGTTCTTTCGTTATTTCTCTTCACGTCCGAGGGTTTTCTACTCATCCTCTTAAGCAGAAGGCGATATCCCTTCCTCGCCTCGCCCCAGTGCACTAATGAATCACACGCTTGTACACACAAACGAAGTCAACGGGAACGGCTCATCATTAGGGATAAAAAAGAAGGGAACACTCGCTCAATCATTTATCGGCGAGCCGTTTTTATTGCTGCCGTCTTCTCCCGTTAACCTACAGAGAAAGACAAGGGAATGCTCGAAAAACAGTTCTAAACTATTAGTTGCAGCAAAGCCAGGGAAACAGTCAGCCAAGCATTGACGGGAGTGTGGTTGCTGGAGGAAGCAGGCAGGCGGACTTATTCAGCGATTGACTTGCACGAGGTTTTGAGTGTGTGCTATACAAAAGATGTGATGTTTCATAAGTGTACGATAATTTGGAATTGGTGTTTTCTTTGTTTAAATGGTTATCTCGAGGAGTTGGAGTTTGCCTGGATTTAAGAACGGTCGAAACTGGAGGATAGATGGCAGAACCAATCTTGATTTTATCGTAAGTTTTTATACATCTATTTAATGTTATAGGCATAAAGCTTATAGAGTTTTTATAACTTATTTACTTTATATATTACTGACCTTATATTAACTTATTTAAATAAGAAATTTTAGTATTCATTCCAATGATTTTTTTACCTATTTTATTTTATGGGGAATAGTACTTCTAAAAGGCTGAGAAAAAAAAATCAAATTTTTCATTACAGTCAATCAAAATAAAACTCGTACACGAAGCTTTTAGTGTTCAATTTGAGATTTTGAAAGTGAAAAGTAGACCCATTTTTAATTAAATAACAAATAAAACTAATAATTAATATTCTTGCACAAATAATTTGCACAGTATTTAAACAATTTAGCACCTATTTAAATGAATGTAAAAAATCAGGGTAGAAATCAAACTCTTATGCTATGCAAAATTATCAGTTTTAAAAAACTTAACATGATACTTTCAGTTTATCACGTGGGCTTCTTAAAGTATATTTTTTCGTGTTTTCCACTTTTAAAATCTCAAAATGAACAGAAAAAGCACAATATATGAATTTTACTTTGACTGATTATAGCCCATTTTATTGTTCGAACACTTTTATAGATTCAAAATCTGAAATATTAATCTGTATTTCAAATGTTATTTAGGTTATTATTTAATTTATGGGGGCTTTTTTTACGAAAAGAAAATTTTAAATAACCTTTTTCTCCATGTTTGTTTTTCCTCGAATCACGGCATTGAAAGTGCTAAGATTGGTTTTCTATTTTAAAATCTCAAATTGAACAGCAAAGGCGTAATATATGAGTTTGTCTTGTTTGATGTCAGACTGTAGCTTCTTTTACTGTTCTAACCCTTTTGTAGATGCATTCAAAATCTGAAATCTTAATCTTTATTTCCAAAGTTATTTAGATATAGGATTTCATTTATAGGGACTTACTTTTATCAAAAGAAAATTTTAAATGGCTCTTTCTCCAGGTTTGTTTTTCCTGGAATCACGTGCATTAAAAGTGCTAAAATTGTTTTATTTTTAAATCTCAAATTGAACAGTAAAGGTGTAACATATGAGTTTGTCTTGTTTGATGTCAGACTGTAGCTTATTTTATTGTTCTAATCCTTTTGTAGATGCATTCAAAATTTGAAATCTTAATCTTTATTTCAAAAGTCTTTTAGATATAGGATTTCATTCATAGGGACTTACTTTTACCAAAAGAAAATTTTAAATGGCTCTTTCTTCAGTTTTGTTTTTCCTGGAATCACGTGCATTAAAAGTGCTAAGATTGGTTTTCTATTTTAAAATCTCAAATTGAACAGTAAAGGCGTAATATATGAGTTTGTCTTGTTTGATGCCAGACTGTAGCTTATTTTATTGTTCTAATCCTTTTGTAGATGCATTCAAAATTTGAAATCTTAATATTTATTTCCAAAGTTATTTAGATATAGTATTTCATTCATAGGGACTAACTTTTATCAAAAGAAAATTTTAAATGGCTCTTTCTCCAAGTTTGTTTTCCCTGAAATCACGTGCATTGAAAGTGCTAAGGTTTATTTTTATTTTAAATAGCAGTGTTAAATTTTTTTACTGGTTTTCTACAATTTATAAAATAAAAATATGCTGTATAATTTAGAGTGATCTTTATTTTTAAAGTGTGATTTCCCCATCAAATGGTGAGAATTAATTAGAGAATTAAATGCCGATTAAATCAAATCAGTGACGTAAGTAGGATTAGCGATTTTCATGTAAATATTAAGGAAGATATTTATCACAGTTATTTAGTGAAATTTAATGTTTAACTTCGCTGTATCTGTAATAGAAGTAATCTTATATAAGGTTTAACAGACTGGTTTTTAAGACTTCGTTAAGTATTGGGCTATTTTATTGCTGATCAGACGTACTATTTGATGTCGATTATGAATGGCTATAAACATTGGGACTCAAATATACAAACGCTACTGCTGTTTGAATTTCCGCTTTTGGAATTGCTAATTGAATATCTTATTTTTTTTTATACAAATATATAAAGAAACCGTGGAATTTCGTTCTTTTTCATTGCAGGTGACAGTAAATTTTTTATAACTTAAAACTTTAAAGAATTTGAGAATCCAGGCACAGTCTTGTAGAGAGGGTTTTAATAGATCCTAAAAGATTATTGAAGACAAAATATTAATATTTAAAACTTTTAACCCCTTCCAGGTTCATTTTATTTCGGGATTATGGGTAAAAAAAATGTCATTTTTATGCTTGTATTCATACATACATAGCTTTTTAAACATAATAGCATCATTTGCATACAAAATTTACTAAAAATTAATGTAAAAAAATGAATTTAAACTAATGAGTAATTTGCAAGTATAGTTGACTTTCTGTACGGCAGAAATCATTAGACTTTGGAATCAATTCACACTAACTATGAATATAAAGCTTAGAATACCTAGCTTTTACCTTGAATTAAATTTTATTTATATCCTTTGCATTTACATAAATGATTATGAAATTATTAATCAAAATTTGATTGTGTATGATACAATCGAAAACACAGTACTGCACAGAGTCCAACATCGCAATCTGGACAGTAGAACCTTGTTTCTCTCCTTACCTTCTTCCCTCTACTGTCTCTCTTTGAGCAGCAAATATTCTAGTAGCCAGAAAAGTAAACAAAAGCATTCGAAACCATAAAAAGCACATGTGAAATAATTCGGGAAAGACTGATTGCGCAATGTGAAATTTCACAGTGCCCGAGCTACACTCGGGATGAGCCAGGATGGTACATTTCGCCTGCCCGAGTTCAGCTCGGGAAAAACCGGGGAGGGGTTAAAATCTTTGAAATTTTTTAAAAATTAAATTTTAACTAAATGAGCTGTTCTAACTAACTTTTCTTTTCTGAATATACTTATAAAAAACAATAACAATGTTTTCTGTAAAAATTAGAATAATATTTTTTAAAAAAGTACCTTGTCCCCTTAAAATGCCTTTGTCTTTTTATTTTAAAACAATACTCAAATAATGCGAAATGTTTACGAATTTTGCAATATGTCACGAATAATTAATAGCACATTTTTAAAAGCAATGAAAAGGAAAAGAAAACATTTTGTATATGCATTTTCGTTTAATTTTTATTTTTATGCCATGAAATGGTTTCAGATTTGTTTTTTACATCCCCAGTTCATAGTTTACTAGAGGAAATATTTTGTTATGTAAATAAACAGTTAAGTCCTGTTGGGTAATTTTCCCATAAAAAACAACATAATTTTTATTTTAGTATAAACTCATTTTTATCAACAGTGTATTTAAAAGAATGCAAAAATGCATTATACTTTCAAATACAATATTGATTTAAATAAGTTCATATCAAGATTAAAACATTGTAATATGTATTATTTAATTTCTCAGCTAAAGTTTGCTGATCACTAGATGCTGCTTAATAACTAACATTATTATAACATTCAGTCACCCATATTAGATTTTTTACAGGAATTAATTTTTTCGGTGTATCATTTAATGTATGTCAGTTGTTCAACTTAGAATAAAAATAATAAGAGTAATAATAAAAATTTTTAGTATAGTTATTTCACAATAAATATTGGCTGATCGGGTATTTAATACAGTGACTTACTGACTAAGAAAAGAAACAGACTGCACATCACTGAAAGCAGAGATTTGTGAATGATGTTATTGAAATTGGATTCCGGAATAAACAAGCTATTAAAACTCTATTCGCCTCAACTATCTAGTAAATTAACACATTGTATGCGGAACACGTACTAGTACATTTTCTGACGATTGATACTTGAGCTCGGGTCACGTACTAATACGGGCTAGTGTAACAGCATGTTTTGTTTGAGGGTACAAAAATAATGTTATACACAGAAAAACGAAGCCGAATGTTCTTTAATATACTTTATACAACCTTCTAAAATGTTAAATTAATATGAGTATACAAATATTAATTACTTAACGTAGCAACTATTATTGCTGATTACTTAAGCATAATATACATAAAAGTGCATAAAAATAGAAAATATAAATAGGTAATATTATTTTCTTATTATAATATATATTAACCGCTGATTACGTAATATTTATAAGATGCGATTTTCAAAGAGATCCTACATTCGGAACTTACGCCTTAAATATCTCTTATGAAGATGGCTTCCCATTTTCAAGGAAAAAAACCCTCAGCTAACAATCAACCTTATCGGTGATATATTATCTGTTAGGGCACTTTATTTCCTGAAACGATGCTCGATGATTCACAACGCATCGCTAACCTGCCAAGTCTGTTGCTGCCCGGCTGTAGAACAGCAGTCGCCGAATGATGGTCCAGGGACCACATTCGGCGAAGGAAAAATGGATGATTATTTATTATGATCTGCAATACAACTAAGAAAACATTTCATTAACATTCAGATTAAAAAAGAAAACTAACAGAACTTATGATGAATTATGCTTTTTATTATTTTTTTTAATCTTAGGTACTATTTATTAGCAAAGTAAATAGTACCTAAGATTGAATCGATCTATCTTACTACTTAAATCTCAATGTTGTATTTCAGTCATCTTTGTCAGATCTCATTTTTGTTTTTCTTTAAAAAATGAATAATCATTATTGAGTGAGAAAGCACTGAAAATTTTTATATGATTTTCAGCAACATATTTGTGCGAAAAAACCTTTTCGTTTGTTCCAGCAATTAAAACTTAATATCGCTCTCAGCTTGAAATAAATTCAGTTTCTCCGTCCTTGCAGTAACTTCGTTGGAGCCAAAACATCACATTCGGATGGTCGATAAGCGAGAACATATATCACACTAAAAATGTGTAATGCATAAGTAGAGTTTTTTTTAAATTTACGATATAACTTTTTTATTTTCAATATGTGCATTTTGTATTAATAAAACAAAAGTGTCTGATTATTATTCTTTAAATATTTTTAATGAATTTTTTATATTAAATTCATATAATTAGTGATAAACCAAATAAAAATTATACATGTAGTGGTTCATAAAGTTTTAAAGATTTGCCGACCACTGCTATAGAATACTCGTAACATCGTTCTAATTCCACAAAAGTTTATAAAAAAGGATGTACGGTATGTAAAGATTCACAGAAAACATTAGAAAATCTGGAGATAGATTTTGATTATCTTGACTAATTTGAATAATATAGACGAATTAAAATCAGCAAATCCACAAGGCGCAGTAGAAATTAAATTCAAACAGTCGTAGCCAAAGGGTTTTTAATTTCTGGAACACAAAAATTAGTCATTTTACTTAAGAGAAAATTAACTAGTACTTTTACTTAAGGCGAGAAAGCAAATGAGAGCAATAAAACAGAGAAAACATGGAAAATTATTTAAAACTCCTGATTAATGAGCTCATTACCGATCTTATGTCTTTTGTATTAATAAAACAAAAGTGTCTGATTATTATTCTTTAAATATTTTTTAATGAATTTTTTATATTAAATTCATATAATTAGTGGTAAAACCAAATAAAAATTATACATGTAGTGGTTCATAAAGTTTTAAAGATTTGCCGACCACTGCTATAGAATACTCGTAACATCGTTTCTGATGTCACAGAAGTTTGTAAAAAGGATGTATTACCACCCATATATATAAAAATAACCCCCCCCACCCCCCACCCCCCCCCCCCCCCCCCCCCCCCCCCCCCCCCCCCCCCCCCCCCCCCCCCCCCCCCTTATTTTCACCCCCACCCCCCCTCCCCCCCCCCCCCCCCCCCCCCCCCCCCCCCCCCCCCCCCCCCCCCCCCCTAATTTACGTATGTAAAGATTCACAGAAAACATTAGAAAATCTGGAGATAGATTTTGATTATCTTGACTAATTTGAATAATATAGACGAATTAAAATCAGCAAATCCACAAGGCGCAGTAGAAATTAAATTCAAACAGTCGTAGCCAAAGGGTTTTTAATTTCTGGAACACAAAAATTAGTCATTTTACTTAAGAGAAAATTAACTAGTACTTTTACTTAAGGCGAGAAAGCAAATGAGAGCAATAAAACAGAGAAAACATGGAAAATTATTTAAAACTCCTGATTAATGAGCTCATTACCGATCTTATGTCTTTTGTATTAATAAAACAAAAGTGTCTGCTTATTATTCTTTAAATATTTTTAATGAATTTTTATATTAAATTCATATAATTGGTGGTAAACCAAATAAAAATTATACATGTAATGGTTCATAAAGTTCTAAAGATTTGCCGACCATTGTTATAGAATACTCATAACATCGTTCTGATGTCACAGAAGTTTGTAAAAAGGATGTACGGTATGTAAAGATTCACAGAAAAAATTAGAAAATCTGGAGATAGATTTTGATTATCTTGACTAATTTGAATAATATAGACGAATTAAAATCAGCAAATCCACAAGGCACAGTAGCAATTAAATTCAAACAGTTGTAGACAAAGCATTTTTAAATTCCGGAATACAAAAATTAGTCATTTTACTTAAGAGAAAATTAACTAGTACTTTTACTTAAGGCGAGAAAGCAAATGAGAGCAATAAAAGAGAGAAAACATGGAAAATTATTTAAAACTCTAATGGCTGATTAATGAGCTCATTACTGAACTTATGTCTTTTGTATTAATAAAACAAAAGTGTCTAATTATTATTATATAAATATATTTACTAACTTTTATATTAAATTCATATAATTGGTGGTAAACCAAATAAAAATTATACATGTAGTGGTTCATAAAGTTCTAAAGATTTGCCGACCACTGCTATAGAATACTCAGAACATCGTTCTGATGTCACAGAAGTATAAAAAGAATGTATGATATGTAAAGATTCACAGAAAAATTAGAAAATCTGGAGATAGATTTTGATTATCTTGACTAATTTGAATAATATAGACGAATTAAAATCAGCAAATCTACAAGGCACAGTAGCAACTAAATTCAAACAGTCGTAGCCAAAGGATTTTTAATTTCCGGAATGTCATGTAGTCCTCGTTTATATTTGGGTATTAACCTGTGATCAAATGTACAGTGGTATTTATTTTGGTTGCGTTGTGTAAAAATATTTTAGTACTAATGTTCAACCACAGGTTCTGAGAAACTACAGACATAAAATATGAAAATAAACTAAAAGCTAAATGAAAAGCATCTGAAACCAGCTTAAAATAAAAAAAAGTAAATTTATTATAATGACTTATATACATCTATGTACACACAATCTGATTCTATCTTCATAAAATTTGCTTTATCCACACCTTCAAATTAAGTGCCACTCTAATTTAGTTCGGACAATAATTTTTCATCACTTAAGTAAACATGTAAATATAAGAGAGAGGACCTAATCTCAATTTCAAATATATGTAAAAAGGGGGTACCTTTGTTAGTTAATATGGTGTGCCCGGAACACTGCTGGTTGAGGGCTTATCAGGATTGGGTATGTATGGATCTTCCGTCTGTCTGGTCAGAGGCTTCCTTCTGAGTGTTTGGGGTGCGGCCGTGATATTTGATACAGGAACACTGCTAGTAGTCGCTAGATGTTCTGAACGTTTCCGGAGTCTCTGTCGAACTCAAGGGTATTCTCCTTGGACTCCCCAACACATTCCGTCAGACTTGTCTCCTCGACTGGACTTTCGAACACCTTCTTTTTTTTATTTTATTAATTTCATCCTTATCCCCTCTTCCTTCTTATCGTCCAATCGGGATCGTTGTAAAAAACTAATTGGTCTGCTTAAACCCGCCTTGAGACCGCCAACGTGGAAAACCTTATCCCTTCTAATTGGGCACTGTCCCTTAGGGACTCATAAATAACTCCACAAAGGTACATTCTTATTTAGTGTTTTTCTTATATCCGTTGAATATAAATTTATGGTCCTTTTTCCTTTAGAAAAGATGTGATGAAGTCAGATTTAGATCCCGAGCATTTTAATTCTTGTTTGAATGAATCCACTATATTACTGATCTAAATCGCCTCATCACACGGAACACAAAAATTGGTCATTTTATTTAAGAGAAAATTAACCAGTACTTTTATTTACTGCGAGAAAGCAAACAAGAGCAATAAAAGAGAGAAAACATGGAAAATTATTTAAAACTCTAATGACTGATTAATGAGCTCATTACCGATCACAGTCCAATAAACTCAAATAAATTATTCAACAGAAAATAATCGTTTGGAAAATGTTTTAAGTGATTTAAAAACCCATTCTTTGGGCATTAATTGGAGTATGGTGTTCCGATTGACCGGAGCTTGTAAATCGGAATTCTGAAGTCATTTATAAAGTTTATTTTAAGCATTGTATATTTAAAAGGCGTTAAAGGGCGAAATAATTATTTGTATTTATTCTCCTCTAAGTAGATAATGGAAGGATTTCGTGTTCTTCAATTATAACGGTGAGTTTTGAGGAAGTGTTTGGTCACGTAATAAAGTGTAATGTTCTATGAGAGAGACTCATAAATAGCTGTGGTTTAATGGGTACCATCAGTTCAGTATTAGCTAGAGAGGTATTATTCGAATAATTCCCATCTCGCTTGATTTCACTTCTAAAGTGCTTTTTAGCTGGAAGTTATGCAATTTCTCTTAGCTTTAGTATAAGATATAAATATATCCCCTTCTTGTCATAGTAAGATTTATTTTAAACTATTATTATTAGAGTACCATAAAGTATCTTTTAACAAGTATTTTTAAAGAAGCATAGTACTTTTTGAGACTTAAATTCTGTATTAAATAGACAAGGCAGGTTGAATCTTAGTTTTTAATTTTTTAAATTAAAAACTAAGGACGACATTCTTATAATAAGACGAAAAAAATTAACGACATTCTTATAATAAGAATGTATAATGTTGTAACATATAAGACACTAAAATCATTTAGAAAAGTTTTTTTAATAGATTTATTTTAGTAATTTTCTAATGGATTTTCTAATAGATTTTACTATATTAGAAATTACGAGATTATTTGAAAAAAATTGAGTCTTCTAACAATATTGCACAACAAAAGATTATAATTCCTTAACAATTCATTAAAAAGTAATATAAGACTCCTCTCATAAGACTCCTCTCTTCGTCTCGACTCTCGAACACCTTCTGTCGGACTCTCCTCTAGTCTCGACTATCGAACACTTTTTTTGGGGACTTCCGAACCTCTTCTCAATTTTTACATTTTTCTTATTTTTTTTTAAAAATTTCAACCTTGTCTTCTCTTCCTTCTTATCATCCAATCGGGATAGTTGTAAGAATCTCGTTGGTCTGCTTAAACCCCGCCTTGAGACCGCCAACTTGAAAAACCTTATACCTTCTAATTGGGCACTGTCCCTTAGGGACTCATAAATACTCCACAAAGGTACATTCTTATTTAATGTCAAGTACGGAGACGGGATTCTAATCTGGGACTGGGATCAGAACCCCGTCCGAGACCACCGTACAAGACAACAATATCCGTAAAATATAAATTTATGGTCCTCTGTCGTTTTACAAAGATGTGATGAGGTCAGATTTAGATCCCGAGCATTTTACTTCTTGTATGAATGAATCAATTATATTACTGATCTAAATCGCCTCATCACAGTCATACTTTATTTTTTGTATTTTTCTCATAAACTCTGGATCGTACATGAACGTTTCTTTGGACAGTTTTTATGTACTCCCAACTAGGAATTTAGCTGTGCAGAGTTTATGAGGTAATTTTGGGACACCCTGTATATTGTATTAAAATATCAACTCATAGATATATCAGTCAATATTAGTTGTTGTCCCTCATAGCTCCATGTATTGTATTCGTTTGTCTCTTTGACTGAACTTAAAGTTTTCTTACAAAGAGTTAGCTTAACAGCTATGAATTTAATGTTATTTATATTTTGAATACGTAATGTATTACTACATCATTTCGTGAGCCATATTTGTCAAAATTTGTTGATGTCTTAATCGTTTTAGTCCAACCAACTATTGCATTAGTTTGATGCATGTTTAGTTGCAAATTCCTTCTTTTTTTTACCAAAGTAATCCGGGCTACTTCTCTCCGAAAAACGTCTTAAAGGGTTGAGGGTCCACAGAATTACTGGCGTGTCAAAAAATGAACAGAAATGAATGGTTTCAACAAATTAGAAAAATCAATAGTCATCTCTTGCTAGTATTTTTGTCGCATATTTATATCCAGATATTTAGTTTTCACTGAAAATAGGTAAGAAATGTATTATATGAAAAATTAATTTTAGGATTTATTTTAGATTTCCTTTCTATATTGGAATTTAACAATTAGAGAGATCTTGGACGCATGATGTAGGAAAATATTTTATATTCGTCACTAAAAGTTTTATATCAAAACAAAAATTTTTGAGAACTGTAATTATCACTATATATTTACAGTATACATCACTAAAAGCTTTACTTAAAATATCGGGTGATCCAAAAGTCAGGACGAAGTTTAAAGTTAAATAATTCTAAAACGAATGAAGATAAAAAAAAAATACGATTTGCATCAAATGGATGGAAAAAAACCGGATTTTGTGTGTCAACGAAAAATTAGTTCTGTTGGCGACCAACAGATGGCGCTGTCTAATTTTTGATGTAGGATTATGCATCACTAAAAACTTTACTTAAAATATCGGGTGATCCAAAAGTCAGGACGAACTTTAAAACTGAATAATTCAAAAACGAATGAAGATAAAAAAAACACGATTTGCATCAAATGGATGGAAAAAAAACCGGATTTTGTGTGTCAACGAAAAAATAGTTCTGTTGGCGACCAACAGATGGCGCTGTCTAATTTCTGATGTGGGATTATACAAAACAAACAAACGATATAAAAACAAGAAACTGCAACAGGTAATGGTAGTCGAATCTTGTATGCATCGAAATGCTGTCCATAGTTGAGAAAGCTCTCTTAGTTAAACTGTATTATTAGAATTCTGAAAGTGACATTGAGGCATTGCGAGCATATCGCCACATAAAGAGTGTGACAGTGTGGTGACTCGTCTCAGAGCTGTACTACTGAATGATAGACACCACATTGAACGTTTACTAATTAACTGTAATTAAGTTAACTTGTAAGTTGTCCACATTTTTTCAATTTTAAATCATCCATTGGTGCAATAAACCACTACAGTGCCATCTGTTGGTCACCAACAGAACTATTTTTTCGTTGACACACAAAATCTGGTTTCTTTGCCATCCGTTTGTGGCAAACAGTATATTTCTATCTTTATTCGAATTATTCATTTTAAAATTTCATCCTAACTTTTGGATCACCCGGTATTTATTTGTAAATTATATTGTAAATTAAAAAACATGAAAAGGAACTTAAGTTTTATTATTAAAAACTCCAGATTTAAAAATATCATGATAACAAACAAATTTTTAAGTTCTAATATATATTTAGTTACATGTGCATACAAAATTTATTGAAGTTATCGGGAATTGTTTATAAGATATATACAAGAACTAAATACTAAAAAAATTGAGAAATAACAGTTTTAAATTTTTGAATTTTTTTAATAAACAAGTGATGCAAATATTATAATTCACTATAGCTTTAATTTTTATTTGAAATTTAACAAAAGTATTGTACCAAAATGTGCATAAAAGTTTTTTGTAGTTTAATATATGTGTAAAATAAAAAATCTAAAATGTTAAACATTAAATAGTTTACAGATTCCTCAAAAATAGATGTGTTAATGTTTTTATTATACATTTTGTCTAAGTTTTTGGCAAAGACACCGATTTGTTGCTAGAATATGTTAAACTAGCGTATAGCCCGTGTATCCGGTCGCTGTTTTAGGTGACACAAGGAAGAATCAGGTGTATCTTGATTAATGAATTTATTTACACTTCTGCTATATACAAAATTTCACAACTACACAAAAAATAAAATTCCGATCACAGGTAAGTGATTAGTACACGTAGACCTGAGTAGAGACGGGTGCCTAAACTAAAATCAGTCTCTGCCGAAATATTGGTGATTCGACGGAAGAAACAATCCGGTAGCTCTCGCCAAAGTTCACTGAAGTACTGGTAGAATATCAAAGCACAGTTAGAGTTCCGAACGAAAAATGCAAATAATCCTGAAGAGGATTATATTAGAAAAGGAAACCCAATGCACAGGGTATCGTTTCAATCTCAGCAAGAGATATATCCTAAGACGGGATTTCGCAAAATAAAACTCTCCGATGGAGAGACTGGTCGAGGCGACCTCCGAGTTAGCCGATGCTGGCTATTCTTTAAAGAAAAGATCCTAAGGTGGGATTATAGAAAAAAAAAAACTCTCCGGTAGAGAGACTGGTTAAGGCGACTTTTGAATTAGCTGGTTGCTAGCTAACTAATTTATCTAAAAAATCTTCTCTCTTCTCTTTCTAGGGGAGGGGCCTCTAAGAGAGCGGCCTCACCCACAAATTCATTATTGGATCACGTAGCCATGACTTCATCTTCGAACAACTGGATTGGTCCGGGTTAAACAATCATCGGCCGCAAACCCAGGGGTCCCTGGAATTCTTAGCGGCTACATCTAAGTCGCGGCAAATCCTTTGTCGTTCCAATGATCATATTTCTGGCTGTCAGTGAAGGAGCCGGGTTGTCTGGTATATTGTTCCTCTACTATAGGGCACAGCAGTGTAGACATCGTGGTGCCGGGGAAAACAATCCTTTTGTATCCACACAAGCGAAGTCCACCTCTCATAGCAAAGTTCTTTGATATCGACACACCGCTAAATCACGCCGTTACACCCGTAATATGATGGGATCAGTAAAATTTTTAATTTTCCAGAATTGCAAAGTACCCTATGAGGCAGGTAAAAATGGTTTGTTTTTTAATTGAGAATTATCTGGTACAAGCTCAATAATTTATTTATCTCCATACTCTTCTGAAGTCTTCCAATACTGTGAATGTAGTTTAGAATCACGCTGAATTTATTTAGAAAGAAAAATTAATTCAAACTTTTCTTAGCTGTGTCAAAATTATCGTTAAGTTCTTCCCAATTTTGTTTTGCCGAAGGAATGAAACTATCACTCCCACTACACCTAGGAAGTAGATAGAATTTGTTGTTAATACCATAGATAAAATTTTTATTGCAACAAAAATAATCGATGATTAAATTTAAAATAATCCCATATGTACCAAATCTATTATTTAAGCCAAATATAAAGGAAAATTATTTACGTAATATCTAAGTTCAATGATAAAACGTATGAAAATAATGCAGACGATATTTAGAGAATTTAAAATAAGAAGTGATTAAATGAGAGGGTTCAAGGAATGGCGTCATAATGCTAGAAAAAATGTTATTTTTACCTATTTATTATGTGGTAAATTGATATATTTAATCGTGTGTTCTTAACCGGGGAAAATATTGCTTGAAATAATGGCATTAAATGCTCGAAAAGGGGGGAAGGGGTCTATTTCGAATGTTTTAAAGACGAAAGTATTTTTCGCTGTGATATGAAGCATATTTATACCAATTTATTTTAGAATCCGATCGATAGTTAGGAGAAGATAAACTTTACTGGCTTTAAATTTTCTAACCCTAAGTCATCAAAAATCCAATATGGATTCCTCTATCCATTCCAGGTCCACTCTCTTCATAAATTCGAGGATAGACGGACAGATAACTTAGGCTGTTATTATATAGGGGATTAAAAAAAACTCCTAGGCGCAATAGCACCTAGGGGTCCCAGGGCCTACGGTGTCAATCTCCGTTTACGAGACCAAGGGCTCTGGGGTGCAAACCATATGTTCCGGTTAGGTAGTCAATCTAAAGCGGAACCCCCAGTGTTTAGTTCCCAAGCACGCTTGGTCCTCAGTTCATCTACCCACTGAAGGGATGAAAGGCTGAGTCAACCTTGCCCAGCCCGGGGATCGAACCGCGGACCTGTGTCGTGAGAGCACGAAGCGCTACCCCAACGCCACTGGGCTCTCATATAGGGGATTACAAAATCTTTAAACATTGTCTCTCCTATTTGCTATCAAAATTATGTTTTCCCTATAACAGCAGTAATATTATTCTTAACATTTGAAGCAATATTAATAACTAAACATATAAAAAATAATAAGTGTATATGATTGTACCTATGAGCCCTTTGACCCAATTATCCGGTACCATAAGGTATATTAGTGAGACAAACAAAGGATAATTACTGAAGCAATCATTTAATAAAACAGAGTTACCAAGAAATAAAGTAATCCACTGCTGAGGATTCTAGAATACGTTCTGTTGTTGTTGTTGTTGCATAGGCCACTTGGTCTAACCAAGCCTGATTGAGACGGAGGCTACTCGTATTAAGGCAAGGGGGTGAGCCTTTCGTTTTGTCAAGCACCTGAAGGGCGAAAGTACGATTTAATCACAAGTAAGTCCTCGTAATTTTGAAGCAGAGACCCATAGGCTTAGTCTGCCACCCCAGAAATATTGATTGAGAACTTGGAGGACATTGTGAGTACGAACATATTTTACGTACCTTAGTCACCTTTAACGAACAAGGAAAGTCTTACATGCTCGGGCTTCGAACCCATAACCCTCCAGTTACGTGAGCGTTGCCTTTGCTGACTGAGCTACCGCGGATCTAGACTACGTTCTATTGGTCAAAATTGGTTCATCTGTGAGAAATATGGTTCTGCAATTACAGCATATCATTGAACATGAAGAAGACATATTGAGTACTTTTAATCCTACTTTTTAATATTATTTAGCATTTATAAAGGATATTAAATGTGTTTATACGTTTAACAACTCCACCTACAGGCGTATTTTTGTACTAACATTTTTTATGCAGTAAATGTCCGGCTCATCATTTGAATTATCTGTAGATACCTCATTTGAACCAACAGAACGTATTCTAGTATATATGACATTCATTTTGCTAAGTACTAACTATAATACATAGCAATGTATTAATAATCGGTAATTTTATTGTATTTTTAAACTGATACAATCTTGGTTGTAGAGGAAATTTCAGTTTATTTTTATTTTACAAACAAGCTACTTTAGGAGGCTAGTTCTTTAATTTCAAACAAACATGCATCACCCACATTAAAACAATGTCCAAAGCTTCTCGGTTTTTCCTTTACGTTTATTTGAAAAACAATTAATAAATAGCTAACTATAACATATAGCAATATATTAATAATCGGTAGTTTTATTGTATTTTTAAACTGATACAATCTTGGTTGTAGAGGAAATTTCAGTTTATTTTTATTTCACAAACAAGCTATTTTAGAAGGTTAGTTCTTTAATTTCCTATTTAGAATATTAATGAAATGTTAACACATAAATTCAGTAATAAGCGTTTTTTCCTTACCACAAAGCGGTCAAAAGACATTTGCTTACTTCCTTTCTACAATTTTAAACAAACATGGGTCACACACACTAAAGCAATGCCTAAAGCTTCTCGGTTTTTCCTTTACGTTTATTTAAAAAAACAATTAATAAATAGCTAACTGTCAGTCAGCAAGTTTGAGCTGTCAGTAAATACTCAATTGTTGATAGCTGGAATGTCACATTGCAAAGGCTACTGTTGCGATGTAGTTAATTACGCGAATGAAAACACTTCTTTTCAAACACAAAAACTTATATTTTACGTCACTAAATACAACACCAAAACAAGTATGACATAAAAATTTTCATGTGCGAAACAAAATGAAAAACGTACATCATTCCAGCTGCCGTGCGGATGCGTACTCGATGTGAAGTGTTACTACTAGAAAGTTCTGAATAGCGCCGAAAACGAATCATAGAAAAGTTGAGTTGTTTTGTTCCGGATGCATCGGAACAGCTACTATTACTTATTACCTACCAAAATTTTGTTTTCTATGTCCGTTTCATAGATAATAGTAATTGCATTAAAGAAAATTTGAATTTACTCCTCGTAAAATTTGACATATTACTAGCTAAACGCAATAAAAATTAATAAGTAATAACTTTAATATAACTCTGTGTAGGCTTTCTTTACAAACAGGAATACATTGTTTGTGTTCATCAAGTTATTACTGTGACCACTTGAACTGAATATTTGTCTCATATCATTGTCGAATGATGCATATCTAACATATCTGAGTGTTACACATGCCATCTTTCCAATTCACTGATCACAAGGCAAATATTTTGCCCGAAGCGCTTAGTATCGTGATCCAAAACAGCGGCAGATCTTTTCTTATCGAACTACCGGAAATGCTATTAGGAAGTCGGAAGAAACGAATCTCCATTCTCTCTAAAATTCTGCTCTCCAAATAGTTTACCAACCCCGTGAGAAAAAATTTTCCTCAAACGCTTGCACTCGATTTAATAACTTTAATCAAATTTACATTTTTGGCAACTTAATGGAGACAAAACGTACTTCGGTATAAAAAAGAAACAGAAGGTGTAATTTTAAGGAAGTTGGCAGCACGTGAAAGAATTGCAGAGCAGGAAATTGGTAAAGAAAGGGAAATATTTGGACGAAAAAAGAAAAGTGGTAACGAAATTAATGAAGTGGAAAAACCGGACAGTTTTGGACATTGCTTCAGTTTGGGTGACACATTTTTTATTTAAAATAAAAAAGGGGAAATGAGTGAATGTCCTTTGACCGCAACCGTGGTAAGGAAAATACGTTAATCACCGAATTTGTGTGTTACAGTTTCATTAGGAGTTTACAGAGGAACTGTGAGGATTAACCTCATAAAATACCTTGTTTTGGGGATAAAAATAAATTTCTACCACATGCATGTGATTGTATCAGTTTAAAAGTACAATAAAACTACTTATTATTAATACATTGCTATATGTTACACTTAGCTATTTATTAATTGTTTTTTAAATAAACGTAAAGGAAAAACCGAGAAGCTTTGGGCATTGCTTTAGAGTGTGTGACCCATGTTTGTTTAAAATTGTAAAAAGGAAGTAAGTAAATGTCTTTTGACCACTTTGTGGTAAGGAAAAAACGCTTATTGCTGAATTTATGTGTTAATATTTCATTATGATTCTAAATAGGAAATTAAAGAACTAGCCTTCTAAAATAGCTTGTTTGTGAAATAAAAATAAACTAAAATTTCCTCTACAACCATGATTGTATCAGTTTAAGAGTACAATAAAACTACCGATTATTAATACATTGCTATACGTTACACTTAGCTATTTATTAATTGTTTTTTAAATAAACGTAAAGGAAAAACCGAGAAGCTTTGGGCATTGCTTTAGAGTGTGTGACCCATGTTTGTTTAAAATTGTAAAAAGGAAGTAAGTAAATGTCTTTTGACCGCTTTGTGGTAAGGAAAAAACGCTTATTGGTGAATTTATGTGTTAATATTTCATTATGATTCTAAATAGGAAATTAAAGAACTAGCCTTCTAAAATAGCTTGTTTGTGAAATAAAAGTAAACTAAAATTTTCTCTATAACCATGATTGTATCAGTTTCAAAGTAGAATAAAACTACCGATTATTAATACATTGCTATGTTATAGTAAGCTAATTATTAATTGTTTTTCAAATAAACGTAAAGGAAAAACCGAGAAGCTTTGGGCATTGCTTTAGAGTGTGTGACCCATGTTTGTTTAAAATTGTAAAAAGGAAGTAAGTAAATGTCTTTTGACCACTTTGTGGTAAGGAAAAAAAGGTTATTGCTGAATTTATGTGTTAATATTTCATTATGATTCTAAATAGGAAATTAAAGAACTAGCCTTCTAAAATAGCTTGTTTGTGAAATAAAAGTAAACTAAAATTTGCTCTACAACCATGATTGTATCAGTTTAAGAATACAATGAAACTACTGATTATTAATACATTGGTATATATTGTAGTTAGCTATTTATTAATTGTTTTTTAAATAAACGTAAAGGAAAAACCGAGAAGCTTTGGACATTGCTTTAGGGTGTGTGACCCCTGTTTGTTTAAAATTGTAAAAAGGAAGTAAGTAAATGGCTTTTGACCGTTTTCTGGTAAGGAAAAACGCTTATAGAATTATGTGTTAATATTTCATTATGATTCTAAATAGGAAATTAAAGAACTAGCCTTCTAAAATAGCTTGTTTGTGAAATAAAAGTAAACTAAAATTTCCTCTACAACCATGATTGTATCAGTTTAAAAGTACAATAAAACTACCGATTATTAACACATTGCTATGTGTTATAGTTAGCTATTTATTAATTGTTTTTCAAATAAACGTACAGGAAAAACCGAGAAGCTTTGGACATTGCTTTAGAGTGTGTGACCCCTGTTTGTTTAAAATTGTAAAAAGGAAGTAAGTAAATGGCTTTTGACCGCTTTGTGGCAAGGAAAAAACGCTTATTGGTGAATTTATGTGTTAATATTTCATTATGATTTAAATAGGAAATTAAAGAACTAGCCTTCTAAAATAGTTTGTTTGTGAAATAAAAATGAACTAAAATTTCCCTTACAACCAAGATTGTATCAGTTTAAGAATACAATGAAATAGATTATTAATACATTACTATATGTTACAGTTAGCTATTTATTAATTGTAAATAAACGTAAAGGAAAAACCGAGAAGTTGGACATTGCAAAGTGTGTGACCCCTGTTTGTTTAAAATTGTAAAAAGGAAGTAAGTAAATGGCTTTTGACCGCTTTGTGGCAAGGAATTTAATTTTCTGACTAGAAAATTAAAAAGTTTTGTTTTTCTGATGATATATTTGTTTGCCCCATAAAAGGAACATAAGTTGAATGGAATACTAATTTTAAGGAATGAAAATTTTACTAATAAGCGTTAACCGTTGCCGAAAGAAAATTGCAAATTTGATTTTATATTTAGAATAGAAGTTATAGACGCAATTTCAAAACTAGAAATATGTTATTAAAACTAAGTATGGAGCCATATTTATAGCATTTGATTATTGAAAATATAAATAAATTGCCAATAATTATTTTTCTTAGTTTCAGAAAATTCGTTCATAAAATATTTAATTCCACAAATTCGAACTATACAATCGACTAAATAAAAGTAATAAGTTTGTAATGAGTGTAATAATAATGTTACAAAAGGTAAAATGAAAATCAAACTGGAAATGATTTTGTTTTTAGTGTATATTTTTGAACCTCTGACGGTTACAGTGTGACAAGTTGCTTTAAAATTTAACACACTTTTAACCATGCAGTTTTCCGAAAACATACTTTTAAAAATATAATCCAAAAATATGTACTTCCGTGTTTCTGCAGAATCCGATTTAGGAGGGTTTTAACCACTTATTTTGGATAAGCAGTTTTGAACAGGAAAGATGTTCAGTTCAAGGTGTTCATTTTGGTTTTAATAGTGTGCCTCGGTTTGAATAGGTTAAAACTATAATGCTAATAGTGTCATGATGCTAGGTATAAAAGAGTTAGGAAATAAGTCTATCAATTTACAGTTAGCGGAATCCAAATAGTCCCAAATAGTCTATTTTGTCCCAAAATAGACTATTTGGGACAATCAATTTTGTCTTTCTCATAATGTATTTATTTAGACAATTATAAGAGTGGAATGTAATGGATTATTAACTTAATTGAATGAAATTAAAATTTCGCCAGTAAGCGTTAATTTATGCCTAACAAAATTACAAATTTGATTACTAAATATAAATTAGAAACTATACAGAGAATTTCAAAACTAGTAAAATAGGATAATCAAAAAGAAGTGTAGACAATCAAAAGAGTGGAGTGTAATTGAATATTAACTTGATTAAATGAAATTAAAACTTCGCCAGTAAGCGTTAATTTATGCCTAACAAAATTACAAATTTGATTACTAAATATAGATTAGAAGCTATACAGAGAATTTCAAAACTAGTAAAATAGGATAATCAAAAAGAAGTGTAGACAATCAAAAGAGTGGAGTGTAATTGAATATTAACTTGATTAAATGAAATTAAAATTTCGCTAGTAAGCGTTAATTTATGCCTAACAAAATTACAAATTTGATTACTAAATATAGATTAGAAGCTATACAGAGAATTTCAAAACTAGTAAAATAGGATAATCAAAAAGAAGTGTAGATAATCAAAAGAGTGGAGTGTAACTGAATACTAACTTGATTAAATGAAATTAAAATTTCTCCAGTAAGCGTTAATTTATGCCTAACAAAATTACAAATTTGATTACAAAGATTAGAAGCCATACAGAGAATTTCAAAACTAGTGAAATAGGATAAAATCACGAATCCATGGATATATGAATCTATATTTATAGTCTCTGATTTTTAAAAAATGTTAATTTTTTCTAACTGTTATTTCTCTTAGTTTCATAAATTCGTTCATAAAATATTTATATGATGAAAAAATAACAATTTAACGTATATTAATGCTGCCAGTCACTACCAAATTGCAGTACTTGAGCATAGACAACACTGTAATCTTGAGAAATAAAACTTGTTTTCACCCTATAAAAAATTCGCAAATGATAATTTTAATTACGCATTTATACAATTAAAGTATAAATATGTCTATAATTTAATAAGAATTCGCGTGATATCCATTTTATATTTTTCTAAATGCTATCCTATGAGCCTTAATATTACAGCTCGTTGCTAATGAGGAAAGGCTGTACTATTCAAAGTTGTGTAGATACCCTATTTTTTCATTCTCATGTTTGTTTTGGTTTAATTTGACGTGCTGTGATCTATTATTTTGCTTCACGAAGGCTAATGAGACCGGGACTGCTTAAAGCTGATCCCGAACGGCTACAAATATCCATGTCATGTGGAGGATTTGAACCCATGGGCCCTGTTACCAAAGAGTAGCGCTGTACTATTGGGCCATTGATAGGCAAATAGTAAAGGGATATGTTAAATCACCCCAAAATTTGATCTCAAGATCTTAACTGGTTTGTTTTGGAGCTCTACGGTCTGCTGTTTTGCTAAACAAAGGTTAATGAGACAAAAACTTACAGCTTAAAGCTGATTCAAAACGGTTACGAACATCCATGTCAGCAGTAGAATTCCAACCCGTGAACTCCAGTACTGAAGAGGAGCTCTCTACCATTCGAACGAGACTTTTGATTGATTTTCAAGTTTTGGATCTCCCTGAGTTGGAAAATACCATCTTTGGAGTTAGGTCTACCTCTGTGTGTGTCTGTTTTAACACTATATCTCAAAATTTTATCCCTTATTTTATACATTCTGAATGATACTGAAATATGTTTTCTAACATAAAAAAAACATTTTTTTCACAAAGTGGACTAGTTTATGATAAATATTAAAATTGTATTGTTAATACTTTAACACATTTTATTTTTTTAAAGTTTGTATGAAGTAAACAATACCTAATATGTAGAAAATCAAGAATATGTACAACGTATCCATTCGGCCATCGTTCGGCTTCACTCACAGGTGTTCATAATACTTTATATTAAAATATTCCTCAATGCATATTCACCAAGAAGGATTTAGGATTTATGTGTTTAAAAATAAGATCCATTAATTCAAAGTTAGACTTTAGGTTACCGTTGAAAGATTATGAGCATCCATAATTAGCATTGAGAAACTGTACCATTCTATTTTAAAAATATGAGGCGGCGGTTTACTTATCATTAAGTAAATACCCCGAAAGATTTTACCCTAATTTGCAGCCTTTTGTATGAAACAAGCTTTATCTACCTATCTGCTGCAATGAATAAGATTTATAAACTCATTTAAACGTCATTAATCATTCTTTGAAATCGGAAATACTCCCTCAAATCATTTAATACGATGTCATGAAGGGTAACACCTCTTAATAACTTCCTGGACTACCACAGGACGTTAGATAACAATACTCTTATCTAAGAATGAAGCATTCGACCTGTGGATTGGAAGAAAAAGAATGCGTAAGAATTCCGAGTCGTTAACCTGTTCTCATCATTTGGAAAAGCTGATAACATCCTCGTTGGTATTAATACGTTGATAAGGTTGCATGCGTCAGGTGAGAATATTGTAGCCCGTCATATGTTTCTGTGTCACATCTTTCAATTTCATTGCGGCTGGAAATGTTTCTTTCTTATTCATCAAAATAAAGGATCTTTAATGTTAAGTTACTTTAATGTATCCACAAGCAAATTGAATAAGCTTATGTCATTAAAGGATTCAACAATACATGCAGGATTAATTCAGTACATTATATATGTATGAAGTATTTGGTAATTAATGAGTACACACGGGCGGGGGTGGACATACAAGAGGTCAATGAGAACCCATTTCGGTTTTTCTTACAGTATAAAGAACCAAATCATGAATACATTATATTTAACCCGAAAATTTATTAAAATATAATAGCTAAGAGAAAGAGGATACAAAACAATTACTTCAAAATTTTAGTATTAAAAATAAATGGTATCAAACATGTATAAAAAGTACAAAATCTAACAAAGACATTTCATAAAATCTTTGATGCTTACAGTAATGTTTATTAGGCATGGTTTTAGAAATTCTGTTGTTGCCAGTGCCTCTTGGACGAGCCAATTAAGGCAACGGAGTGAATCTTATAAAACTCCATTTTAAGTCTCTAATAATAACAAATAAATATTAATAAATTGGTTCGTGTTAGAACATTACGAACAATCTTGTAATGTAAGGGCTAATTAGACCCTTACATTACAAGCTTACAGTAATGTTTATTAAGAATGGTTTTAGAAATTCTGTTGTTGTTGTTGTTGCCAGTGCTACTTGGACGAGCCAATTAAGGCAACGGAGTGAATCTTATAAAACTCCATTTTAAGTCTCTAATAATAACAAATAAATATTAATAGATTGGTTCGTGTTAGAATACTACGAACAATCTTGTAATGTAAGGGCTAATTAGATACTTTTATTACAAGCTTACAGTAATGTTTATTAAGAATGGTTTTAGAAATTCTGTTGTTGTTGTTGTTGCCAGTGCCACTTGGACGAGCCAATTAAGGCAACGGAGTGAATCTTATAAAACTCCATTTTAAGTCTCTAATAATAACAAATAAATATTAATAGATTGGTTCGTGTTAGAATACTACGAACAATCTTGTAATGTAAGGGCTAATTAGATACTTTCATTACAAGC
The DNA here is from genome assembly GCA_032207245.1 of Pardosa pseudoannulata. Taxonomy (NCBI): domain Eukaryota; kingdom Metazoa; phylum Arthropoda; class Arachnida; order Araneae; family Lycosidae; genus Pardosa; species Pardosa pseudoannulata. The sequence continues at coordinate 74,666,526 of CM063511.1, read as the reverse complement.
TTACAGTAATGTTTATTAAGAATGGTTTTAGAAATTCTGTTGTTGTTGTTGTTGCCAGTGCTACTTGGACGAGCCAATTAAGGCAACGGAGTGAATCTTATAAAACTCCATTTTAAGTCTCTAATAATAACAAATAAATATTAATAGACTGGTTCGTGTTAGAACACTATGAACAATCTTGTAATGTAAGGGCTAATTAGACCCTTACATTACAAGCTTACAGTAATGTTTATTAAGAATGGTTTTAGAAATTCTGTTGTTGTTGTTGTTGCCAGTGCTACTTGGACGAGCCAATTAAGGCAACGGAGTGAATCTTATAAAACTCCATTTTAAGTCTCTAATAATAACAAATAAATATTAATAGATTGGTTCGTGTTAGAACACTACTAACAATCTTGTAATGTTAGGGCTAATTAGACCCTTACGTTACAAGCTTACAGTAATGTTTATTAAGAATGGTTTTAGAAATTATGTTGTTGTTGTTTCCAGTGCCACTTGGACGAGCCAATTAAGGCAAAGGAGTGAATCTTATAAAACTCCATTTTAAGTCTCTAATAATAACAAATAAATATTAATAGATTGGTTCGTGTTAGAACACTACGAACAATCTTGTAATGTAAGGGCTAATTAGACCCTTACATTACAAGCTTACAATGTTTATTAAGAATGGTTTTAGAAATTCTGTTGTTGTTGTTGTTGCCAGTGCTACTTGGACGAGCCAATTAAGGCAACGGAGTGAATCTTATAAAACTCCATTTTAAGTCTCTAATAATAACAAATAAATATTAATAGATTGGTTCGTGTTAGAATACTACGAACAATCTTGTAATGTAAGGGCTAATTAGATACTTTTATTACAAGCTTACAGTAATGTTTATTAAGAATTGGTTTAGAAATTCTGTTGTTGTTGTTGTTCTTGCCAGTGCCACTTGGATAAGGCAATTAAGGGCAAAGAAGTGAGTCTTATAACACTCCATTTTAAGTCTCTAATGTAATAACAAATAAATAATAATAGATTGGTTCGTTTTAGAACACTAAGAACAATCTTGTAATGTAAGAGCTAAATAGACCCTTACATTACAAGCTTACAGTAATGTTTATTAAGAATGGTTTTAGAAATTGTTGTTGTGTTGTTTTCAGTGCCTTTGGACGAGCCAATTAAGGCAGAGGATGAATCTTAAATAACTCCATTTTAAGTCTCTAATAATAACAAATAATATTAATAGATTGGTTCGTGTTAGAACACTACGACAACTTGTAATGTAAGATAATAGACCCTTACTGAAAAAAATCTGATGTAGCTACACATGCCTTTTGTACTATAAACCTTGAATTATCCATTTAAATATCTAAAACAATAGCTTATAGAATTTTTATGTTTTCTTAGAACGATCTTGATGTAATAGAGGACAATCTAAAAACAATCTACACAATTTTAAGCAATTTATATATTTTATAAATTTTCATTCTGACACTATGATTTTCCTAAAGAACATAAATTTACCTTTTATCAAATACATACACTAAAATCGTGGCAAATTGCTTTATCTATCATAAAACTACATTTTACAGTAGCTAATGTTATAACAAATAAACCTTTTTATGGGAAGTTTCTCCATTTTCATAAATGACATCCGATGATGTTTAAAACGATCACTGAAGTGACATGCTGTAGTATTCAAAATTGTTTGAGCTTAATAATTATTTTATTCTGTGGAGTATATAATTATATTTAAGATAGCTTAGATTGCGCCTGCGGAGCGACGGGAGCGCTCCTGGTGCTTTGGGGGGGGGTTGCCTTGCCTGGCGAGATGGCTCAATACTTGCGATTTGCCCACTACCACCGGGATCTAATGTTATAACAAATAAACCTTTTTATGGGAAATTCCTCCTTTTTCCCAAATGACATCCTATGATGTTTAAAACGATCACTAACATGAAATGCTGTAGTATTCAAAATTGTTTGAGCTTAATAATAATTTTATTCTGCGCAGTGTATAATTAGATTTAAGATAGCTTAGATTTGCGGTGTGAGCTCCTGGTGCTTTGGAGGGGGGATTTGCCTTTACCTGGCGGGATGGCTTAATACTTGCGATCTGTCTATTACCAGAGACGTTCAAACCTCACGGCATATGGTATTGCTTGATGAGATTGTCCTCTACTATCAAAAGAAAAATTCGTTCTAAGAAAACAAAAATTCGACAAGCTATTGTTTTAGAGGTATCTAAAATGTGACATTAGATATCCAAGAGTCGATAAGGGCAGAAGGACGGCATGTGTTACCCACATCAGATATTTTTTAGAAGTGTCTATTAGTTAACATACATTACAAAGAATTATCACGGAGTTTCTAAAACGAACTAGCCCATTATTGCCTTAAATAATTTTAATTTATTAAGAATTAAAAACTGCTATTTGACATTTGTGATGAATTATGTTTATTTTACTGGGAATCACAAAGCAATAAAATATACATATTAAGAAGGAATCCTATACTACCATTACTATCGAAAAGAAATTGTATAACAAAAAGATTTTTCGGTATCCACTAATACCAAAATCTCTTTTTTTTCGGGTAGTGCCACAAAATGAAACTTATCAAGCTGTGTTTATAGCCTTTTTTCTGCTTGTTTACATCAACATTTCTTTGACGGATTCTTGCTGTGAGCTGATAACTCAAGCGAAAAGGCTCTAACTGGGTTACAGGTGCAATCTCCGTTTTTTGTATTAGTTATCACAAAGTTGTATAATGATGAGGCATTTCAAATTGTAACAAATTTATTCTGATACATTGTTTTGCCTGTAGATACTTTTTATCCATAGTGATCAGGAATGAATAGATAAACTCATTTCTCAACATTTTTGCTTGAATTCATTTTGAAATGAAGCGGTTTTTTTATTTTATTAATTTAAAGCTGAATAATTTAGAGATATTTAGTAAATTTGTTGTTAGAAGATCTGCTTTTTTTTAAATCTACAATGTCGGATATGAATTTCATTCATATCCGTATGAATTGTGATGAGGCGATTTAGATCAGTAATATAATTGATTCATTCATACAAGAAGTAAAATGTTTGGGATCTAAATGAGACCTCATCACATCTTTTGTAAAGGACAGATGACCATAAAATTATATTCTACGGATATTGTTGTCTTGTACGGTTGTCTCGGGCGGGGTTCTGATCCCAGTTCCAGACTCCCGTCTCCGTACGTGACACTAAATAAAAAAAATGTACATTTCTGGAGTTTATTTGTGAGTCCCTAAGGAACAGTGCCCAATTAGATTGGTTTAGTTGGAGCTCTAAATTCTACAGTTTTCACACGAGGCTAATGAGACCGGGACCTACTGCTTAAAGCCGATTCCGAACGGTTACGAACATCCATGCCATAGTGGATTCGAACACACGAATGTACTCGATCAGCGCTTAAACCAATCGGCCAGCGTTCGGCGTGCCCAATTAGAAGATAAGTTATCTGTCTGTCTAATTTATGAAGCGTTTGGACCTAGAATGGATAGAGGTATCCATACTGGATTCTTAATGACTTAGGGTTAGCAACGTTCGAAATCCATCCCTTCCTCCCTTTTGCAGCATACAATGCCATTATACAAGTCCTATTTCACCGGTTAAGAGCAGGCGATTCAATTTATCAATTTACCACATAATAAATAGGTAAAAATAACATTTTTTCTAGCATTATGACGTCATTCCATCTCCTTTAATCATTTCTTATTTTAAATTATTTAAATATCGTCTGCATTCTTTTCATACGTTTTATCACTTACATATTACGCAAATAATTTTCTTTTATATTTGGGTTAAACAATAGATTAGGCACATATGTGATAATTTAAAATTTAATCATCGATTATTTTTTTGTTTCAATGGAAATTTTATCTCCGGTATTAACAACCAATTCTATCTACATCCAAGGTGTAGTGAAAATGATAGTTTCATTCCTTTTCTTCATTAATCGTAAAATGACGAGTCTAGCTCGTCATTAGTTTTTCATTCCATACCGCACAATGACGAGCTACACTCGTATACGACTAAAGTTACTGTTAATATGATAATTAATTTAGTTTAAAATTTCTAGTGTACTGAATTTAGCAACACTTTTATCACTTGTGGAAATCCCAAGTCACTATTGCATATTGTTTATTTAAAGTTGCTTGGTACAAGTCACTGCCAAATTGATGAGTCGGAATAAAAGAAAACCTACTAAGAAATGCCGTGTGTGTTACAAGAATCAAATTAGAAGTGAGACTTCCTGGCGATGTAAACAATTCAGAATTCCTTTGCACTTTGTTTTGAAAAGTACCACTAGCTTGAAGACTATTATCTTAATTTTACCGTTTCTGATACTTAACACTATGTAAAAGTGGATTTTAGAATATGTAAGAATTGTAAAATAAAACAAGTTTTTTAAATAAAAAATAAATGGTTACTTCACGCACAGTTTTTCATTATTAAATCGTACTGGAAAGGGGTTAATTTAGGTGATAATAAAAAAAATTGGGAAGAACTTAACGATAATTTCGACGTAGCTAAGAAAACTTTGAATTATCTTTCTAAATGAATTCAACGTGCTTCTAAACTGCATTCACAGTATCGGGGGACTTTAGAGGAGTATCAAGATAAACAAATTATTGAGAGTGTACTAGATAATTATCAGCCAAAACAAAAACCATTTTTTACCTGCCTCATAGGGTACTTTACAATTCTGAAAAATTAAAAATTTTACTGATTCCGTCATATGACGGGCTACATGCTAGTAATGCGGTATTTATCCAATTTTAGCGTAAGTATAACTAGAAGATTAGAGATACAGAGTTAATTAAAGGTTAGTACTATGTAAAATATTTTACGAAATATTTCCTATAGATATAGCTGTTGTGTTACTATTTCTAATTTCATAGAACAACTTGTGGAGCACTCAGTTCAAGATGTCCTTTACATTTTTCAAAGTGGTAGTTGAATGATTATTTTTAAATGAAAACCCTTATAATCTACATAGCTGAAAAACTAATTTCGGAGCACAAAGTTAAATCACTTCGGTTATCCTTTTACCAAGGGGAAATTTTCTAAAGCTTTAACATGATTCTTTTAGTTACGAAATGCTGTCGTTACTGCACTTGCTAACTTCAATTACAAAAGCATTAGTTACGCTTTTGTTGCCATCCAGTTTTGAATGAACTGATGAACGAAAATAACTTTATTGCAAAAGAGTAAGGCACTAAAAGGTTTTACTTTCGATTGTCACTCAGTAGCTGTGGTATTCATTAGATGCGAAAGATGACAGGCTAAATGTAAATTCTGCATTCTTTTTGCTACTTTTTTGGTTACTTTTAAAGGACAGTAAATGCATTAAAAGATAACCAAAAGAATCTGAAGGAGGTTATAATTTTCCCATCATCATTATCTCTAAACTATTTTTTTAAGCTGATAAAAGGTAAATAGCTTTTCTACATTTAGGAAATAAATCCGATAGAAGGATTTAAATGCCTATTTCACGTTATTTTAGCACAAAATTACTTTGTGCGAACTCTAAACACAAAAACTGCGAAATAATAAATTGTAAACATGTCAAAGTTACCGCATAGATGTCAATGCTTCCTATATACTCGGAAGTTTTCAAATTTTTCGGTGTGTTTCCGATAGTTGGAAAACTAATTCTTCCAGTTTTCCCGGAAATCCCTAAAAAATCCCTTTCTTGCTTCTTTCTTCCCTTTGTAAATAATTCTGAATTCCAACAATAAGTAAAATATTCAGCCCAAAATTAAAAATCAGAACTGATTTTAGACAATCTCTGTCTCATAGACACTAAAAAAACTGATCACCTCGGCGCAACAGCCCTTTCGATCTTTCCTTGATTTCGGAGTTTGGCCAGCCAATGCGGGAACTGGCTTGGGACGATTGGCCAAAGTCAGAAGAAAAATGTCATGAGCAAATTTGGGGTATTTGTATACCGTAATGCTAATGATAATCACATTATAGCTGCCCCAGAGAAGATTTCCGGCGAATCCGCCCTGCTTAGGCGCCTAGGATCATCCTTCGGAACAAAGGCCAAGCAGCTACGGTGGCCCTAGGTGGGCTGTAGTCTGAAGTTAGAAGTTTTAGTGAGTAAGGATCTCACAGTACTAGAAACCTCCTGGTCTCTTATGAAAATTTCCTCTCCTTTGGAGAAAACTTACAAACAAAAGGATAATCATATTATCTACTGAATTAGTTTATTACAGAAAATTATCGGTATCATCACTTGTTACAACAAGATGAACTTTTATGACATTTCGAATTGCACAGCAGTTTATTATTTTTACATTTGCAGCGATTTGTTGAGCACTTAGTAGTGCAACTGAATCGAGTGTAGCCTTGGCCGCTGGTCAGCAATTGTATAAAGGCAAGGGTTCGTAATGATTTTTCTTCTGGGCATATGGATGCCAATGTAAGTAGTTTCTCTTTCAAAATGGAAAACTTTCAGAGCTGTTTAGAGCTCGTAATAATATGATCTTTGTTAAATGATTCTGGTGACTGAGTATAAACTTGAATTTGCTGTCTCGGTTACTTTGCTTCTCGATAAGATCTACCTGGCATCTTAAGTTAAATTATTTAAATATCAAAGGTATAGAAACTTAACCTTTCTTAGGATTAGATAATTTAGTGTGACACTGTTTGCATAAGCGGAGACACAATGTAATGATTTCCTGGGTGGCATTTTTGTACTAAGTTTCCAGCTCCTTCTCCATCCGTGTGTGACCTCCATGTTCAATTTTCAAGTTAGTATTATGTAGCAAGTCGAAAAACTCTTCTGTGTGCACATAATACAAAATAACGCTATTGTCTTCTGTTACTGGCACAATAAGTTTTTATTTTCCTTTAAGCTCAATAACATCATATTTTCTTAGTCGACGATAGTCAACACTTTTTTTTTCTGCTTTGCTTTAGCCTTTTTAACATCCTCTATGAAAGTACAGTACTTGTCTCTGCTGAGGATTCAACTATTATCTGATTTTTCTTGCAGCAATATATTCAATTTGCTTAACACTGTTCTCATATCAAAAGTTGGAACCGTATTTGCATGTGCGTCATCTTCGCCCAGCATACTAGTTTTGTCAGTAGAAGCCATGGGAAAAAATTCTAAAAAAACAATACGATACTCTCAAATCACGCGGCGATCCCTTTCGTGGTTTAGCAATTAATGTGTAAGTTTTAGGTGAAACTATAAAGTATTAATACTATAAATATAGTAATAATAATATTAAAATATAAATTTGTAAGCATGTACAGATTCTTGAAACTAAGTTTTATCAATAGTATTAAAAAAACGAATATTGAAAGGCTTACCTATCCGGGGAAAGCACACTAAACCGCAATCGAAACTATTATGTTGACGGGCCCGTAAACAATAATGCTTTGCCAGATTCGTGATTCGATTCTTGGATGCCAGATACATTGAAAATATAACTTTCCTAGCTACCACGTGCATGCCGTCATCACACCGGAATCTACAGTTTCGCTCCTGCCGAACAGTCTTGCTTTAGCACATGGAACATTAGCCAGGAAGTTCCGGACACTTCGGGAAGTGGCTGGCCAAAGTCGCATACACGCTATTCATTTCCAGTACATCACACATTGGCCACAACGTGTGGCTAATGTGCGATTTGGCCGGCCAATTCGGGAACTGGCCGAACTTCGGGCTTTGGCCGTAACATATATATATATATATATATATATATATATATATATATATATATATATATATATATATATATACATACATATATATACATATATATACATATATATATATATATACATATATACATATATATATATATATATATATATATATATATATATATATATATATATATATATATATATATATATATATATATATATATATATATATATATATATATATATATATATCCCTCCGAGTGGAACACACCGAGGAAAAAAAGTCTCCAAAAATACGCTAAAGTTTCATTGTGTCAGTGACCAAAGTGTTCTATGATTTTTTACTTCACCCTTTGTCGACTAGATTGGAATACGGGAAACCCTCCCTCGTTACTGTCCCTTTACTTCCAGTTATAAATAGATATATAAATAGACATTATAGATTGTTAATTTTTAATACACATAAAGCTCGTCAAGTCTCGAAGATCATCCCATAAGAAATAATGGGTTCTAAAAGTACAAATAAAAATATTCTTTAAGAGAATGATTTCTATCTTTTTTACGAAAGTCATCCAAGCTATTTAAGTGGTGCAATTAGAGATACATCTGTTACCGCAAACGAAGTACTTCGAAATAGAGATTTACAAAGCCATGAAAAGCTATCAGCGTCTTTGTGCCTCAGGGAGTAGGTGTTCAGTTCCTAAACAATCGAATTGATCCTCCTACCTGAAAACTCCATGGGGGGAAAACACTGGCAGAAATTTACAATACATCCATTTTCGGAACGTTTTTGGAGGTCGAAAATTGTACGTGACAACCGCTTTGAAGTGATCATCGGTTTGGCGGAATTGTACGTGCGAACCACTTAGAGGGATATATATATATATATATATATATATATATATATATATATATATATATATATATATATATATATATTATATATATATATACATATATATACATATACATATATATATACATATATATACATATACATAATATATATATACATATATATACATATACATATACATACATATATATATATATATATATATATATATATATATATATATATATATATATATATATATATATATTTTTTTTTTTTTTTTTTTGTAGATAGTGATCAAATTTTTAATGAGTCAAATTGGCTCGGTCCGTAAATGTAGTGTTAAAAAATAAAAGTTTCCAAGAACCAGTTTGTATTTCCAGTTAGCAGCACACATGATGCTATAAATGAAACAAAATAACAGTTTATTCTAACTGTGGTTTCTATTTAAACTCAAAACAATTTCAACAACTGAAAATGGGTCAAGTGCCTATTGAAAAGTATGAAATTCAACAATAATATATTTATCTTCCAAGCTTTTATTGTTTTAAAAAACGTTTATATAGGGCAGTATAATTTTAGGTGTAAGTTAAACAGCCTCTTTTTTTTATAAATATTGCATTAGAACATCAAATAGCGTGAATAAAAAGCTTTTTATTTTTAAAACGCCAACTATACTTCTACTGTTTAGGGGATTATATGTATCCCTTCACATTTATTTAAAAAATTGCATGTATATATATGTATATAATGGGTGTTTTTTGCTCATTAAAATGATATCTATGTTGGATAAAAGAGACCATGAAAGAGAATAGCAAAATTTGAAAATAAATTTTTTTAAGTTTAATGAGACAATCCGCTGACTTTCTTCTGTAAAAGAAAACAAACAATTCATGCTGGTATATATAGTGCTGTAAAGGAGTAAGGAAACCAGCCAATCACAGTGTTAAACTTCAAGGTATATCACATGGGAAAGTTAAAAAGAGAAACCAAGTTACGTAAAGGAGTTGTATAAGATTAATTGAGCTAAGCAGAAATAAATTTGGTGTTCTAGTATTCGTCAAAGTGTACCATAATTAAAAAGAGAAAAAAAAGGTATTTCGCCAGTTTGTCATTTTAGGAATAGATTTATTTTATCATATAATTATAACCACCATATAGCTCGTCATATGACGGGATCAGAAAAATTTTTAATTTTCCAGAATTGTAAAGTACCCTATGAGGCAGGTAAAATATGGTTTGTTTATTGGCTTAGAATTATCTGGTACACTGTCAATTTATCTTCATACTCCTCTAAAGTCCCCAGATGCTGTGAATGCAGTTTAGAAGCACATTGAATTCACTTAGAAAGATAATTCCAAATTTCTTAGCTACGTCGAAATTATCGTTAAGTTCTTCCCAATTTTTTTTTACCACAGTAATTAATGGAAGTAAAGGAATGAAGCTATCATTTCCACTACACCCTGGAGGTAGATAGAATTTGTTGTTAATACCGGTGATAAAATTTTCATTGCAACAAAAAATAATCGATGATTAAATTTAAAATTATCCCATATGTACCTAATCTATTATTTAAACCAAATATAAAAGAAAATTATTTACGTAATATCTAAGTTCAGTCATAAAACGTATGAAAATAATGCAGACGATATTTAAATAATTTAAAATAAGAAATGATTAAATGACATGGTTAAAGGAATGACGTCATAATGCTAGAAAAAAATGTTATTTTTACCTATTTATTATATGATAAATTGATAAATTTAATCCTCGGCTCTTAACCGGGGAAAACAGGGCTTAAAAGAATGGCATTAAACGCTCGAAAATGGGGAAAGGAGTGGATTTCGAACTTCTTAAAGACTACAGTATTTTTCGCTGTGATCTGAAGCATATTTATACCAATTTATTTTACATTCGAATTTAGTTTGGGAGAAGATAAACTTAACTCACTTTAAATTTTTCTAACCCTAAGTCATCAAGAATCCAATATGCATGTCTCTATCCATTCCAGGTCGAATTTCTTCATAAATATATAGGATAGGTGAACAGATAATTTAGGCTATTGTTATACAGGGGATTAAGCTGGTTTGTTCCTTTAAATAATATTACATATATATTAATTTTGGAAATTGAAAATAACAATGCTTCGTTCAAAAATAGAAAAAAATCTATTTGAAATTAAATACACGATCTTCATAAGAAAGTAAAATTTTTAAAATATGTAGAAATTTATTTCAATAAAATTATCACAGAAATAAAATTATGAAAATAAATTTATTTTATCATTCTTAACAATTGAATACAATATCCGTATATGGACCTTTTTTTTGCTTAAATTTGCTTAAATTTGCTTTCCCAAAAGAAAGCATAAATGTATAAGTTTAATCTGAGAAATGTATTACATCAAAGACCTTACAAAATGTTTCTAGCTATGAAGGAAAAGTCTGAGATATAAATCTTTATATGAATTAAGGCAAAAATATGTATTTATTTGAAGTTGAATGCTATATACGTTACTAGTAACATGGTAATAGACTTGGCAAGTTACCGATTTGACATTTATATGGAAACATTATAAAATTGGCTGGCTTGCATAATTTGTAACTCGGAAAACAAATATTTTCACAAACTAACTGGCAATTATTATTTAAAGATAAAAGTGTAAAAAGATAGTTTAATATCAAACACATTGATTTATGCTTCATTTTTCGCTTTTCTTCTGGGCTAGAAAATGTAATCAGATTTCGAAAATAGATCGTGTTCTTCAAAATAATTAAGATTAATTCCGTACATCTAAAATTGGCTGGCTTTCATAATTTGTAACTCAGATAACAAATATTTTCACAAACTAACTAGCAATTATTATTTAAAGATAAAAGTGTAAAAAGATAGTGTAATATGAAACACATTGAATTATTCTTCATTTTTTGTTTTTTCTTCTGGCCTAGCAAATGTGATCAGATTTTGAAAATAGATCGTATTCTTCAAAATAATTAAGATTAATTCTGTACATCTAAAATTGGCTGGCTTTCATAATTTGTAACTTAGCTAACAAATGTTTTCACAAACTAACTAGCAATTATCATTTGAAGATAAATGTATAAAAGATAGTTTAATATCAAACACGTTGAATTATGCTTCATTTTTTGCTTTATCTTCTGGGCTAGCAAATGTAATCGGATTTTGAAAATAGATTATGTTCTTCAAAATAATTAAGGCAAATTCTGCACATTCTAATAAATGGGAAAAAAGAGGGGTTGATAGTTAAAAATTAAAATTTTGGTGTCGTTGAATAAAAAACCTAGGTCACTCGTACATTTAGAAAGAAAATATTGTTTAACTGTTAAAAAAAAGCTTGCATTTTTATAAAATAACTGGTTCAATACAAAAAAAAAATTCAAATAAAAATTATGCGCATTTTATTACGAATTTTTTTAAAAGGAAATTGATTCTATTGTAACAATTAAGTTACATAAGATAATTAAAAAAAATGTATTTTAAATTGAATTTACGTTCTTGATAAAAAGTAAAATTTTTGAAATGTATAGAAATTAATTTCAATATAAGTTATCACTGAAATAAAATTATGAAGATAAATTTGTTTCAACTATCTTAAGAACAAGAATGCAAAATCCGTCTTTTCAAATTTTTTCAAAATTTGCTTAAATTTTCTTTACCAAAAGGAAGCATAAATTTATAAGTTTAATCTAAAAAATGAATTACATCACAGGACCTTACAAAATGTTTCTAGCTATGAAGATTAAAAAAAAGTCTGAGATATAAATCTTTAAATATATGAATTAAGGCAAAAATGCGTATTCATTTAAAGTTGAATGTCATATTAACGTTACCAGTAACATGGTAACAGACTCGAGAAGTTACGAATTCGACATTTATATCGAAATATTATAAAATTGGCTGGTTTGCATAATTTGTAACTTAGTTAATGAACGTTTTTACAAACTAACTAGCAATTATTATTTGAAAATAAAGGTATAAAAAAGATAGTTTGATATCAAACACATTGAATTATGCTTCATTTTTCTCTTTTTCTGGGCTAGCAAATGTAACCAGATTTAGAAAATAAATCGTATTCTTCAAAATAATTAAGATGAATTCTGCACATTCTAATAAATGTGAAAAAAGAGTGATTGATAGTTAAAAATTAAAATTTTTACGACGATGTTAAATAAAAATCTAAGTCATACGTGCATTTAGAAAGGAAATATTGTTAACTGGATTAACTGGATTAACTAAAATTGACTGGCTTGCATAATTTGTAACTTACCTAACAAATGTTTTCATAAGTTAACTAGTAATTATTATTTGAAGGTAAAAGTGTAAAAAGATAGTTTATTATCAAACACATTGAATAAAGCTACATGATAATAAAGCTTTCATTTTTGTAAAATAACTGGTTCAATACAAAAAAATAAAATAAAAAAAATTATTCTCATTTTATTACGAAATTTTTTTAAATGAAATTGATTCTATTGTAAGAATTAAGTTACATAAGATAATGAAAAAAAAATGTATTTTAAATTTAATGTACGTTGTTGATAAAAAGTAAAATTTTTGAAATGTATAGAAATTAATTTCAATAAAAGTTATCACTGAAATAAAATTATGAAGATAAATTTGTTTCATCATTCTTAAGAACAAGAATGCAAAATCCGTCTTTTCAAATTTTTTTCAAAATTTGCTTAAATTTTCTTTACCAAAAGGAAGCATAAATTTATAAGTTTAATCTAAAAAATGAATTACATCACAGGACCTTACAAAATGTTTCTAGCTATGAAGATTAAAAAAAAGTCTGAGATATAAATCTTTAAATATATGAATTAAGGCAAAAATGCGTATTTATTTGCTGTTGAATGCTGTATACGTACCCAGTAACATGGTAACAGACCTTACAAGTTACGGATTCGACATTTATATCAAAACATTATAAAATTGGCTCGTTTGCATAATTTGCAACTTAGCTAACAAATGTTTTCACAAACTAACTAGCAATTATTATTTAAAGGTAGAAGTGTAAAAAGATAGTTTAATATCAAACACATTGAATTATGCTTCATTTTTCTCTTTTTCTTCTGGGCTAGCAAATGTAATCAGATTTTGAAAATAAATATTGTCCTTCAAAATAAATAAGACAGATTCTGTACATTCTAAAATTGATTGGCTTTCATAATTTGTAACTTAGCTAACAAATGTTTTCACAAACTAACTAGCAATTATTATTTAAAGATAAAAGTGTAAAAAGATAGTTTAATATCAAACACATTGATTTATGCTTCATTTTTCGTTTTTTTTTCTGGGTTAGCAAATGTAATCAGATTTTGAAAATAGATAGTGTCCTTCAAAATAAATAAGACAGATTCTGTACATTCTAAAATTGATTGGCTTTCATAATTTGTAACTTAGCTAACAAGTGAAATGTTTTCACAAACTAACTAGCAATTATTATTTAAAGATAAAAGTGTAAAAAGATAGTTTAATATCAAACACATTGAATTATACTTCATGTTTCGTTTTTTTTTCTGGGTTAGCAAATGTAATCAGATTTTGAAAATAGATAGTGTCTTCAAAATAAATAAGACAGATTCTGTACATTCTAAAACTGACTAGCTTGCATAATTTGCAAATTAGCTAACAATACAAATGTTTTCACAAACTAACTAGTTATTAATATTTAAACATAAAGGTGTAAAAAGATAGTTTAATATCAAACACATTGATTTATGCTTCATTTTTCGCTTTTCTTCTGGGCTAGCAAATGTAATCAGATTTTGAAAACAGATCGCATTCTTTAAAATAATTAAGATAAATTCTGAACATTCTAATAAATGGGAGAAAAGAGTGATTGATAGTTAAAAATTAAAATTTTTATGACGAAGTTGAATAATATACCTAGGTTATGCTTACATTTAGAAAGACTCAAAATAACTAGATGGCTGACTAGAGTTCCTTGTCCAAACGTACCCAGTAACATGGTAACAGACCTTACAAGTTACGGATTCGACATTTATATCAAAACATTATAAAATTGGCTCGTTTGCATAATTTGCAACTTAGCTAACAAATGTTTTCATAAACTAACTAACTGGCAATTATTATTTAAAGATAAAAGTGTAAAAAGATAGTTTAATATCAAACACATTGATTTATGCTTCATTTTTCGCTTTTCTTCTGGGCTAGAAAATGTAATCAGATTTCGAAAATAGATCGTGTTCTTCAAAATAATTAAGATAAATTCTGTACCTTCTAATAAATGTGAAAAAAATGTGATTGATAATTAAAAATTTAAAGTTTTTATGACGAAGTTGAATAAAAAACCTAGGGCATATGTACAATATACAAAATGTATATGTACAGAAAATAAATATTGTTTAACTAATAATAGAGCTTGTATTTTTGTGAAATAACTGGTTTGTTACAAAAAAAATTTCAAATAAAAAATTATGAGCATTTTATTACGAAATTTTTTTAAAAATGTATTCTAATGTAATAATTAAGTTACATAGGTTTATTTTTGAATTATTTAAAATTTTATTTTAATGAAACTCAAAATATAATTTTTTTTAATTTACTTCATGAACTAATAGCTTTATTCAAATACAATTTTCTTAAATTTTGATTAGAAAAAACATTTTAAATTACTGTATCGTCGTGGTTGGGGAAAGTGTCTCTTTAAAACTTTTAATAACTATTTTAAGGTAAATATTTAATTTTTTATTTGAGTTTTGCATAATGCTATTTATAGCATAAAAACGTAATATTTATTTAGGTAGTTATCGTTAAAAATACATTTTCATTATTTAACTTAAACAAATTCGTTGCATTATTTAAACTAAATATGTCTTCTTTTTTTTTTTCTTTTTTCTTTTTTTAATATTGTGTCTCAAGCTTCATTAAGCTCTTTCAGTACTATAAAGATCTGAACTTAAGGACATTTTTTACCGACTGTTGAAGCTTGCGATTTAGTATTTAACTAAATAACATCAAGCAAAAGAAAAATTGTCTAAGTAGATTATGTTTAGGTAGGTTTAAACCGACTTATACAGATAAACTTGAAATGTTAAAGGAGATCATTGAAGGATTAAAGATGTTTCGGAAATGATGAAAAGATTATAAAAGATTTGGAGAAATGTACAAAAAAAAAAAAAAAAATCTACTGCTATCTTTAAATGACAAAACAACAACAACTCCATAACTTATAATTTATTGTTTTCTGACTAAATAAATGTATACTATTAAAGAGAAAGATACATTTTTACAAACTGAGGAAAAAGACTGAAAAATACCAAAATGACAAATGATACGCTAGTGACAAAGGACAGTTATTAAAAATTTTGAATTATCGTCTATTTTATAGAAAAATTGTGGGTTCTTTCATCGTTTACAAGTAAATAACCAATAATGTCAACAGGACACGTGTTGATGTTATGTAGGGTTTGCAATGCTGTTAAACCGAACAGTTATTAAAAATCTTGAATTACAGTCTATTTTATAGAAATATTGTGGGTTCTTTATATATATATATATATATATATATATATATATATATATATATATATATATATATATATATATATATATATATATCACATTGTATGCGGTACACGTACTAGAAAGTTTTCTGACAATTGATACCTGAGCGCGGGTCACGTACTAGTACGAGTTAATGTAACAACATTTTCTGTCTGTGGGTACAAAAATAACGGTATATACAGGAAAACGAATCCGAATGTTCTTGTCTACTACATAGATCCTGGAAAAATTTAGACAAATAAAAACTAGTTTTTACATCAGTCGATGAGAAATCACAGAACGGGAAGGTGGATTAAAAAATCAACTTAGATTTAAAGTTAACATTTTATTTATCCTTTCGAAAATGATATTATATATATGTATAGTTATATATTATATATGTATT
Source organism: Pardosa pseudoannulata (assembly GCA_032207245.1). Lineage (NCBI taxonomy): Eukaryota > Metazoa > Arthropoda > Arachnida > Araneae > Lycosidae > Pardosa > Pardosa pseudoannulata. The sequence goes on along the minus strand of CM063511.1, from coordinate 74,650,075 downwards.
TGTATATATATTATATATATATAATTTTATTTGTCTATTTATATATTTGTTTATATATTTCAATATAAAATACGAAAAATTGGATAATAAATTAAATAATTTTCGATCTTTTGAAATTTAACCGAATAACTAAATTTACTCGCAAAACCCCGCTGCAAAATATACCCTCACACAATGTGATATACATATATGTATGTATGTATATGTATATATATATATATTTATATATACATATATGTATGTATGTATATGTATATATATATATATATATTTATATATACATATATATATATATATATATATATATATATATTTAAATATACATATATGTATGTATACACATATATATATATATATATTTATATACATATATGTATGTATATATATTTATATATATATATATACATATATATATATATATATATATATTATATATATATTATATATATATATATACGTATATATATATATATATATATATATATATATATATATATATATATATATATATATATATATATTTCTATACACTAAATATAAGTGACCTCTTTTGATCAGTTCAAAGCTTTGATAATTAGTATAAATATTGTCCTATATAGCATATTTTAATGATTAGTATATATTATTATTAGAACTAAATAATGTTTGGTAATGTAAAAGTTTGAAGTCTTTTTTTTAGAGTTTAAGACATTACAAATTTATTTAATACATTACAAAACACAATTCAAAACAAATTTTACAAGGCATGGTTTACATCATAATCCTGTCATTCACTAAAGACATCCTAGCGAGGTAAAGCTATAACACTTCATACACATCTGTGAAATGTGGTATGTGCCACAGCATGAAATACATAATTTTTATAAACTGGAGTATGTTAAAATAATTTTTCATAAGACCATTTAAGATATTTAGCAGGAAGGATTTTCCCACGTTGATATTTTTAAAACAGGTATCTCCCAGAAAAGGATTTTTAAAGGATTATATACTAAAATCCTAGATCATTAATCAAATACGTCCCATTTCCCCACAAATGTCCATCAAGAGCATCCTAAATCAGGGCTGAATGTCCTACCTAGATGAAATTCATTAGAAAACGAGTTGCAGAGATATCATCAGTGATTCCAATATTGTCCTCAGAGATATCATCAGTGATCAGTCAAGGGAAAAATATATTCAACGTAACAAACGAGGATTGTAATACAAGCCTTTTTTTTAAACACTCTAAAGATTTTCTTCCTCTTCATCCTTGATAACATTTACTTGAAGCTTTTTAAAAGTAAACGATCGGCATTTTTATTCAATTCGGAGACACCCGCGGAATTTGAAAACATATATAGCTGTAGGGGGCGCTCGTGACCTCAGCGTTCACGGTCGTACGCACATCTGTTCCGGTATTCCCACACGGAGATGTTTTTTTTTTCTTTTTAATTCGGGATTTATTTTTTTTTCGGCGAAGCGTCAAGCTGAATTACTGACGATTCAACAGTCTAGAATACTGCACAAATAACGTTACGTGCTCGTTTTAGGTAAAATTATTGTTACCTTTTTCTCTTAAGGAGGAGGAGGGTTTCTGTTTACTTTTTTACGACCTTGCATAGAAAGCTTGTTTCTAATTTACCCTATTTATTTACTGCAGGAGGCGCTATTGTGTCGTTTTATTTTAGACGTATAGAATTTTAATTAAGACAAGTAAACCAATCATTTCACATGTAGTTTCACCTGTAGATTAATTGAATGTATTGGTTAAATAATTAAAATGGATAAATTTAAACGGATCATAGAAAGGTGACCACTACTCACAGTAGTATGTATGCTTAATATACAAGTATCAAATTGAGTATGCATAGAATGATGTCAACTGGGGAGATTAGAAGACGGTTAAACAATATAAAAGAAATAATCCTTTTACCTTGTAATATTTACAGAGGTAAAATTTAGTAAAATTATTATATTTTTCTTGTGGTGAAAAAAGAAGAATGTTAGTTACTTTATTTATGATATTTCCTAGAAAGCTCGTTCTAATTTGTACTGTATTTATTTACTGCAAGCAGAATTATTGTATCAGTCTAATGTACACGTATAGAATTTTAATTAAGACAAGTAAATCAATTATTTCACATGTAGATTAATCGAAAGTATTGTTTAAATAATTAAAATAGATAAATTTAAACGGAACATAGAAAGTTGACCACTATCTACAATAGTATGCATGCTTAGTATACAAATATCAAATTGAGTATCATGAAATGATGTGAACTGGAAATATTTGAAGACGGTTAAATAGTATAAAAGGCATAATACTTTTACCTAGTAATATTTACGTAGGTAAAATTTATTAAAATTATTATATTTTTCTTGTGGTGAAAAAAAACAGTTTTTGTTTCCTTATTTACGATCTTTCCTAGAAAGCTCGTTTCTAAATTGTCCTGTATTTATTTACTGCTGGTGGAATTACTGTGTCAGTTTAATGTACACGTATAGAATTTTAATTAAGACAAGTAAATCAACTATTTCACATGCAGTTTCATATGTAGATTAATTGAATGTATCGGTTAAATAATTAAAATAGATAAATTGAAACGAAACATAGAAAATTGACCACTACTCACAATAGTATGTATTCTTAGTATACAAGTATCAAATTGAGTATGCCTAGAATGATGTCAACTTGAGAGATTTGAAGACGGTTAAACGATATAAAAGGTATAATCCTTTTACCTAGTATTATTTACGTAGGTAAAATTTAGTAAAATTATTATATTTTTCTTGTGGTGAAGAAAAAGAAGTTTTTGTTTCCTTTTTTATGCTCTTTCTTAGAAAGCTCGTTTCTAAATTGTCCTGTATTTATTTACTGCAGGTGGAATTATTGTGTCGGTTTAATGTACACGTACAGAATTTAAATTAGGACAAGTAAATCAACCATTTCAAATGCAATTTCACCTGTAGATTAATTGAATGTATTGGTTAAATAATTAAAATAGATAAATTTAAACGGAACATAGTTATTATTAGAACTAAATAATGTTTGGTAATGTAAAAGTTTGAAGACTTTTTTTTTAGAGTTTAAGACATTACAAATTTATTTAATACATTACAAAACACAATTCAAAACAAATTTTGCCAGGCCTGGTTTACATCATAATCCTGTCATTCAAAACTATAACACTTCATACACATCTGTGATATGTGGTATGTGCCACAGCATGAAATACATAATTTTTATAAACTGGAGTATGTTTAAATAATTTTTGATAAGACCATTTAAGATATTTAGCAGGAAGGATTTTCCCACGTTTATTTTTTTTAAACAGGTATCTCCCAGAAAAGGATTTTTAAAGGATTATATACTAAAATCCTAGATCATTAATCAAATACGTCCCATTTCCCCACAAATGTCCATCAAGTGCATCCTAAATCAGGGCTGAATGTCCTACCTAGATGAAATTCATTAGAAAACGAGTTGCAGAGATATCATCAGTGATTCCAATATTGTCCTCAGAGATATCATCAGTGATCAGTCAAGGGAAAAATATATTCAACGTAACAAACGAGGATTGTAATACAAGCCTTTTTTTTAAACACTCTAAAGATTTTCTTCCTCTTCATCCTTGATAACATTTACTTGAAGCTTTTTAAAAGTAAACGATCGGCATTTTTATTCAATTCGGAGACACCCGCGGAATTTGAAAACATATATAGCTGTAGGGGGCGCTCGTGACCTCAGCGTTCACGGTCGTACGCACATCTGTTCCGGTATTCCCACACGGAGATGTTTTTTTTCTTTTTAATTCGGGATTTATTTTTTTTTCGGCGAAGCGTCAAGCTGAATTACTGACGATTCAACAGTCTAGAATACTGCACAAATAACGTTACGTGCTCGTTTTAGGTAAAATTATTGTTACCTTTTTCTCTTAAGGAGGAGGAGGGTTTCTGTTTACTTTTTTACGATCTTCCATAGAAAGCTTGTTTCTAATTTACCCTATTTATTTACTGCAGGAGGCGCTATTGTGTCGTTTTATTGTAGACGTATAGAATTTTAATTAAGACAAGTAAATCAATGATTTAAGATGCAGTTTCACCTGTAGATTAATTGAATGTATTGGTTAAATAATTAAAATAGATAAATTTAAACGGAACATAGAAAGTTGACCACTACTCACAATAAATTTATTTATTGTAGGAGGAACTATTGTGCGAAATTACTGTACATGTATATAATTTTAACTAATAAAAGTAAGTCAATCATTTCATATATAACTATATGTAGATATATCAAGGGCGTTTGTTAGATAATTAAAATAGAAAAGTTTAAGCGGAACATAGAAAGTTGACCGCTACTCATAGTAGTATGCATGTTTGGTATACAAGTATTAAACTGACTTTCCATCGAATGGTATCAATTGGGAAGATTTACAGGCAGTTTAACAATAAAAAATGCATAATCCTGTTATATAGTAGTTTAGGTAAAATCAAGTAAAAGTATTTTTTCTTTTATGCAGGAAAACAGAGTTTGTGTTTATTTTATGTACAACATTTCAGAGATAGCTTATTTCTAATTTATGCCTTGAATTTATTTATTGTAGAAGAAACTGTTGTGTCAATTTACTGTACATGTATATAGTAATATGTATATATAATTTTAACTAATAAAAGTAAGTCAATCATTTCACACATAGCTATACATGCAGATCTATCGAGGGCATTAGTTAAATAATTAAAATAGAAAAGTTTAAGCGGAACATAGAAAGTTGACCGCTACTCATAGTAGTATGCATGTTTGGTATACAAGTATTAAACTGACTTTCCATCGAATGGTATCAATTGGGAAGATTTACAGGCAGTTTAACAATAAAAAATGCATAATCCTGTTATATAGTAGTTTAGGTAAAATCAAGTAAAAGTATTTTTTTTTTCCGATGAAAAAGAAAAGATTTCTTGTTTGCTTACTTACGTTCTTCTCTAGATAATTTGTTTCTTTTTGCCCTCCATTTGTTTACAGAAGGTAGAATTCTTGTATCATTTTTACGTACAAGTATAGAATTTCAATTAAGAAAAATAAATCATTCACTTAGGATTTAACGATTATGAAAAATATGTAGATTATCATAAGAGAGCATTTTATAAATACTTAACCCTTTAATGGACAGTGGTTTCGTAGCAAAACCACCTATTAAACATTTTTTCTTTTATTAAACTTTACTTTTTTGGATTACATTACTTTATTTTTTTATAAATATTTACGGCTCCAATCTCATACATCTCTGATATATGGAAGCCAATGATATAAAATCAAGAGATTTTGCAATTAAAAAAAAACTTTTTGGAGACATGGATGAGTTTTTTTTATATATATATGTATATATATATATATGTATATATATGTATATATATATATATATGTATATATATGTATATATATGCATGTATATATATATGTGTGTATATATATATATATATATGTATATGTATATATATATATATATATATATATGTATATATATGTATATGTATATATATATATGTATATATATATTTATATATACATATTATATTTTTGATATTTTAAATATATAACAGATGATAGTTCTAAGTTTAACTTATTTATTTCTTTTTCTATTGAAATATATGTATTTAAACTTTCTGTACTTGAGAAGTCAGATTCAATTTATCTTACTTATGACCTCAAATAAAAGTATCTGTACAAACAACACTTTTAAGTTGTTAAGCTGTTTATTTATTATACCAGTTTAAGGATTATCATTTATTGTTCTTCCAGTATAGTTAAACTTTTAAAAAGGCATAATGTTCAAGCTGTACAAGGGTAGGGGTTAGTCAGTTAAATCACTTCCCAAACCCTAATTTGGTATCATCTAAGACAAATCCTTCTAAGGAATATAAAAATTTTTTATATATTTTACATATCCAAGGCTTATAGATAACATTTATAAACAAATTACATTAAATTCCCATGAATTTATTTTGGTGACCTTTAAAGGGTTAAAATAGAAAAAAATTGAACAATAAAAGTTGGTCTTTGAAGTCTATATGGCATTAGAATTATTTTTATGCAGTAATATAATGCATAGCACTATTAGGGGCCCGTTTTAGGTAAAATTATTTCCCTTTCGTCGTATGGAGAAAAAAATGTGTTTACTTATTTCGACTTTCTTAAGAAAGCTTTACTGCTGGTGGAAATAATGTATTGTTTATCGTACAAGTATAGAATCTTAATTAAGAAAAGTAAATCAATTATTTCAGAATTTAAAAAACTATAACAACATATGTTGTTGTGATAGCGTTACCTTTGTGCATAAAAATGCTTTAAGCAGCATATAAGTAATCTAAATGCATTGACAGTAGTTTTTAGCATTTTAATTCATCGAAATTTAAAGTTACAGTATTTAATCCCTCCAGGTTCATTTCATTTCGGGATTATGGATGAAAGAAATGTTAATTTTTTATGTTTATTTTCATACATCTTCTAAATTTATCTTCTTCATTCAATCTTCTAAAAATCAATTTAAATAAATGAGTAATTTACCTGTGTAGTTTGCTTTCTGTACGGTAGAAATCATTAGATTTTTGAACGAATTCACGCTAGCTATAAATATAAAGCTTAGAATACCTAGCATTTATCTTGAATTAAATTTTATTTATAACCTTTGCATTAATATAAATGATCATGAAATTATTAATCAAAGTTTAATCGCGTATGATACAATCGAAAACACGGTACTGCACACAGTCTAACAAAGCAATCTGGACAGTAAAACCTTATTTCTCTCCTTGCCTTCTTCTCTCTACTGTCTCTCTTTGAGCAGCAAATAATCTAGTAGCCAGAAAAGTAAAAAAAAAAATCATTCGAAACCATAAAAAGCGCATGTGAAATAATTCGGGAAAGACTGATTGCTCAGTGTAAAATTTCACAGTGCCCGAGCTACACTCGGGATGAGCCAGGATGGTACATTTCGCCTGCCCGAGTTCAGCTCGGGATAAACCGGGAAGGGGTTAAAGTCTAAGTGATAGAATACTTGGTGCGGTAATTAGGTAGGTATTGTGTTTATTGTTCTCTAGAAGGAAAAAGGTATATGTAGTTCCTACCTTTGTCCACCGTTGTCACCTAATTAATTAGGAATTAATTAATTAATTTTAGTTTTATATGGGAGTAAATAAAAAAATTTTCTTACGTTATTCGTCTACGTTCGAAAAACTTTTTTCTTTAAACGTAGAAACTAGTGCATGTTTTTACATTTTTAGACTTATTTTTTATATTATCATAGAGAATTGCACTTAAAAAATTATACCTGAATAAATTTTTATAAAATTTCTAATAAATGAAAAAAATTTAGTAAAAAAATCGGGTTGTTACAAAAGGTCTAATTTTTTAATAAATTAAATTATTTCACTATTTTTTGATGCAACATATTTCTTATACACTGGACTAGTGAATCACTAAAATCCTTGCTTAATTTACATTTGGTAAAAAATTTTGGTCCTTCAAAATCATACACATTGAATTTTTAACGAATTTTCATTACCTTTATATCTAACTACGAGTGCAACATCATTAAAAATTATCCGAATTTGAAGATTTTAAGTCATTTACTAGTAAATGCTATCAAAAGCAATCATAATAATTTTCAACAAAATATTTTGTGAACTTCTTGAGAAATCACATTTCAAGTTTTAACATTTTATTAAAAATATCGTCCTGAGAAAAACGCATTTGAAGTTTATGAAAGCAACTTTAACTATTAAAAAATTCAAATACATGTTTAAAATTCTCAAAACTTCCTTGCTTCAAAACTTTCTAATTGCCAAGTTGCTAATTAAAAATACTAGAAAAATGTTTAAATTAATCTTCATGAAAATTTAAAAATTTTGTCCAAAAAATGCTCTTTAAATGGCTTTAAATTCACAACTTCCAGTTCCGAAGTTGCTACTTCCATTTTGTTTTGATATCTGTCACTGATGTTTAAACAGCTGTAACTTTTCTTCAAAATGCCGTAGAGCAACAAAACAAAAACAGATTTAGAAGCATTAAAGTTTAAAATTTTAAAATAAAAATAAAAAAAAATTATGATTTTTTTTAAAAAATACTTTTTAAGTAAAATCTTAAGAATTAAAAATAAAAATTTTTTTAAAATTTTGTTATGAAAGTGCCTTAATGTTTAAAAGCATTAGTCTACTTCAAAATTTTAAACAGCTGTCAATTAAAGTAAAATTTTTAAAATTCACAATATAAAAAAAACAATAAAAGATCAAAATAGGAATTTTTTTTTTAAAAAAGACTCTGCTATTTGTACGTATAATTTTTTAGATGAAAATTTATAGGTTCCGTTTTTTTATGCTATATACAGATTGTTTACTTAAAAATTGAACAATCTCATAACATTAATTACCCTGATGGTAATTCTATTCATTCATCAATAAAAATATAAATAAGTTTGTTTGCATAATTACATGTCTATCAATGTTTAACGAACTCAGTTGTCGAAAGTCATTAAATGAAAAGCTAGATGTTCGAATGAAACCGCCAACTAAGGAAGACTTTTATAAAAAAAAAATGTTTTTGCAATGATTCAGCGTGAGACGAGATGTTCTTTTAATGGATAACACGACATGACGTCAATCATACAAGTACTTTGACCTAATGTTTAATCACAGCCCTGAGTTTTTTCACGTTGAGGAAGTGAATTCGGACTGTTTTAATGCGCGACGATTTCTTCTTTGAAGGTTTAAATACTGTAATTTAAATGCAAAGATGTGAGATGTTTAAGATATGTCTCTTAGTGTCGCATGAGTCCGAGGGTGAACTTTGTGTGACATTGTTTCTTTTTTTAAAGGTTAAAGTCTGGTTTAGTACTCGTAATCTCTAAAACTAAAAACTGAATACTTTAGCTGAATTCGAAAGTAAAGAATAATTTTTTTCTAGCTCAGTAAAAAATAACAAGATTTTAAATTTAAGGAAATTTAGCAATTTAAGGGAATATAATACCTTACGATTTGAAAAATCTTCATTATAACAATATCCTTAGGTCAGTCAAAATCCCAAGAGGGAAACCTAGTGGCACTGGTTTCTTTAGTAACTGTCTCCAACATAGGGTAAAAACAGCTCAGTTGTGATGTAAAAATGAGGTTAAGAATGAATAGATCAGATCTTGTAGTGACTGGAAACTGAGATCCACAATAGTGTATTCCCGGCTATGACTTAGCGTTCTTCAGAACAAACTGAGGACCACATATTTTAAACACTGGGTGGTTCCGAGTAAGGTTGACCACTTAACCTGAACATTCGCACCCCAGGGCTTTTGGATTCAGAAACGAAGATTGGCACCGTAGGCCCTGGTGCCCTAGGGGCTGTTGTACTGAGGAAGATAAGGAGGAGGAGCAGGAAAAATACCAAAATGTTTAATATACAGCAATTTAAGGGGAAATAGTATCTTTCAATCTGAAAAATCGGCACTTTAACAATATTTTTAGCTCAGAAATAAAGATGTTCAAGATACAGTAATTTAAAACCAAGGTGATCAATATACAGTAATTTAATACTAAGATTCTGAATATACAGTAATTTAAAGTAAAATAGCACCTTTCAGTCTAAAAAATTTTCGTTATAACAGAGTTTTTAGCTCAAAAAGAAATACCAAGATGTTCAATATAGATTAATTTAAGGGGAAATAGTCCCTTTCGATTAGAAAAATCTTCATTATAACAATATTTTAGCTCAGTAAGAAATATGAAGGTGTCCATTATACTGTAATTTAGGGGTAAACAGTATCTTTCTATTAGAAAAATCTTCATTATAACAATATTTTAGCTCAGTAAGAAATATGAAGGTGTCCATTATACTGTAATTTAGGGGTAAACAGTATCTTTCTATTAGAAAAATCTTCATTATAACAACATTTTTAGCTCAGTAAGAAATATGAATGTGTTCATTATACAGTAATTTAGGGGTAAACCATACCTTTCTATTAGAAAAATATTCATTATAACAATATTTTTAGCTCAGTAAGAAACACGAAGATGTTCAGTGCACAGTAATGTTATACGAAGATGTTCAGTATACAGTAATTTAAGGGGAAATAGCACCTATTGATCTGAAAAATCTTCATTAAAACTACTTTTTTAGCTCAGTTAGAAATAGGAAGATGTTCATTATACAATAATTTAATGGGGAATAGTACCTTTCGATCTGAAAAATCTTCTTTGTAACAACATTTTTAGCTGAGTAAGAAAAGTCAAGATGTTCAAAACACAGTTATTTAAAGTTACACAGTTAATGGATGTAGTACCTTTCGATCTGAATAATCTTCGTTATAACAGCATTTTAAACTGAGTAAGAAATACCAAGATATTTAATATACAATATTTTAAGGGTAAACAGTAGCTTCTTATCTCTGAAAAGTCTACATTATATCAATATTTTTAGCTCAGTAAGAAATATTAGGATGTTTAATATACAGTAATTTAAGGGGAAATAGTACCTTTTGATATGCAAAATCCTCATTATAACAAAATAATTTTGATTCAATATAAAATTAAAAGTTCTACTTTGTTTAAAATAAAATTTTCTTAGATCATTAATACGGGACCAACTTTATAAAAGTGGGTGGCAAAATTTAAGGGCGGCAAAATGATTATTAACACGTTCACGCCAGCGTGGACCACCGGCAACTTTAACTATTAAAAAATTAAAATACATGTTTAAAATTCCCCACACTTTCTTGCTTCAAAACTTTCTAATTGCCATAATAATTTTCAAAAAATATTTTAAGAACTTTTTGAGAAATCACATTTAAAGTTTCAACATTTTATTAAAAATACCGTTCTGAAGAAAACGCATTTGAAATTTATGAAAGAAACTTTAAATATTAAAAATTAAAATAATATTTAAAAACTATTCTTGCTTCAAAAAATTGTCAAGCATATTAAAAATAAAGAAGTTTGTTTTACAATAAAAATAAACAAAATTTTTATTGCAAAAAATTGTCAAGTTATGTCTAAAAATATCACTTAATAACATAACAGATTTTAAGAAACAATTAAATTTGCTCAAACTATTGTAAAATATAACTTCCAATTGCATTACTGTTTACACTGAAAAAGTTTAAAACTGTCAAATTTATATCCAATTTTCACTAACATGCAATTTTGTTGGTAGTAATAAATGTTTTTAAATTAGGAAATTTATGAACTGTTTGTATGAAACAGAAATATATGAAAATATATTATGAAGTAATTATAAAATAAGAATTTAAGAATTTTGTACTTTTTGTACAAATATTGTTATAGCTTTCATTTCATAAAAATACCTTATTTTATTTTATAAAAAAATTTTAATTATATATGAAAGTATTTATACCATTTAGTTCAAATTATACACTCATTTTAATTAAGAAAATGTACTATATAATGAAAAATGAAATATTTTAAAATAATGATCATAATGATAAAAAATAATTTTATTTATAATATGAAAACATTTTAATCTTTTTTAATTTAAAATTTAAAACAATTATTAACGTACATTAAAACTTTTTTTTAGATAAATAAAATTAAAAATTAATAATTTTCTAACTTGAAAATAAATTTAATTTTTGAAAAAAAAAAGTTTAAATAAAAATTAAAAATTAGTTTAAACTTCAAATTTTCAGAAAAATTTAACTATTATTAAAATAAAAAAAAAGACACAATTTTTTTATATTATAATAGAAAAATTTAAACTAATCTTCATGAAAATTAAAAAAAGTTTTGTCCAAAAAATGCTCTTTGAAATTCACAACTTCCAGTTCCGAAGTCACTACTTCCGTTTTGTTTTGACAGCTGTCACTGATGTTTAAACAGCTGTAACTTTTCTTTAAA
>CM063511.1:74628204-74630704 GCA_032207245.1 Pardosa pseudoannulata | reverse complement strand
TCTTCAAGAATTTCACATAAAAAGAAGTACTTTATCTTTTAGATTTTCATATAAAAAGAAATTCTTCAAGAATTTCATATAATAAAATATTCTTCTTTTAGATTTCCATATAAAAAGAAATTCTTCAAGAATTTCATATAATAAAAGAAATTATTCTTCTTTTAGATATTCATATAAAAGAATTTCATATAAAAAGAAATTCTTCAATAATTTCATATAAAAAATTACTCTTCTTTTAGATTTTCATATAAAAGAATTTCATATATAACGAAATTCCTCAAGAATTTCATATAAAAAATTATTATTCTTTTAGGTTTTCATATAAAAGAATTTCATATAAAAAGAAATTCTTAAAAAATTTCACATAAAAAGAAATGCTTCAAGAATTTCACATAAAAAGAAATAATTTATCTTTTAGATTTTCACATAAAAAGAAATTCTTCAAGAATTTCTTATAATAAGAAATTCTTTCAGAATTTCATATAAAAAGAAATTCTTCTTCTTTTAGATTTTCATATAAAAGAATTTCATCGTCTATAAGAAATGAATCAAGTCTTGAAAATCTAAATAATTTCGTATATTTTTATTTAGTATGTAGAAATTTAGGATTCATAACTGGCACACTACACACTTTAAGCATTTACTGATATTCTTTAAAATTTTTCTTATTTAGTATAATTAGAGTGAGAAGTAAATTGATTGAGCGGAGCTAATGAGGAAAAAATCGCGTGCTTGCACTTAATGACAACAAAGATTTAAAGTAAAAAGATAAAGAAAACCAACAGCAGAAGAAGAATTAGAAATATGTATTGTAATCCACCCGTTTGGCGAGCTAATCTCCAGAGAGTGACCAAACTTTGGCGTCAATACTCTCCATTGAAGCGAAGAGTGTGGCTTGGTGAACCACTTTTCTTGCTTGACTACACCTCCGGTTGAGAGACGGAAACGACCACTCGCAGACGAAACGTCGTAAGTCATCCCTGTGAGATGCCATGCGGTCGCAGCATGGAGAGGTTATTACTGGAACTACTGAAGCCGCCTTAGCGATTCTTTAATGAGATACCTTGCGAGGAATGCCAGATAGCTGTCTAATTACGAATGACAGAAGACGTGATGGGCTTTAGATAGGCAGTGCAATCTGATTCGTTCAACTTTAACGCTGACTTGTGATTATTTATTTATTATTTAATTTATTTTCCTTTAAAGAACTGTCGAATATATTACATTGATGAAGTATATTTTTTAATAACAAATAAGTGATGTATGTACTTCCATTTCGAATTCAGTAAAAAATATACTAACAAATCTGCCAATCCCAGATATTTTTATCATGGAATTTTGTTCCTACTGAAGGCCAAAAGTTCTGATATTTACTGTTTCAAATAGTGACTGTTTTGTGAAGAAAATATATTTGTGGAACTGTATATACTAAAAATATTTGAGAAGATTATTTTTCACTCTTCGATTGGGTATAACAAAGCTGAAATATTTATTTACTGCCAAAAACTTTTCATGACTTTTTTTATGAAATGAAGTTGTTTTCAACAGAAGTATAACATCCAAAAAGTGTTCGACATGGCAATGAGAAGTTGTAGTGGGTTTTCAGACTTAAGGTCTGGAAGCATTGTCATCTGTCACTATGCAATGGTGAGTGCAAACAACGTTTTTGTACCTTATAAATTAAAAAATAATGATCGAATTATTTTCATTTTATTAAACAGATAGTTAATTTTTAAGATTTAATTTTCTCCTCTATTACAAGGTGTTTTCAATTCAAAAGGATTTTTTTGTTGACTGAACCTGTGTTTCTCAAAGTTATTCCTAAAGCATCCTAAGTGTTCGTAGGAACTCCTGTAGTTAATTAAAATCGATTAGGGTGTTTTTTTCATTTCTATGTAGTTAATTTCCAAGTTTTAATTTTATCCTCTGTTACAAGCTATTTGCAATTCAAAATGAAATTTCTTGTTGATCTGAACCAGTATTTCGGAAAGTGATTCGTATGGGCTGATGGGGGTCCATAGGTACCTCCGAAGGGGCTCCTAGATAATTAAAACCAATTTGGCTAACTTTTTCATTTTTACTAAATAAGCAGTTAGTTTATAAGTTTTAATTTTATCCTCTATTACAAGGTATTTGTAATTTAAAAGGACTTATGTGTTGACTGAACTTGTGTTTCTCAAATTAATTCTTATGGCATCCTAAGTGTTAATAGGAACTCCTGAAAGGATTCGTAGGTAATTAAAATTGATTCAGGTGAATTTTTCAGTTTTATTAAACAAGTAGTTAATTTCCACTTTTTAATTTTATCCTTTGTTACAAGCTATTTGTAATTCAAAATAAAATTTCTTGTTGATCTGAACCAGTATTTCCCAAATTTATTCCTACGGGCTGCTGAGGGTCCGTAGGTACCTCTGAAGGTGCTCTTAGATAAGTAAAGCCAATTGGGTGACTTTTTCATTGTTACTAAATAAGCAGTTTATAAGTTTTAATTTTATCCTCT
>CM063511.1:74610704-74623204 GCA_032207245.1 Pardosa pseudoannulata | reverse complement strand
AAAAACTTTGTAACACTCACTTTGCCCTTAAATATTCAATGCCTTCCTGTTATGTGAAAGCAAAATAAACGTAAATATTGTATTAACATTTATTATCAGCGGTGTTTATAATATTTGATGAATTATATGATGAAATATATTTATGCATTCTTTTTAAATTTTGACTTCATGTAGATTATTAAAAATTATTTTAAATACATTGAAGTCCAAATATTCCACGAAAATTGAACGTACAAGCATAAAAACATTTCCTGTAAACTTATTATTCAATAAATCAATAAAGTAATGTTCTGATATGTTCAAGTTATATTTTTAGTAACAAAGAGGCAAAGTTAAAAGAAAAATTGATAGTTAAAAACACGGAAAGATCTTAAAGACTAAGAAAATTAGTTGAATGCAAAAAATATCTGACTAATTTTTTCCTCTTGATTAATTTAGTTATACTTTAATTTGAGTACAAAGTTTTCTAACACTAGGTTAATAATTTACAAAAAACTTTGTAACATCCACATTGGCCTTAAATATTCAATGACTTCCTGGTCTCTGAAAGGAAAATAAACGTAAATATTGTATTAATATTTATAGTATTTGATGAATTATATGATGAAATATAGTTATGCATTCTTTTGAAATTTTGACTTCATGTAGATTATTAAAACTTATTTTAAATACATTGAAGTTCAAACGTTCCATGAAGATTGAACGTACAAACATAAACATTTCCTGTAAACTTATTATTTAATAAATAAATAAAATAAAGTTCTGATATGTTCAAGTTATATTTTAGTAACAAAGAGGTAAAATTAAAAGAAAAATTGGTGGTTAAAATCGGAAAGATCTTGAAAACTAAAAAATTAATTTTTTATAGTGATTAATTTAGTTATACTTTAATTTGAGTACAAAGTTTCATATCACTAGGTTAATAATTTACAAAAAACTTTGTAACATCGACTTTGCCCTTAAATATTCAATGGCTTCCTGTTCTGTGAAAGGAAAATAAACGTAAATATTGTATTAACATTTATTATTAATGATGTTTATAGTATTTGATGACTGAATTGTACTTATTTTTTTTCACTCTGTGTTTAAAATATTATATAAATATTGTCATAAAGTACAACGGCCCAATTCAGGACTGGAGAACTTTACGAAAGAACTGGTTAACACAAACCGATAAGTATCGGAAGTACTACAAACACATGGTTATCGGATAAAAAAGAAGGTGACTAAATTATTCTGTATATTTATTTCGTATATTCCCTAAATGCCGTATATTTATTCTTATTCATTTAACAGTTTTTGTAACTGACAATACACGATTTTTATTTATGGCATTTATACGTATATATGCATGGATGCTTTAAAATGTTTGTATGTGCCTACTAAGATTGATACGATAAAGCAAAATGCTTACATACGTATCATTAAGTACATGCAGTCGCAATTTGTAGGATTATAGAGTAGTAAGAAGATTCAACATATCTTGTATTGCTGAAGGCATTTCCAGGAGTTTAAGTTAGAGATTTCATTTTTGTCAGTAGGAATATTATTCTTGTTTTAAATACAGAATACTCTTTTTGGTAAGGATGAATATCATCGTTTTATAGCCATTACGCTAAAGATGCCATCAAAGTTTTAGTAAAATGATAATTTTAGAAGACATTAATGTTATTTTTGCGATGAATACATGCTTTATTTAAAATGTATTTTCAAAATTTAAAATATAATTTAAGATTTATATTGTTTATTACAATAAATATACGAATAAAGCCTTAACTGGTGAATATCCTCTTTTTTTATGGCTAAATATTATCGTCAAAGCAATCATTAGTAGTCACAAATACCCGAAAATTGACCTTGACCCAGAACGTATGCAGGATGATATAGGTTTTAATATTATTTTTATTTGCTTGTATCATTAGTAACAAAGTTATTAGGATTTAGAGTACAATAAAGAGCAATGGATTTCGAAATTCAGAAAAGTTTTTTGTTTCTTAGTTAACGGTCAAATAATGTGAAATTTTTATTTATGCATGCTTTTGGAAGAAGAATTTATGGATATAAAATACGTAGGCATGCAGCAGCAGAATTAACGATATTTATACACTTCGAATGGCAACGACCAGATATTATTACCAGATAACATCGGTGTTCATTGGCAATTTGTAGTCCCGGGTGTTACAACGTATACGTTAATAGTAAGCATGTGATTTAAAATATGGATCTAAAATATAATTTAGGATTTCTTTTTTTATTGTAATAAGTATACAAATATTGCCCTAAGTAGCTAATATCCTTTTCTGTATGGTTAAACGTTTTTACATTAATGAAAAGCAAGCATTATTAGAGTCACAAAAACATGACATTTAACCTTGATCTAGAATGCATACGGGATGATATAGGTTTTAGTTTTATTTTTACCTTTTTTAGTTACAAATTTATAAGGAATTAAGGTATAATAAAGCATAGAGGATTTCAGAAATTCGATTTATATTGTTTATTAAAATAAGTATAAGTAAAGCCTTAATTCTTGAGAATATACTTTTCTCTATGGCTAAATATTATCGTCAAAGCAATCATTAGTAGAGTCACAAATACATGTTATTTGACCTTGATCCAAAATACATGCAGGATGGTATTGGCTTTAGTATTATTTTTATTTTTCATCCCTAGTTACGAAATTATCATCATTTAGGGTACGCTAAAACATAGATGATTTCAGGAATTCAGAGAAATGTTCAGAGAAACATTTTGTGCTACGTAAGTAATACAGGATAATAGACATCAATATGGCATACTAAAAAGAAAGGAAGTTGAAAATATATCTTACGAATATATTTAATTGCTATGTTAATTAATAACTGCATTAATCATTTTAACATTGAAATTTGTTTGAAATACATAAACAAGCACTTTAATTAAAAAAATACTGTAATTATATATATATATATATATATATATATATATATATATATATATGTATATGTAATCCAATAATTATAAAACTACTGCACACATTATAGCCCCCTATTATTTTTACTTTCCCGGGCTATTGAGCAAAGAGAGGCCTAATCAGCCAGCAATAATAACGATGCAGTCAGGCCATTGAATGAGACCGTCACCAGTCTAATTAAAACTTTATTTTAGAGCTGCTAAAACGGACATCTTTACTAGTCAACGACAGACAAAGGAAAAGCTAAAAATTCCTCTGCTCGAACAGAGATTCACCCAAGAGCTAAGACAGAAAGAATTTTCCTAAGGTAGAAGAAAATTACTCAGCGAATTAAGTGATAGAATCCGGAAAAAACGCGGAGCCATTTGACGGCGACAGCTGGAAAACGTGTTGACTAGACAGAAAATTTATATCTATAGGATAGAAAGCTTTTGGAAATGTATCGAAAGAATTTTCCAGAACGAAAGTCCAGAACGCTCCTTTGATTAAGACATTTAGAGGTGGAGAAAAAGATTTTAAGGAATTATAATGGGAGACAGGAGGTTTTTCAGGAAATATTACAGTTAAATAATTTTGATAAATTACACACGCACAAACACACACACTCACACACACACGCCCCCCCCACATATATATATATATATATATATATATATATATATATATATATATATATATATGTATATATATATATATATATATACAGGCACGCATACACAAACATAGGTGTGTGTATATACACAAAAAATTATAAATTCAGATTTATCCCGTATTTTTCCTTTGCTAATTTTTATATTATTAATTATCTTAACTTCATTATTTCCACTTGCATTTAAAAAAATAGACGTAAACATAAACATTTAACAAAATAGACGTAACAAAATAAACTTTATTCAAATCTCAGAGCACACTACTCCTCAATCATCTTCAATGGCGTCTTACATTGGAGCCTAACTTTTAACAAAGGCAGGCTTAGCTGCCTCGGGTAGCCACAGCTCTGTCTGCGGAATGTGCACACTGCTCTCTGCACCGATCACTGAGCGTGAGCCGTATTTATGTGGCTAACTCCTCACGCCGCGTCACTCTCAGTAAAGAATCCCTAATTAAAATCTTTTAAAATTAGTCTACAATTTAAATCCTGACATATATATATATATATATATATATATATATATATATATATATATATATATATATATATATATTACATGCACATGCACACATAAACATGTTTTGCATTGATTTGAGAAAAACAATATGTTTCTAATGTCTGTAATTGTGTTTGTAGTTCGTGCTAATATCTGTGATAATGTACCACATAAGTCCTTTAACTAACTGCATCGTTGATGTGCTTGAGCTATTAATTTAATTTTCTTTTATATTTGTTAAGACATTTTTTTCACAGGAAAGATAACTTTCTTTTACTAAACGTAAACACAATAAACTGCTATATTAAAGCCTACTATATTTTTTGAATGATCTTCTAAATCTCCAAGTTTAAAACTACTTAAAATAAAGATGCACTTTGATAGACAAGTTATTACTTGCATTCTACCACCTGCAACTCTGCAGGAATTAAACAGAAATAAATTCCACTAGGAGGGTGTCATAAATGACAAGTTGTAAATTTATTCTTTATGTTTGGCAGTCTTGTATAACCTTAAGAGGTCATTTTATTACATATTTAAACATATTCTAAGACCTACCCTGTTTGTAGTTATTTAGCAATTCGACATTGCTGGGATATTTCATGTAAATATTTTCTCGTGTGTCCAAATTTACCTTTTCAGATTTTATGTAGTTTCTTAAATTTTCTTTTATGTTTATGTTTTGTTTCGGTGTGTCACAGTTTATTTAATCTTGGACAGCTTATATAATCATGGAGTTTGAATATCTTCTAGTACTAATAAAAATTGAAAAGAAGGTGCCATTCATCTGTTGTTCAACTATTCATAATGGAATGTATAAGTAGCGAATCAAAAGTGAACCTTTATTTCTTTCCATATAAAAATCTTTACCAGAATAAGAGTCTGCTTTTGTTGATTAGAAGTTATCCATATTTTTCAGAGGTACTCTAGAGTTAATTTTTCTCTAAATGCATTTATATTGGCTACAAATTTACAACAAGCAAAATGAAAAGGATATATTACTGCTTAATATACTGAATGTTGAGTTTGATTGCCTATTACTACCGATAGAAATTTAACTCAAGGTACTACTAATCAATTGCTCAGTTATGCATAATGGAATGGATAAGAAGTGCAACACCTTTATTTCTTCCTATATAAAAATCTCTATCAGAAGAATCTCCTTTTGTTGGTTAGAAGTTATCCATATTTATTCCGAGGTACTCTAGAGTTAATTTTTCTCCAAATACATTTACATTGGCTATAAATTTACAACAAGCAAAATGAAAAGGTAATATTACTTTTTAATATACTGAATGTTGAGCTTGATTGCCTATTACTACCGATAAAAATTTAACTGAAGGCACTACTAATCAATTGCTCAGTTATGCGTAATGGAATGGATAAGAAGCGCATCACCTTTATTTCTTCCCATACAAAAATCTCTTTCAGAAATCTCTATCCAACTCTCCTTGTGTAACTCTTTTCTTGTATATTAAAAGTGCGCAATGCTTAAAAAAATTGGATATAACATACCATTAATGGTTACTTATGACTGAATTTTAATAATTTTGAGCTGTTGCGGTCCGGTTTTCAAGTCGTTTTCTTTAATTAAGTAAGAGTATATAATTCTATAACGATGACGCACGGTGCATTAATTAAAGTTTCCAGAAAAAGCAAGAAATATAAAGTTTGGATGGATTACCTTTATGTTTTAGTAAATATCGCCAATATTTTAGCCAAATTTGTCAAGGGGAACCCAATTCTTAAGTAGTTCCACATACCCCTACTTTTAAGGTCTTGATACAAAAAAAAGCCCTTAAAAGAAGAGTTTTCTATTGTTATAGAAGTCTTCCGCGTTCATTCAGAGCTACCCCTGAGTTAATTTTGCTGCACCCTGCGGTGAGGTCTGACAACATACATCATTAAAACCTGCTAAATTAGTAAGTACTCCCCAAAAAAGTATTTCTGTTCTAAATAGTAACAATGTCTCGTTGAATATATGAAGATCATTAAGGTGACTTGACTAAAAGCAATAATGGCCACTCTACCTGTCAACAATCAGGAAGTACAATGAACAGTTAGTGTCATTTATTCTCACTATTAATGTTGGCGTTGATGTCATTCTCACAGAGTTTAAGTACACTGCCACGCCTACAGAGCAGGGACACAAATATTTTAACGTGATCTAGGTTTAATTATTTTTCATTTGACCTTTTGAAAGAAAAAAAAACCAGGATAGTATTTACAATGGAACTGGCTGAATGTAATAATTGTTGCCTTTATTTTGGTTTAATATTGCTATTTGTAGTCAATTATAGTAATTTGTAACTTGTTTTGGGTACAGAATGAATTTCTTAATGAAGATGGAGACAACTAATGAAATTAAAGCTAATCAAATCTTTGAATCTCCGCATATTTTGGTTTGTAGTATAATATATTGATCACAACTGTCAACTACATCGTTTAGTAATACTTAAGCCTTACGAAAAAATATATAATCATTTTGAAATAACAGGTACAGACATTTACAGTGTATTTCTAGTTGACAGTAACCATTTAAAATACTGATAATGACACAGTATAATACCATTGCATTGAACTCTTCTTCTATAAGAATATGTTTAGTTAACTGAAAAAAAGGTCAGTTTATCCGGAAAATTAACTGTGCGACTATGAATTAGAATATAACAAGCTTATAATACGGAGAGCTTTAAATATAAATTTTTGTACATGTATAATAACAATACTATAAATATTAAAATGAAGTATGGAAATGGTAACGAAACAATTGCAAATGCTGATACAGCAAAGAAAAGTTAACAAAGTATAGACTTATAAATATTTTGTATTAAGTTTTTTTCCCTGATAGAAGTTTTAAAGCTCACCTACCTACATACAGTCACAAAATGACTAAAATCGTAACAATTATACAAGATCACATATGAAATCAGATTAATATATTGAAGAAAATAAAAAGAATAAAATAAAATGTTTTTGAACTATTAAAAATCTTGAAGGTTTTGAAGTGCCAATTTTCCAGTCTGACAACTCTGAAACACTGATAACTTACTTCTTTCTTACTTTATTGTGTGAAACAACTAAACATTGAAAAATATTCCACATACATTTTAATAATCCACATTATTTTAAAACATAGATTGGTAGTGGCACTTAATAAGATGAAATAATCATCTGCCTTTCATATGTCAGTCATTTCTGAGGTGTAAATTAGCTCTAAATTATAATAAACAATGTGTTATTTTCCGTTTAATTGGAGAAAATGGCGTATACGTCAGCTTTGACAGGAACTTTAAATGGTTCAAGCCTGAGGAATCAGGAAAAGTATTTTGTTATATTTAATATCCACAACTGTTTTCGAACCATTTTTTTTAACGGTAATTGATCTATGATGGAATTGTAGTTTTAATATGCTTTGAAACTTGAGGTGTAAATTAGCTCAAAATTATACTAAAACAAAGATATATTTTCCGTTTAGTAGGAGAAAATGGCTTATACGTCAGCTTTGACAGGAACTTTAAATGGTTTAAGCCTGAGGAATCAAGAAAAGCATTTTGTTACATTAAATTTCCAACACTTTTTAAAAACCTTTTCAAAAAAATAATTGATCTGCGATGTTTTGTATATTTTGAATTGTAGTTTTTTTTATACTACTGAACTAAACGTTTAGTATGTTATATTTATATTTAAAAAAAATTCTTTCTATAATTAGTAAAGAAAGAGATATTTTCCATTTAATGGATGACTTATATGTCACCTATAGCAATAACTGTTTTTGGTTTAAGCCTGAGGAATCAGGAAAAGTATTTTGTTATATTTAATATCCATAACTGTTTTAAAACCACCATTTTTTTTTTAAAAAAAGATAATTGATCTATGATGGGATTGTAGTTTTAATATGCTATACTTTGAATCCTGATGTGTAAATTAGCTCAAAATTATACTAAAAAAAAGAGATATTTCACTTTATTTTAGAAATTTTATTAGGAGAAATTGGCATATACATCAGTTTTAAAAACAACTTTAACTAGTTTATGCTTGAATCAGAAAAAATATTCTATTATATTAGATATCCACAGCTTTTTAGAAACATTTTTAAAGAAATAATTGATGTGTGATGCTTTGTATATTTTGAATTGTAGTTTTTTATACTACTGAACTAAACGATTAGTATGTTATATTTATATTTAAAAAATCCTTTGTATAATTAGTAAAGAAAGAAATATTTTCCATTTAATGGATGACTTATATGTCACCTTTAACAATAACTCTTCTTGGTTTAAGCCTGAGGAATCAGGAAAAGTAATTTGTTATATTTAATATCCATAACTGTTTTAAAATAATTTTTCTTAAAAAAGATAATTGATCCATAATAGAATTGTAGTTTTAATATGCTATTATATGAATCATGATGTGTAAATTAGCTCAAAATTATACTAAAAATAGAGATATTTCCCTTTTAATAGGAGAAATTGGCTTATACATCAATTTTAAAAACAACTTAATTTGTTTAAGTTTGAGAAATCAGGAAAAGTATTCCATTATATTAGATATCCACAACTTTTTAAAAATATTTTTAAAGAAATAATTGATCTGTGATGCTTTGTATATTTTGAATTGTAGTTTTTTATACAACTGAACTAAACGTTTAGTATGTTATATTTATATTTAAAAAATCCTTTCTATAATTAGTAAAGAAAGAGATATTTTCCATTTAATAGATGGCTTATATGTGAGCTTTCATAATAACTCTGCTTAGTTTAAGCCTGAGGAATCAGGAAAAGTATTTTGTTATATTTAATATCCACAACTGTTTTAAAACTATTTTATTATAAAAAAAAGATAATTGATCCATAATAGAATTGTAGTTTTAATATGCTATACTTTGAATCCTGATGTGTAAATTAGCTCAAAATTATACTAAAAAACAGGTATTTCCCTTTTAATAGGAGAAATTGGCTTATACAGCAGTTTGATCTGTGAGGCTATGTATATTTTGAATTGTAGTTTTTTATACTACTGAACTAAACGTTTAGTATGTTATATTTATATTTAAAGAAATCTTTTGTATAAATTAGTAAAGAAATAGGTATTTTTCATTTAATAGATGGCTTATACGTCCTATTTAAAAATAACTCTGATTGTTGTTAACCATCAAACAAAAAGTATGGTAAGAACATGACCTTTCTGATTTGTAAACATTTCCTTTGCTACCTTTATTAGCTGAAAAATACTAAGAATTACTTTAAAATACAATCCAATGAAAATATATAAATAAATTTATAAAAATAAAGTACAAATAAGTCTAAAAAATTGAAAAGTGGGAAAAATAATGTAACCAAGATAACAATTGCTTGAATAGATGAATTGTTAGAAAAATTTAAGGAACAATTTTGATTACGGTTTTTATAACGTAAGTAGAATCTTTATTTACCATTAATAAAACAACTAAAAAAATATACGGTTGAGAAATTAACTTTTCTTCAATGTAAACTTTTTTAAAAGCAATTAATTTAAAGTTGATATTCTACAAAATTGACCTAAAAATAAAGAAAATTTAAAACTAGTATAACCCAAATAAGATTACTTTGTCCCATCGTTTAATTTATAGATTTATATTTTTCAGAGATTACCTTTTTAATTTTGGCAGACACCCGTAAGAAATAAATATAACAATTATTTTTGTTCAGAATAAAAATTTTGATATATTAAATATAAAAGATAAATTTGCTGTAGGATAATAAATTATTTTCATCTTCTTATATTTTAAAATATATCATGGTATTACAAATTATGATTCTTTCATTATAAAATAAATCGGAATTTATTACTCAATTAATCAGTTCATTTTTCATCAGTTTCCAATTTCAGTAGAATTAGGTTTTACATTCACTAAAACATTACCTCATTGTTGCCAAATCTGTGGAAGAAATTTCTTCAAAATTTATGTCTGAGGAAACAATGTTTCTTTGTACTTCAAAACACTTCCTAATTTTGAGACTTCACAGGGGATTTAATTTGGTTACTTGCTGTGTGACCTGCAAAGCAAACCAATTAAGTCATGGGTGGCTGCAACATCCTTGTTGTATGTTGCCCCTGGCTAATAGGTGCTCTAAAGAAGTAATTTCTTATCTCTTTTTTCCCTTCAAGACGATACTAAATACTCTTACAGTAATTTAAAGCCTTTTCTGTCCACTGAAATGATTAATGGATGTTTTGAAGATGTTTAAAGTTGCATTTGTTTTTATATGGGTGGGGTCTTTCAGACATTGATGAAATGTTTTTTAGAGTACTTGTTACACATTTTTGTTTGTAATATGATTGTTCAAAATAGTTCCTTTTTCCTGAAAGAGCTAGGTTACTTTGATTATTTATGGGAAACCATTTCCTAATTAAATATTCAAAAAATATTAGTTTAGAGTGAAATATATGTCTAGTACTAAATTTAAAATTGAATGAACTTATTATTTCTTAAACATTTATTATTGCATCTAAAGGTATATTAAATTGGAGAAACCAGTAGTTAGTTGCATTCTGCTTTTTTTCAAAAGAACAGTATGTTGGTTGATAAACATGTGGGAATATTTTAAGCTTTATATACATAAATATATCTATCTATCTATCTATCTATCTAACTATCTCTCTTTATATATATACATGTATATATATATGTAAATATGTATATATGCATATATATGTACATATATATATATACATGGATATATACATATATGTGTATATATATATATATATATATATATATATATATATATATATATATATATATATATATATATATATATATATATATATATATTATATATATATATATATATATATATATATATATATATATATATATATATATATATATATATATAAATATGTATATATATATATATATATATATATATATATATATATATATATATATATATTATATATATATATATATATATATATATACACAACCAAGTGCATACTGAAGCTGCAAGTCGTGTAACCGGTGGAAAACGAAATTCAACGTAAAAAATTGTTTCCAAAACATGACACTAGGCTTCTACTTGTACGCCGGTAAATGCACATTTGTGCCGCTATAGCCGTAGTGTCTAAAAACGACCGTTTCGTTTTGGACGGCTATTGCCGCCATGCCACATAGTGAACTTCGCTTTGACGGCTACAGACGTAAGTGTCCATCAACGTGTTAAACTGTGAAGGTTGGAATCCGTTTTGGATTCCAAATTAAGATGTTCAAGTATTTTATATACCATTGGAGTTCATCTACAGCGGAAAAAGAAACTTAGAATCAACGTTTGTCGAATATTGAAAGTACAAACATTTCAAATCAAAGAGGAAAAAAATATTCTCCAAGCTGGAATCAAATTAGGCAGACCACAAAGACAGCACCGTATATGTAAATGGTTAAAAAAAGTGGATAAGAATGGATAGAAAATTAATATTTATCAAAATTAATATTTTTATTGATAATGCTGTAATTTTAGGATTAATTCCATGCTTTTTTATCAAAGCTACATGAATATTTAAAATTTCATCCGAATAACTTATCGGGATGTTAGCGAAAATTCATTGCAAATCTTAAATCTGGAGAAACATATAGTGTGGCTGAAATGGTAATATGGTGTAATAACCATGTCATTATAGAAAAGTAAATATTAAGTTCAGACAAACTTTTTTGATAAACAATGAACTGAAGTTTATGGATGTCAGGGATAATTAGTCTATAACCATTTTTTAGTTGAATAATAGAAAAATATGAGGTTGATTTGATGAAGGTTCAGGTTATTAATATTTATCAAACGGTTTACTTTTTTACGAAAGAAAATCTGCATAAAATAAGGAAAATAACATAAAAACTTATGCAATGTGACCTTTTTGCTCCGCCTTCCGGATGATCCTTACCAAGCAGATAAGCTAACATTAAAAAAAAAATCTTCGTGTAAGAGAACTGAGCGTTAAGGGTTGAAGACGCTTACCACCTGTATTATATTTCTGAGATTCTCTTGATAATATAAAAAGGTAAAGAGTATTAACTTTGTTTTATTCATATGACTGGAGGCGAGTTTTAACATCTCGTAAAACGCAACAAAAATGCCTTTTAATATTTCTTGTTTTGTGAGATTTCTATGAAGATCGTTGACGGCTAACTTGAAAGAATATTTCACTTTTAATGATAATAACCAAACTGATTACCAACAAAATATAGAAGGGTTATCGAACAAAAATCGAAAGATGCAGACCACCAAGTCAGCACTGTAAATGGGTAAAAAAAAATAGGTAACAATGGTTAATAACAATGGTTAGGTTATCAATAAAAATCAAAATTATTATATTTATAGTGATGTAATTTTATGATTATTTCCATGTTTCGTCATCAAATA
>CM063511.1:74578204-74605704 GCA_032207245.1 Pardosa pseudoannulata | reverse complement strand
CTCTAAAGGTTTAAATATGGCGTTTGCATTTGCTTAGGAAGAGTTATATCTTGATAAATAGAAAGAATAATCTACAACAGAAAACTATAGAAATAATTTTAGTTCAGCTATAGATATCTTGATATTTAAAATATGAAAAATGTGTTTGGGGATGGCAATTTCAGAAAAGATTTGAAATGCTCTGAAGTTTTAAGTATGGCGTTTGCATTTGCTTAGGAAGAGTTATATCTTAATAAATAGAAATAATAAACTACAACATAAAGCTATAGAAATAATTTTAGTTCATCTATAGATATCTTAATATTTAAAATATGAAAAATGTGAGTGGGAATGGCAATTTCAGAAAAGATTTGAAATGCTCTAAAGGTTTAAATATGGCGTTTGCATTTACCTATGAAGAGTTATATCTTGATAAATAAAAAAGAAGGAACTATCTCGAAAAAGCTTTAGAAAACAGCTACTACCCCAAAATAATGAATTACAAAAAAGAGTATTTTTCTGTCTGCTTTTGGCTGCGTTAGATGCTTTTTGAGGTAAGCTGGTTACATCTTGGCTATTGATGTGTCGGATGAAAAATCTCACGTTAACTTTTTGTGAAACGAAGGTTCCGTCAAAAGTGCATCAGGAAGTGCACGGAATTCTGACGGATGACCCTCCCCTCTTTCATTGTTGAGAAGTAACACTTTGAGAGAAAGACTTCAACACATCAGAGAGGTTTAAAGTTCACCTCAAATGGCTTAAAGAGGTTCGTATTTTTCAGCCAAGGAACAAGTTCGAAGCCTCTAGAATCTGACTAGAGGCATCCTTGTAATTTATTTCTTTTTTCTTGAAATCTTTTCTTCTTGGCGGAAGGTTTGCTACGTAGATCATGTAACAATCTATTAATGAAGAAATCCTTTTTATGGAACAGAAGCTGGTTCTTACTATTGGAATGGAGAATGTCGTAAACATGGCTTTAGTACTGAATAGCATGTCATCGGTTTTATGACTTGAATAATTACAACTGGTTAATTAATTATATTCTTATACCAACTGATCTATTTTAATGGACTGTTAGCTAATGCTGAGTAAAAAATATGAGAGATATTATCTAAGTGCTGCGTAAGAGGAGAATTGAGCTATTTGTAAACAACAATAAAGTACAAATAGTTCCAAGAAACGGAACAGACAGTTACCGGAACAAACAGGGACTTCGCTTTCACTGATAAGCCATTCATATATGGAACACAATTTTGGAGACCTTTAAGCACGTATAAAAGACCCAGTAAACTATAAGGCAAGTAGTTCACTGTGTATTTCATTATTCGGAAATGATAGCTGCAGACTTGCATTGTATCCTTTGAAACAATAAATTGGTGCAAAATTGGAGATTTCGTGAAGGTTATTGGAGCGTATCACGCTCACAATCGAGTATTTTTTCCCTCGGGCACCTCGGAGTCTTTGATCACCGGCTATCTTCATCACAACAGGTGTTGTGACTCAAGAATGAACCTTAAGGCAGACTGGAAGTAAAAGACATGGAGCATAAATCGCGCGAATAGTGTTGGAAGTTTCGAAAAAATAGTAATATGAGTGACTGCTTCTGCATTGAATGACCATGTATTTTAGTTTAAAGCCTGATTATAGAGAACAGCTCATTGTTGTTAATCTCAAAATGATTAAAAAATGAGTTTGAAAAGATTCGTGGTAGTTTTTGATGTTTGTTAATCTTTAACAAAATTGTTATTCAATATTTGCTGTTGATAGATTTAATAATAGTTTATCTAAGCCACACATACACACACACACACACACACACACACATTACACACATATATATATATATATATATATATATATATTAAATACACACACATATATATATATATATATATATATATATATTAAATGATACACATATATATACACATATATACACATACATATATTAAATGATATTTTTATCCCTTTCGGATCATATTCTGTTTTTCCGGTAATTCTTTTCTTGCAACCTAGTGAATTTTCTGGAATGTTCCCTAGTAAATTCCTTCAGGTTGCATATCTAAAAATAAAGTTCGTGTGACTATCGCTAACTGGCTGGCACCTAAAACTATAAATATAAGTGTTCCGACAGTTTAGAGAGCTAGTTCATTCGACATTTGAGTTAGCAATATAAATAAACTGCGATAGTTTGACTTCCAATGTCTTCATTTTGTTGAAATTTTGTTTTATGCCACTCAGTAAGACTGCAGGGCGTAATGTTTTCAAGATGTAATTTAATTTAATATGCATTCTAATAATTCATTGTCAAGGAATGAGAAAATTTGAACTCACAAATGTATCTTCCAGCAACATAAGATTAAAAAACTTTTGTACCGTTATATATATATGGTATATACAATCTATACTGAATATTACTTTATATATATATATATATATATATATCTATATATATATATCATACACAGAATAATATATAATGTAATGTCTACACATATATATTATATAATCTGTACAAAATATTCTTTGTAATTCTGTACGAATCTCTTTTAACTCTTCCTTCTCCCAGATAATGGGAAAATCTTTTAACTAAAATATATGTTCATATATGTTCATATATGTGTGGTAAAATTCTGAAAAGATTTTAATACATTAAAGTTTTAAATATAGCGTTTACATTTACTAATGAAGAGTTTTATCTTGATATATAGAAAGAATAATCTACAACAGAAAACTATAGAAATAATTTTAGTTCAGCTATAGATATCTTGATATTTAAAATATAAAAAATGTGAGTGGGAAGGGCAATTTTAGAAAAGATTTCAAATGCTCGGAAGTTTTAAGTATGGCGTTAGTATTTACTTATGGACAGTTATATCTTGATAAATAAAAAGAATAAACTACAAAAAAAGGCTATAGAAACAATTTTAGTTCAGCTATAGATATCTTAATATTTAAAATATGAAAAATGTAAGTGGGGTTGGCAATTTCAGGAAAGATTTGAAATGCTCTGAAGTTTTAAATATGGCGTTTGCATTTGCTTATGATGAGTTATAGCTTAATAAATAAAAATAATAAATTACAACATAAAGCTATATAAATTATTTTAGTTCAGCTATAGATATCTTAATATTTAAAATATGAAAAATGTGAGTGGGGATAGCAATTTCAGAAAAGATCTGAAATACTCTGAAGTTTTAAGTATGGCGTTTGCATTTGCTTATGAAGAGTTAGAGCTTAATGATGAAAAATAATAAATTACAACATAAAGCTATAGAAATTATTTTAGTTCAGCTATAGATATCTTAATATTTAAAATATGAAAAATGTAAGTGGGGTGGCAGTTTCAGAAAATAATTGAAGTGCTCTGAAGGTTTAAATATGGCGTTTGCCTTTGTTTATGAAGAGTTATATCGTGATAAATAAAAAAGAAGGAACTACCTCGAGAAAAGCTTTAGAAAACAGCTACTACCCCAAAATAATGAATTACAAAAAAGAGTTTTTTTCTGTCTGCTTTTGGCTGTGTTAGATGCTTTTTGAGGTAAGCTGGTTACATCTTGGCTATTGATGTGTCGGATGAAGAATCTCACGTTAACTTTTTGTGAAACGGAGGTTCCGTCAAAAGTGCATCAGGAAGTGCACGGAATTCTGACGGATGACCCTCCCCTCTTTCATTGTTGAGAAGTAACACTTTGAGAGAAAGACTTCAACACATCGGAGAGGTTTAAAGTTCACCTCAAATGGCTTAAAGAGGTTCGTATTTTTTAGCCAAGGAACAAGTTCGAAGCCTCTAGAATCTGACTAGAGGCATCATTGTAATTTCTTTCTTTTTTCTTGAAATCTTTTCTTCTTGGCGGATGCTTTGCTACGTAGATAGTGTAACAATCTATTAATGAAGAAATCCTTTTTATGGAACAGAAGCTGGTTCTTACTATTGCAATGGAGAATGTCGTAAACATGGCTTTAGTACTGAATAGCATGTCATCGGTTTTATGACTTGAATAATTAAACATGGCATGTTTATTCAAGTCATATGTGTTCCAACTGAGGTTTAACAATGAAATCACTTCTGAAAATATAAATTAGAATTTCCCAACGTTTTCATTCATTATGAATGTAGAGTCTAATAAATGAGACTGAATTGAGAACGTCTGATTCTATCTCAGTTCATCTCCATGTCTGGAAGATGACATGTGATAAGATATCAAGAAACATTAATTTTTGGAGTGGCCAGTTTAAGTTATTAAAAGCATTTTTATAAATTTTAAACTTTGAGTCATGCAACTTTGTACTTTTATAAATTGAAATGTAACGAAATCCATCAAATTATAGAATTTTGAAAATAAGATAATTAAGAAAGGATTGTTGAATTAAAAGGTTCCTTCTAGCTTAAATTATTAATTTTTGTTGCTTTGACAAATTAAAAATAACTCTTATGCCCGTCTGCTGAGTTTTGGAAGATGACAAGTGATAATTTATAATTTAACCATTTTTTTTAAGTAGTCAGTGGATGTTATAAAAACATTTTTGTAAATTTTAAAATTATAATTATAGGAATATTAAGACTTTAAAACTGAAATATAAGTAAATCAATCTTATTATACAATTTTAAATATGAGATTATTAAAAAAAATTTAAAATATTTTGTTAAAATATTTTGTATAAAATTTTCAAGTGTTTCTCAAAATTTGCCTTATTATTACTAATATACATACATATATATATATATATATAAATATAAATACAAATATAAATATATATAGATATATATATATATATATATATACATATATGTATATATATATATATATATATGTATATATATGTATATATATGTATATATATATATATACATATATATACATATATATATATATATATATATATATATATATATATATATATATATATATATATATATATATGTATATATATAAATATATATATAATATATATATATATATATATATATATATATATATATATATATATATATATATATACATATATATATATATATATATAACACACATATATATATATATATATATATATATATATATATATATATATATATATATATATATACATATATATATATATATATATATATATATATATATATATATATATATATACATATATATATATATATATATATATATATATATATATATATATATATATATATACATACATATATACATACATACATATATATATATATATATATGTGTGTATGTGTGTGTGTTTGTGTGTAACTTTTCATATATGTATATGAACTTATAAACTCTCCATAATAGATCTCTAATTCAAATGAAAACATTAAGAGGTATATCATCGCGGATTCTTTGCTACCTTTATCGGAAAAAAAACAGTCCTGTGTGTCAAAGAAAGTCTTTGTTTTATTTCCTAAACTTTGGAAGCAAAACATAAATAAATAAAATAAAATAATATAAAATAAAAATAAAAAGTAAATATAAAAAAATAAATATAAAAAATAAAAAATGGCAAACCTTCTAGTTATCATTTTTGTATTAAAATGCCAAACCATTCAATATATTCCTCTCCAAATTAAATATATTAATATAATTGTGAAGGTGTGTTGAAAGAAAAGAAATCGGTTTGTTACGGACACTGCTATCATTGTCCCCTAAAGGTGTATAATCATTGTTTGATAGAAAAATAGATAATACTTTATCCATTAACGTCAAGTAAGTAATGTTTTATTTTCTCAAGCCATGACAAGAAGATCCCTATAAAAATTACCCGAGGATGATAAGATCTTTATTTTCTTTATTCATTGATTGTCAAGATGACTGACTTTCTATGCCTCATTTATCATAATTTGTTTAAATAATAGGATTAAAGCGCAAGTATGAATTCAAGATTTATAATTTTTTGGAGTATTCTTACATAGATCAAGAAATGGAGAGTTATTTTCAGTAGGTTTTTGTTGATGAAATTCACTATTATGAAGCCTTCCTAACAAATTATTCATTTAATAGATTAGTGAACTATGAAAAATATCTTTTTAAGTGAGTTTTAAATTTTAATATTATTTAATATTAAAATTTTCTTTTGCTAGAGTGCTGGTATTAAAGCATATAGGTTAGTAGTATATATTATTTTTAAATGTTTTTTTTGTTATAAATTAAAATTCCTAATCGTTTATTTTGATGAAAAATTATTTTTTTCGTTAGTTTATTGGTGAGAATTTACCTAAAATGTATTGATGTTTTTTGTATTTCCATATGATGTGTTGATTTGTGAACTTAAAAACCAAATACACTCATACATCCAGAAAAGAGGACGATTTATATATATATATATATATTATATATATATATATATATATATATATATATATATATATATATATAAATATATAATATATATATATATATAAATATATATAATATATATATGTATATATAAATATATATATATATATATATATACATATATATATATATATATACATATATATATATATATATATATATATATATATATATATATATATAATATATATATATATAAATATATAATATATATATATAAATATATATATATATAATATATATATACACGTTCCCACTAAAAGACACTAGAGTCCTGACATATATTTTATACTTTATTCACATCTCAAACCACACTATATAATATCTTTACATATATTTAACAAACATTATGCTTAGGTATCACATCTGTTGGAATGTGCACACTGCTCTCTGCTCAGATACTGCGCGTATATTTATGTGGCTAATTCCTCACGCCATGTATATAAATAATTCCTAATTAAAATCTTTTAAAATTATCTACAATTTAAATCCTGACATATATATTTAAAATATATATATATACACACACACACACACACACACACACACACACATATATATATATATATATATATATTTTGTGTGTGTATATATATAAAATATATACACGAATACACACACTCATATATATATATGTATATATTCATACCATGTATATAAATGTATATATTTATACAGACCACATTTATAGATAATATATTTATTTAGCCTTTGATTCTCAATACACACACACATATATATATATATATATATATATATATATATATATATATATATATATATATATTTATATAAATATATGGTAATATATATATATGTATATATTCATACCATATATATAAATGTATATATTGCTACAAAACACATTTATAGTTGCATATATTTATTTAGCCTTTGATTCTGGCAATACACATATGTATGTGTATATATATGTGTGTGTGTATATATATGCATATATATGTGTGTGTGTATATATATGTATATATATATGTATATATTATATATATGTATATATATGTATATATGTATATACATAGATATATATGTATATATATGTATATATATTCTATACATATGTATATATGTATATATATATATATATATATATATAAATATATATATATATATATATATATATATATATATATAATCTATATATATATATATATATATATATATATATATATATACATATACAGCGTTTTGAATTTTTAGATACAGATTAGATAAAAATTTATTTTAGAATACATTTGTAATTAAATTCGCTTTCTTGGCTGAGATATCATTACACACACACACACACACACACACACACACACACATATATATATATATATATATATATATGTAGAGAGAGAGAGAGAGAGAGAGAGGAGAGAGGGGAGAGATATACATTTATATGCCCTGGAAGTGGATATTCCAAAGCTGTAAAATCTTGGCACCAGTACATCGGGGTAAGTTTTAAAAGAAAAGGTACACTAAATCACTTAAAAATCTTTATTGTAGTCGTAACTCGGTACCTTTCTCTTAGAATACGATTGAGCATTGAGGCCGATTTGAATTTGTGTTCTTAATTTTATAACGATTGTTCTGGTTATCTGAAAAGTTAATACTTATAAGCTAATACTGTTCTTTAGAATTTAATTGTTGCACACACACACTATATATATAATATATAAGTGCACATATCAGTCAAATATTTATATACGCTTGATTAACTGCAGAACATTCAATTAAACAAACATTAAACTTCTATTCATATGCTTTTTTATTCTGCTGTGTTAGACTTTTATGAGTTGAAACAAGATTATATCGTATATTAGGAAGTAGATAACACGAAAAAAAATTTTGCTGCAGGGAAAAAGTTTGGCTCTGATAAAGGTCACATTCCTTCATAGTTGATTAGGTTTTTTACTTTGGCTCACAAATAACATATTATGCTTAATAAAATATAGTTAAGTATATCTTTTTAATGAAGGTCCCAAAGTCTAAATTACAAGACTCCGCTTGTTTGCCCTAAGGTATTAATGCATATACTATTTTCAATGATCGATTTGATGATTTGACTGTTGAACTGTACCGAATCAGTACTTAAATGATGTTTAACTTTATGCTTCACAGAACCCCTAGGGATGTTACAGTACCACTTTAAGAATGACAGGTTTAGTAATAAAGGTCAAAAGTATTTTTTTTAATATTGGATTGACATATAATGTAAGGTTGTCTGAGTTTTAGAAAAAGAAAGAAAAATAAATTTGAGATATTAAAGATTGAATATAAAAAATTATGAGGATTTTAACAAAGTGTTAAATTTTAGTCTAATATAATTGCGTAACAGTTTGTTACTTAGGATAAATAGGGAAGAGTTTTATCGAATTCTGTAGGAACTGTTTTAACAGTAGAACTACCGTCATTTTGACGTTTTTCAAATTTCATGCTTATAAATTTGATATAATTTATGTATTGTTCTAGAATT
The DNA here is from genome assembly GCA_032207245.1 of Pardosa pseudoannulata. Taxonomy (NCBI): domain Eukaryota; kingdom Metazoa; phylum Arthropoda; class Arachnida; order Araneae; family Lycosidae; genus Pardosa; species Pardosa pseudoannulata. Next base: position 74,596,905 of record CM063511.1, on the reverse strand, counting down.
TTATGACACGACTTTTAACACAAGAATTATGGAAGGTTCATTTTGACACCTAGCGAACTTTTATCTCTGACACCTCTTCTATTTCTTTTGCAAATATCTTAATCCTTTGTTGACTTTTCCTAAATCATTGTGATTTACGAAATAGTAAAGATTTCAAGAAAATCGTATTTTTATTTTAGCCCTAACAAATGATTATACCTAGAAATACGGCAGGCTATATACTGATGTTGAAGACAAGTGTAAACTTCATAATGACTCTTTCACTATTTTATTAGCAGAACTGGAAGCATTCATAGCGTTGTTGTACGTAAGGGGGCATTAGCCGCCAAGGGTTTACCAATTCTTAGTTTGTAGTCGAAGACTTGGGGACCAAAGTTTTTTCATTAAACTATGAGTAGAGATAGGTTTCCGGAAGTTATGAAATTTCTTCGTTTTGAAAATAAACTAACAACGTCTTCACGTTTGCAGTGCGATACATTTACACTAATATTCGAGGTATGGAATACTTTTATAGAAAACTATAAGCTTTGCTACAAACCAAATGAAAATATTACGTTTGATGAACAGTTATTCCATACAAAAACACGATGCCGTTTTTTGCAGTATATGCCTAACAAGCTCGATAAATTCGGAATAAAGTTTTGGCTAGCAGTATATGTTATTCCAAACTATTTATTAAACGGATTTCCATATTTAGGAAAAGATGAAATGAGATCAAGTGATCAAAGTTTAGGAGAGAACGTAGTAAATCGTTTAATTGATCCTACATAACTGCAAAGTCTGTATATTTTTAAAAACAAACTGTAGTTTTCATAATTTGCGTTATTTTAATTTATTTTTACAAATATATTATATCATATAGAGAAATATGCAGATAATTTATCAAGGGGTCAAAATGACACCCACCGTAATTCTAGGTATACAAAGACCACCGTAATTCTAGTATTAATAAAATATAAGAATAGTTAAATGTTCCTATTCGATTTTCACTCAACTACTTTAGTTCCCATAATCATTATTATGACCTATACCTATTTATACCAAGACTAGTCAAAATGACGACTTTGGCAATTTCAAAGTTGATTGATCTAGAGCGTTCGGCAGCCGTTATAACGGGGTTATTTTGCTCCGATTACTATTCGGTTTAGAACTGAAAGGTATAACTGGTAAATGTAATTAGGACTCAATTATTATCAGTTATACTTCTAATGTGATAAAATTCTTGGTGAAAAGTGCAATCTGTGAAAAGTCCAATCTCGGAAAAATGTATGAACCTTATTTTTTGTAAAGTCTAGTCAATAGACTATTTTTGTTTGATTTTTTAATAATAATTAATGAGTTATATTAAATGTTGTTTTTGTTAAGTTATAGTCTTTTATTTACGTCAACTAAGTCAAAAGTTACAATGATATCCATGATTAAAAACCCGTTATTTTGACAGGTGCGGTAAAGCTAGGTATATATTTAACAATGGGTAGTTCTAGTGTTAATTAAAGCTCTTGACGTCCTTGATGTTAAAGAATGACTGCTTTAACCTTTTTAAGGACAGTGGTTTTGCACTGAAATCACCTGTTAATACTTTTTCTCTGTTTTAAACACAGTAATTTTTTTCTTTGTTTTTGACACTTTAAATTATAAATAGATGGTATTACTACAATTAATTTATTTCTCTTTGAAATATACTTTTTTGAATTTGCTTTACATGGAAGAATCAAGAGTTCGATTTTCTTCATTATCTCATATGAAAATACTTACCTAAAACATTACTTATAAATTGTTTAGCTATATATTAATTACATTATTTTAAGGGTAATTATTCATTGCTCTCCTAAAGTAATTAAACTTTTAAGAAAGAAATATTTTCCTGCTGTACAAGGGCAGCGTTTCACAGTTATATCACCCTCTCTAAATCTCGCACCCCCAAAGAATGTAAAAATATTTTTCTTCATATATTTCAAATCTATAAGGCTCATAGATAAAATTTATAACCTAATTGCATTAAATACCAGAGAATTTGTAATCGTGATCTTCAAGGGTTAAATAAAACTCTTTAGTTTTAGTTAAATATATATTTAGAACAGATGTTTTGTTGAGTGCGTATATATTGCACGATCTATTTTTGTTAGATGCAGAACTTAATTATTTATAATTTTAATGTAAATTTAGAAAGTATTTATAGCTCCAACGCTTCCTCTAATTTAAGAATAGTCGAATAAATTAATAAATAGAAATCACAAATAAAGGAAAGAGTGATACATAATTAATTATACTCACCTTTCCTCATCAGCTCGCACGTTTTAGAATGGTGTTACAATTGTGTTAATTAAATTAGGAATAATTCTACAAGTCTTTGTTATCTGTTCCTCACGATGTGGAAATGCCATTCAAATTGGGTCGTGCAAAAGAAAGGTTAAGAACCGGTGGAAGACGTCAGTAATTAGTTCTAACAAAAAAGAAGAATAAAAGGAAAACAAACATCAGGTGGTAGGCTCTGAGGTGAAGAAATGGCTGATCTCCCAGTGACGTCACGGCGCAGGCCACGGAAGGATTTTCTTAATTGCTGCTAACCTTTTGACTGAAAGTATTTTGCAGACCATTTACGCCTGAAAATGGCGGAAAAGAATTTCATTGTACTTGTAACATTGAGCAAAAGGTATCCTTGAACTTTGTAAAGAATAGTTAAAGAATATTAACTTTAGAGAACTACATGTTCCACTCATTATACGGTATGTTATTGTATTAAGTTGTTTGGAGATTAAGGTGCCCGTCTACTTTCGGAGAACTTTTTTCTTTAAACGTAGAAACTAGTTCATGTTTTTACATTTTTAGATTTATTTTTTAAATTATCATAGAGAATTGCGCTTAAAAAATTTATTCCTGGAGAAGTTTTTATAAAATTCCTAATAAATGAAGAAAATTTAGTAAAAAAATCGAGTTTTTTCAAAAGGTCTAATTTTTTAATAAATTAAATTATTTCAATATTTTTTGGTGCAACACATTTCTTATACACTGGACTAGTCAATCACCTAAAATCTTTGCTTAATTTGCATTTGGTTAAAAATTTTGGTCCTTCAAAATCATAAACTTTGAATTTTTAACGAATTTTCATTACCTTTGTATCTAACTACGAGTGTAACGTCATTAAAAATTATCCAAATTTAAAGCTTTTAGGTCATTTACTAGTAAATACTATCAAAAGCATTCATAACAATTTTCAACAAAATATTTTAAGAACTTATTGAGAAATCACAATTAAAGTTTCAACATTTTATTAAAAATACCGTTCTGAGAAAAACGTATTTGAAGTTTATGAAAGGAACTTTAACTATTAAAAAATTAAAATATATGTTTAAAATTCCCATACTTTCTTGCTTCAAAACTTTCTAATTGCCAATTTGCTAATTATTAAAAATACTAGAAAAATGTTTAAACTAATCTTCATGAAAATTTAAAAAGTTTTGTCCAAAAAATGCTCTTTAAAATTCACAACTTCCGGTTCCGAAGTCGCTACTTCCTTTTTGTTTTGACAGCTGTCACTGATGTTTAAACAGCTGTAACTTTTCTATAAAATGCCGTAGAGACAAAACAAAAACAGATTTAGAAGCCTAAAAGTTGAAATTTTACAATAGAGAAATAAAACAATTATGATTTTTGGCAAAAAAAATGGCGTTTTCAACGTAGACGGATACCTTAATGACATAGTAGGAATTGACTTTACAATTTTTTTTAATATATTACTTGTTATAAATAGTATCCTATAATGTTTAAAATGACAGCTTGCGAACATACTATAATATTCATTTTTATAACACTTCAATAAACAAGTGGTGAAATTTTCTAAACATTTCATCAATATAGGTGATAAGAAAACAAATAAAAGATCAAAAGTAGGAAGTAGTTTCATTAATATAACCAGACTCTGCGTATTTGTAGGTGAACAGTGGGTGTTTAGATGAAAATTTATAGGTTCCATTTTGTTTGCTGCTATATACAGATCTGTTTACTTACAGAAATTGACAATCTCATCCAAACAGTTAATTACCCCAGCTATGGTCTATTAACGTATTCATTTAGCCGTTAATAAGAATATGGAAATAAGTTTGTTTTGCATAATGACATGGTCTATCAGTAACTTTTCTATAAAATGCCGTAGAGACAAAACAAAAACAGATTTAGAAGCCTAAAAGTTGAAATTTTACAATACAAAAATAAAACAATTATGATTTTTAGCAAAAAAAATGGCGTTTTCAACGTAGACGGATACCTTAATGACATAGTAGGAATTGACTTTACAATTTTTTTTTTAATATATTACTTGTTATAAATAGTATCCTATAATGTTTAAAATGACAGCTTGCGAACATACTATAATATTCATTTTTTTATAACACTTCAATAAACAAGTGGTGAAATTTTCTAAACATTTCATCAATATAGGTGATAAGAAAACAAATAAAAGATCAAAAGTAGGAAGTAGTTTCATTAATATAACCAGACTCTGCGTATTTGTAGGTGAACAGTGGGTGTTTAGATGAAAATTTATAGGTTCCATTTTGTTTGCTGCTATATACAGATCTGTTTACTTACAGAAATTGACAATCTCATCCAAACAGTTAATTACCCCAGCTATGGTCTATTAACGTATTCATTTAGCCGTTAATAAGAATATGGAAATAAGTTTGTTTGCATAATGACATGGTCTATCAGTAACTTTTCTATAAAATGCCGTAGAGACAAAACAAAAACAGATTTAGAAGCCTAAAAGTTGAAATTTTACAATAGAGAAATAAAACAATTATGATTTTTGGCAAAAAATGGCGTTTTCAACGTAGACGGATACCTTAATGACATAGTAGGAATTGACTTTACAATTTTTTTTAATATATTGCTTGTTATAAATAGTATCCTATAATGTTTAAAACGACAGCTTGTGAACATACTATAATATTCATTTTTATAACACCTCAATAAACAAGTGGTGAAATTTTCTCAACACTTCATCAATATTGGTGATAAGAAAACAAATAAAAGATCAAAAGTAGAAATTGGTTTCGTTAATATAACCGGACTCTGCGTATTTGTAGGTGAACAGTGGGTGTTTAGATGAAAATTTATAGGTTCCGTTTTGTTTGCTGCTATATACAGATCTGTTTACTTACAGAAATTGACAATCTCATCCAAACAGTTAATTACCCCAGCTATGGTCTATTAACGTATTCATTTAGCCGTTAATAAGAATATGGAAATAAGTTTGTTTGCATAATGACATGGTCTATCAGTAACTTTTCTTTAAAATGTCGTAGAGACAAAACAAAAACAGATTTAGAAGCCTAAAAGTTGAAATTTTACAATAGAGAAATAAAACAATTATGATTTTTGGCAAAAAAATAGCGTTTTCAACGTAGACGGATACCTTAATGACATAGTAGGAATTGACTTTACAATTTTTTTTAATATATTACTTGTTATAAATAGTATCCTATAATGTTTAAAATGACAGCTTGCGAACATACTATAATATTCATTTTTATAACACTTCAATAAACAAGTGGTGAAATTTTCTAAACATTTCATCAATATAGGTGATAAGAAAACAAATAAAAGATCAAAAGTAGGAAGTAGTTTCATTAATATAACCAGACTCTGCGTATTTGTAGGTGAACAGTGGGTGTTTAGATGAAAATTTTTAGGTTCCATTTTGTTTGCTGCTATATACAGATCTGTTTACTTACAGAAATTGACAATCTCATCCAAACAGTTAATTACCCCAGCTATGGTCTATTAACGTATTCATTTAGCCGTTAATAAGAATATGGAAATAAGTTTGTTTGCATAATGACATGGTCTATCAGTAACTTTTCTTTAAAATGTCGTAGAGACAAAACAAAAACAGATTTAGAAGCCTAAAAGTTGAAATTTTACAATAGAGAAATAAAACAATTATGATTTTTGGCAAAAAATGACGTTTTCAACGTAGACGGATACCTTAACTGAACCGATATATCCTTTAAGTTTTTTTTTGTCTAACCAGAGCTAAAGCATTGTTGTTAAAAGCCATTATCTTCAAGGAGTTTCCTTCTATTAGCTTATACATTCCGGAAGCATAATTTTTCAGTTTTAGTATTATGTAAATAAATTAAATCTGTTCCGAGTTTCTCTAGTTGCTTGTCTTTCTTCAATTTTATGAATTAAGAAAGTATAACTGATTTTTATCATTAAACATCAGCATATAAAAAAGAATGCGAATTTTGTAGGAAATTGTTGGTACTTGTAAGTAAATGCGATTACTGTTTTTGTAATTGGACTAAATTACAGGAGGAAAGTCAATTATGTGAAAATATTAACATATGAGTTTTTTAGGATATTTTTCACTGTTATTTTGTACTTACGTAATGCTGTTTGAGGAAAAGAAAATGGAGGGATTATAGTAATTGACCTTTATACAGTACACTTAAATTTCATTTCCCTTACAACAGAAATCAACGAATATTAAGTGGTTATACCTTATTTAAAATTCAATAGCTTTGATATATACGTTAGATTCTTTATGTTTTCTAAAAGTTTTTACTCAGTTGGATTAATCGGTTTTTTATTTCTATTACAAGCAAAATTTATACTGAAGTTCTTTTTTTACACACTCATACGCTTATTTGCAAATCCCCTATATAATATATAATCCCTATATAATCCATGTGCTGCAATAAACTTGCTAAATTGTTGTATTAAAGAATTTTCCGGCTCTTAAACACGATATGGAAGGAAAATTTTTAACAGTTTTGAGTTTGCTACACCTCCAAAAATATAGATTAAATGCATACAAAATTTAATTAAATATAAACGAATCCCTCGGCTTCTAATAAATGATAGTGAATATAAACCAATTATTCAGATATTAGTAAAAACCAGATACCACTATTTAAAGTTAAAATTTAGAAAATCTATTTGTGCACAATTATAACATTATTTTGAATTGTAAATGTGTTTTTATTTTGAATTTTAAACATCACGTATCATAGGGTTTTAAAGTACCAGTGTCAGCCAGTATGGCTTTAAAGTACCAGTGTCGTGTATTGTTTTAATAATCAAGATACATTAAAAATTCCCCTATATAATAATAGCCTAAGTTATCTGTCCCTCTGTCTTCGAATTTAGGAAGCAGTTGAACTTGGAATGGATAGAGACAACCATATAGTAGGATTCTTGATTAGTTAGGGTTAACAAAATTCAAATCAAGTCTTTAAAACGTTCGAAATCCACCCCTTCCCCCCTTTTCGAGCGTTTAATGCTATTATTTCAAGCCCTATTTTCCCCGGTTAAGTGCAGGCAATTACATTTATCCCATAATAAATAGGTAAAAATAACATTTTTTTCTAGCATTATGAAGTCCTTCCTTTAACCATCTCGTTTAATCATTTCTTTTTTTAAATTACTTAAATATCGTCTGCATTATTTTCATATGTTTTATCACTGAACTTAGGTTGGTTGGTTGGTTGGGAGTACTATGGTATGCTTTTTGCAAAACGAGGGCTAATGAGACCGGGACCTACTGCTTAAAGCCGATTCCGAACGGCTACGAACATCCATGCCTCAGTGGGACTCGAACCCACGAACTCCGGTTCCGAAGGTCAGTGCCCTAACCATTCGGTCATCGTTTGGCCTCACTGAACTTAGATATTACATAAATAATTTTCTTTTATATTTGGCTTAAATACCAGATTAGGTACATATGTGATAATTTTAAATTGAATCATCGATTATTTTTTGTTGCAATGAAAATTTTATCACCGGTATTAACAAATTCTATCTACCTCCAGGGTGTAGTGGAAAATGATAGTTTCATTTCTTTACATCCATTAATTAATGTGGCAAAAAAATGGGAAGAACTTAATGATAATTTCGGAGTAGCTAAGAAAACTTTGAATTATCTTTCTAAATGAATTCAACGTGATTCTAAACTGCATTCACAGTATCGGCAGACTTTAGAGGAGTATGAAGATAATCAAATTATTGAGCATATACCAGATAATTCTCAGCCAAAAAATAAACCATTTTTTTTACCTGCCTCATAGGGTACTCTACAATTCTGGAAAATTAAAAATTATACTAGTCCCGTCATATGACAGGCTATATGTTAGTGTATAAATATATGTATGTATATTTTACACTAGCATAAATAAGGTAATGTTGATAATTACTTTAATAATTAAAAACGAACATAGTAAGATTATTATTTTTTAAATTCTTAAATTATATAAGATACGCCACTGTTTGATGAATTGTTACTCCTATCACAAATTCTAGATGGTAGAAATTAATATTCTTTTACTGAATCTCTCCACTCGCCTTAATCGTATCATTTTAATCTGTAAGTACAAATGCACGTTGACAACAAAATCTTTCGTCTGACATCTAATTCAGCTGGTTTCTTTTCCTGTTCGTTTAGCATAGCCGCTAGCAGAAGTCATTAATGACCATTAGTATTTGTTTGTTTAATCTAAACTGCATTTACAGTATCGGCAGACTTTAGAGGAGTATGAAGATAATCAAATTATTGAGCTTGTACCAGATAATTCTCAGCCAAAAAGAAATTTTTTACCTACCTCATAGGGTACTTTACTATTCTGGAAAATTAAAAACCTTACTGATCCAGTCATTTGACGGGCTATATGCTAGTAAGTGTATAAAAACTGTTAAGCTATTATTTCTTATCGATAAGGATTTCTAAAAATATATTTAGCATATAAATATGAATACTGTTCCTGATAAATTTTCTAATTATTTTCCAGTCACAGTTTTCTTCTAGATACGCCCTGTTTGCCGACTGAGCTACCGCGGCTCCGCAATTCTAGATGGTAGCAAAATTATCATAAGTTTCATTTTCCGTCTTAGCCCTCTCTTGTAAAATTAGAAAGACTTTCCTGATAAGCGCTGAATCCAGTTGAACTCAATGCACTGATCGTGCAGTATTCTAGTTTTGTTCACTTCTGAACATTTAGGGAAATGATCGATAAGGATTTCTAAAAATATATTTAGCATATAAATATGAATACTGTTCCTGATAAATTTTCTAATAATTTTCCAGTCACAGTTTTCTAGATCGTTGCCTTTGCCGACTGAGCTACCGCAGCTCCGCAATACGTGTATCTCAATTATCATAAGTTTCATTTTCCGTTTAGCCCTCTCTTGTAAAATTAAAAGACTTTCCTGATAAGCGCTGAATTCAGTTGAACGTAATGCATGATCGTGCAGTATTCTAGTTTTGTTCACTTCTGAACATTTAGGGAAATGATCGATAAGGATTTCTAAAAATATATTTAGCATATAAATATGAATACTGTTCCTGATAAATTTTCTAATAATTTTCCAGTCACAGTTTTCTAGATCGTTGCCTTTGCCGACTGAGCTACCGCTGCTCCGCAATACGTGTATCTCAATTATCATAAGTTTCATTTTCCGTTTAGCCCTCTCTTGTAAAATTAGAAAGACTTTCCTGATAAGCGCTGAATTCAGTTCGTAATGCACTGATCGTGCAGTATTCAAGTTTTGTTCACTTCTGAACTTTATGCTTTTTGTAACAATTTACTGACTCACATCAACTAACATGGTTAGTAACACTACCTGAAACCGGAATATATAGTCAGACTTTGCAACGAAGCAAAAAAGGTGTCACGATTTCATCTAGAAGAGCAACGAAATAAATGGAAGCTTTATAATAAAGAAAACTGATGTTGCACGGTTTCTCGTTCAGCATGCGAAGTAGTTCTTAATTTTAAAACTTTTATTCAGGGATGGATTAGAGCTATTATTAAGCGTGCAGACGTCACGTTTGAGCCGTATTTCGCTTCTGTACTTACATGTCATTCCAATTTCTTTACCAGATATGAACTACCTTTGACTTGAATGAAAACTTGTGGACCATTTTTAGCCCCAAAAATTTAAAGTTGATTTTACATTTTTACGACTTTATACGAAATTTAAAACCATATTAAAACTTAATTTTACCATAAATCTTACGGAATTTTCTGAATGAAATAATTTTTTTTAATTTTAGATTTTAGCTATGTTAGATTTTAGCTATGTATTATCCAGCCAAGGATGTTTATTGATTAATCTGATATTTCTGAAATATATGAAACATAACAAATTAGAGTTTGTGCTTATAATGTCATATATTTCACGATGTTCCTGTATATTTTAATTGGAGAAGCTTTCATTTTAATAACGGGTATATTAAGTGCTGCTGTTTTAATAATTATATTTTCTGTAAGTTCACGTGTGATAAAATCTACATGTAGAAACTTTTGTTCCTATCCATATTTATGGGAAAATAGTTATACTTATATAAATCATATACAAAATATGTAATTTGAATAGAAATTACATAAATTACCTCAATTTAATCATAAGATATAAACCATAGGGATATGTATCATAGAAATATTATTACATATGACGGTTTTCCTGTTAAAAAATAGAAAAATCCCCCACATAATAATAGCCTAATTTATCTGTCCGTCATTCCTCATATTTATGAAGCTGTTGGATCTGGAATGGATAGAGGCAGCCATATTGGATTCCTCATAAGTTACGGTTAGTAAAATTTAAAGCGAGTAAATTTTATCTTCTAAACTACAGATTTGATTCTACTATAAGCTACTACTCACTGGGACTCTAAACGATCATAAAGCTAATGTTTTTGACTGGCTACGTAATTATGTAGAAAATCTCCTCCAGACTAAAAAAAGCTCCCATCTTCGACGTAACCTAATCTGCCGAAATGCACTTCTAGTGACGTCATTAGATAATCTAGTGGAGTAGATGATCGCCGCGAGTAGCAGCCTAAAATTGGTATAAATATGCTTCATATCACAGGGAAAAATACTGTCGTATTTAAAACGCTCGAAATCCACCCCTTCCACCCTGTTCGAGCGTTTAAGGCCATTATTTTCAATCCCTATTTTTCCTGGTTAATATCAGACGATTAAATTTATCAATTTATTGCATAATAAATAGGTAAAAATGACATGTTTTTCTAGCCGTATGACGTTATTCCTTTAATCATTTCATTTAATCATTTCATATTTTAAATTATTTAAATATTGTCTGCATTATTTTTATGCGTTTTATCACTGAACTTAGATATTATGTAAATAATTTTCTTTTATATTTGGCTTAAATAATAGATTAGGTACATGTTCGATAGTTTTAAATTTAATCATCGATTATTTTTTGTTGCAATGAAAATTTTATCATAGGTATTAACAACAAATTCTATCTACCTCCATGGTGTAGTAGAAATGATAGTTTCAATTCTTTACTTCCATTAATTTCTATGTCGAAAAATAGGGAAAAACTTAACGATAATTTCGACTTAGCTAAAAAAACTTTGAATTATCTTTCTAAATGAATTCAACGTGACTCTAAACTGCATTCACAGTATCGGGAGACTTTAGAGGAGTATGAAAAACAAACCATTTTACCTTCTTCATAGAGTACTTCACAATTCTAGAAAATTTAAAATTTTTTCTGATTCCGTCGTATGACGGGCTATAAGCTAGGATTTTAATCTCTGAATGACGAGTCTAGCTCGTCATTAGTTTTTCACTCCATACCGCACAATGTCCAGCTACACTCGTCATGCGATTAAAGTTACTGTTAAATATGATAATTAATTTAGTTTAATATTTCTAGTGTACTGAATTTGGCAACACTTTTATCACTTGTGAAAATCACAAGTCACTATTTCATATTGTTTACTTAGAATTTCTTGGTACAAGTCATTGCCAAATTAATGAGTCAGAATAAAAGAAAACCTACTAAGAAATGCCGTGTGTGTGACAAGAATCAAATTAAAAGTGAGACTACTTGGCGGTGTAAACAATTAAGAATTCCTTTGCACTTTGTTTTGAAAAGTACCACTAGCTTGAAGACTATTATCTGTATACCTTATTAATGTTTTGCTTTGATATTTTCTTAATTTTACTGTTTCTGATATTATTTAACACTGTGTAAAAAGTGGATTTTAATTAAGAATATGTAAGAATTGTAAAATGAAACAAGTTTTTTAAATAAAAATTAAATGGTTATTTCATGCACAGTTTTTCATTATTAAATCATACCAGAAGGGGTTAATACTGATCAAAACAATTTTAAATTGCTTTTAATTTTCTTGATTCTTTGTCAGAATATTAAAACTAAAGTAGTAAAATATTTTTTTCTACTGTTATTTTTTGCAACTGAAGTTAAATAATAAAGAACAAGTAAATTTTATTTATTTAGAAAATTTAGTATAATTCTTCTACCCCTCAAAGACAGCTATTTTATATTGTAAGCATGTAGTTTAAAACTTTATTTTTAAGAAACTGTATATGCTTCCATTCTTTCAGAAATTGTCATAGAAAGCGTAATCTAATTTTATTTTCCTTCCCTATGCAATTATGGTCTATGTATGTATAAATATCTGTTTGTGTATGTGTTTGTCTGTTTCTCTGTGTGTGCGAATTTTGTAACAAGTTTAGGAAGTAGACAATAAAGAATTATTTATAATTTTGAATATTCAAGTCGTTGAACTGAAATCTAGCAACTATTCTGTATGTTTTTTTAATGAAATAAATTTTACTAGTATATTCTTTTCGCACGTGAATCTCTTTGCTTGAATTCATTAATCGTAAAACAAAGTGTTCAGGAAGCATAACATTGAAAAAAAGAAGAGATACAAATGTAAGACATACACTTGATTCTCATCTAGCGTAATGAGCTCATGACCTCTGGACAAAAAATGATACAGAATTCGAGCAGACACGAAAACCGCCCTCTGCTGCTTTTCTATTGTTCTTATTCGGCATTTCTTGTTCAACTGTCACATCTGTCAACCTGAAGGGACAAACTTTAAACGTGACTCAGATTACTTGAGGAGTTAAAAGAACATGATTTGAGTTTGGAAAATGCAGATTACGGCTTAAGAGGTACTTTTGTTTCCCATTAGGAATACCAATAATTCCCAAACACGTGCACAGACCAGGATTTATGTTCTTTTTAAAGATTCAAAAATGCAGATGAGTCTCTAAATATTTTTTGTATAAACTGACGGCTGCTATCTTTGATAAAGTGTTTTAGTTTCTGTGAAATTTAGTTAAGAAAAATACATTCGTTATTCTAGACTATTTAGACGATAAGGAGAAATTATATATTCTGCAAGAGACAACTAGAATTTTTGTTCCGTTTTAAGGTGACTTCAAAGTACATTGAACCTTTTGAACTTTATAAATATTAAGTCCTTTTTTGTATTTCTGTTTAATCTTGATAAGTGTAAAGGATCTTACTTAGTAATATCATTGTCGAGAATTCAAAATAGAAACTATTGAACTTGTAAAACTTTCTGAAGATTGTTAAACATTTGAATAATATCCTCGTTTGAGATTTCTACAGTTAAAAAGAAACCTTTATGGATGTAAAGATCAGGAAGGGTTAACTTGCTTTTATTACAATTTAAATAAGTTAAAATTACAATTTAAATAAGTTAAAATTACAATTTTATTTAGTTAAAATTTTGAGATTTGTACAAACTTTTGGACAAAATCCATCAGCCGAAAAAAGTTCTTATCCCTTTGATATATTGAGAACGGAAAAGGTCATTTTAAACACTTTTAAGGTTATTGTATTGGTGCCAAACGATGAAATTTGGTGACGAAACTCAAAGACACAATCAATTTTGACGACAGGGAATAAACTACCTCCTTTTTTTACATAAATATATAAGCAAATCAAGAGATAAAATTATCAAATTTTTTTAATTAGAAAATTCTCTAGTTTTTTTTTATTTGTTTGGAGGTCTACGGTGTGCTTATTTTACTCCTCTTTAGGGTATTTTATTGATGTCAAACGATGAAATGTGGTGACATAACACAAAGACACAATCAATTTTGACGACAGGGAATAAACTACCTCCTTTTCACATAAATATATAAGGAAATCAAAAGATAAAATTCTCAATTTTTTTATTTCAGAAATTCTCAAATTTTTTAATCAAAAAATTTTCTATTTTTTTTTTTTAAAAATTTGTTTGGAAGTCTACGGTGGGATTATTTTACTTCCCTTTACGGTATTTTATTGATGCCAAACGATGAAATTTGGTGACATAACATAAAGACACAATTTTGACGACAGGGAATAGATTACCTCCTTATTACATAAATATATAAAGAAATCCAAAGACAAAATTCTCAAATTTTTTAATTCAAAAATTCTCTAGTTTTTTAATTTTGTTTGGAAGTCTACGGTGTATTTATTTTACTCCCCTTTAGGGTTTTTTATTGATGCCAAACGATGAAATTTGGTGGTATAACACAAAGACACAATCAATTTTGACGACAGGGAATAAACTACCTCTTTTTTTGATTCAAAAATTCTTTAGTTTTCTCTTAATTTGTTTGGAGGTCTACGGTGTGCTTATTTTATTCCCCTGAGGCTAATGAGACCATTACCTACTGTTTAAAATCGATCTGAAAGGCTACAAAATTCTCAGATCTCAATAGGATTCAAATCGACGAACTACGTCTCATGATTACAAATTCGATATAACAGTTTAAGCTTGTAAATGTTCTTTACACAATTGCAAAAACTATTACTATGAATAATAAAATCTTTTACTTTTAACTACTTTATGCACCTAATAAAATATACCCATAGATTAGCTCTTAACTATTGTATGGGCATAATGAAAGATGTATGAGAATAAATCTCTCCTCTTTTGTCTGGTTTGGTTTGGAGCGCTACGGTCTACTGTTTTGCACACGAGGGTTAATGAGACCAAGACCTACTGCTTAAAGCCAATTCCGAACGGCTACGAACATCCATGCCATAGTGGGGTTCGAACCCACGAACTCCGGTACCGATGATCAGCGCCCTAACCAATCGGCCAGCGTTCGGCTTCTTTTATCTCAGTAATTCTTGAAAACGTTTTTCAACGAAAATACTAATATTATGTATGGATTTTCAGTATCATAACAGCAAAACTTTAGCACCATATTCATGCACTGATTTGGCTATTAAAGTGGACGACTTTTTCGTATTCCGACTTGTAATTATAGAAAGGGAACTGATGCATGAAATTACTCTGATTAAAATAAACCACACTCGTTCACTTCGTCTTGAAATAAATAGTTCAGGATCTATTTTACTTCAACGATGCTGAAGAAATTATTTTCATAAGGAAGTTATGGAGCCATCTTTTTCAACGTTATCTAAAAAGTGATGCGAAAATAAGTGAAGCGTGCAGTTTATTATATGTAAGGTTGGCGAAGAAGGTGTATTTATAGATCTAGAGGAAACAGCAATGCTATACATCGCGCAAACGGTTTATTTCGGCACTACTTCGGAACGAGTATTTTGAAACGGTATCGCACATAAAAAAAATTCTTTAATCATACTAAACAGTTACCTATGGGCTTTTACTGTCCTGATTGTAATGTGTTGTACAGTATTTAAGAGACATACAATGTTAGAAAAATAATTTTCTTAAGTTAAATGCGGAAAAGATAGCACAACGTACGATAGCTTATTTTCTATATGTTATTAGGGATTTCTTCTTGAGATTTCAGGATATCAATATATTAGTATTCATTTTTATATTTTTTGGAATGGATGTTCGTATTCATTTCTTAAGTTAAATACGGAAAAAATCGTACAACGTACAATAGCTTATTTTCCATATGTTATTAGGGATTTCTTCTTGAGATTTCAGGATATCAATACATTAGTATTCATTTTTATATTTGTTGGAACGGATGTTGTATTCATTTCTTAAGTTAAATACGGAAAAGACCGTATAACGCACGATGCTTATTTTTCATATGTTATTAGGGATTTCTTTTTGAGATTTCAGAATATCAATACATTAGTATTCATTTTTATATTTGTTGGAACGGATGTTTGTATTCATTTCTTAAGGTAAATACGGGAAAGATCGTACAACGTACGATAGCTTATTTTTCATAGGTTATTAGGGATTTCTTCTTGAGATTTCTGGATATCAATACTTTAGTATTCATTTTTATATTTGTTGGAACGGATGTTTGAATTCATTTCTTAAGTTAAATACGAAAAAGATCGTATAACATACGACAGATTATTTTTCACATGTTATTAGGTATTTCTTCTTGAGATTTCATCATATCAATATATTAGTATTCATTTTTATATTTGTTGGAACGGATGTTTGTATTCATTTCTTACGTTAAATACGGAAAAGATCGTACAACGTATGATAGTTTATTTTCCATGTTATTAGGGATTTCTTCTTGAGATTTCAGGATATCAATACATTAGTATTCATTTTTATATTTGCTAGAACGAATGTTTGTATTCATTTCTTAAGTTAAATACGGAAAAGATTGTATAACTTACAACAGCTTATTTTTCATATGTTGTTAGGGTTTTCTTCTTGAGATTTCAGGATATCAATGCATTAGTATTCATTTTTATATTTGTTGGAACGGATGTTTGAATTCATTTCTTAAGTTAAATATGGAAAAGATCGTACAACGTACAGTAGCTTATTTTCCACATGTTATTAGGAATTTCTTCTTGATATAAGGATATCAATACATTAATATTAATTTTTATATTTGTTAGACCGGATGTTTGTATTCATTTCTTAAGATAAATACGGAAAAGATCCTACAACGTACGATAGCTTATTTTCCATATGTTATTGGGGATAACTTTTTGAGATTTCAGGATATCAATACATTAGTATTCATTTTTATATTTGTTGGAATGGATGTTTATTTTCATTTCTTAAGTTAAATATAGAAAAGATCGTATAACGTACAATAGCTTATTTTCCATATGTTATTAGGGATTTCTTCTTGAGATTTCAGGATATCAATACATTAGTATTCATTTTTATATTTGTTGGAACGGATGTTTGTATTAATTTCTTAAGTTAAATACGGAAATAATCATATAACTTACGATACCTTTTTTTCCATATGGTATTAAGTATTTCTTCTTGAGATTTCAACAATTCAATTTTTATATTTGTTGTTAATTAGTTCTTTTTTAGTTACAAATCTGCCCGATTTGGTAAAGATTCTCAATAAACTTTGCACGGACATTATTTGAAACCGTGAAAATATTACGGATGATATATAATTCTTCGTTTTTTCCCCTATCATGTTATATCACTCCTTAACAGATATTATTATTGGTAATCGATTATTATTGGTAGACGGCAACAAATCAGTGTTATTTTAACATTTAATGTTACACAATAGACATATTTGTCTAACGGGATTCATATACATATACGAGCCGCTGTAGCTCAGTAAGTAAACAAACACTTTCGTAACTGGAGGGTTGCAGGTTCGGCCTAAGATCCACCGTGTTCGTTAAAGGTGACAGAGGCACGTAAAGTATGTTCGTAGTCACAATGTCCTCTAAAGTGTCAAACAATACATCTGGGGGTGGCAGGCTAAGCAGTCTTCTGCTTGGTCCCTGCTTCTAAATTAGGAGGACCCACTTGAGGAAGAAATCGTACTTTCACACTTGAGGTGCTCGTTAAACGAAAGGCTCACCTCTTTGCTTTAACCCCTTCCGGTATGATTTAATAATGAAAAACTGTGCATGAAATAACCATTTAATTTTTATTTAAAAAATTTGTTTCATTTTACAATTCTTACATATTCTTAATTAAAATCCACTTTTTACATAGTGTTAAATAATAGCAGAAACAGTAAAATTAAGAAAATATCAAAGCAAAACATTAATAAGGTATACAGATAATAGTCTTCAAGCTAGTGGTACTTTTCAAAACAAAGTGCAAAGGAATTCTTAATTGTTTACACCACCAAGTAGTCTCACTTTTAATTTGATTCTTGTAACACACACGGCATTTCTTAGTAGGTTTTCTTTTATTCTGACTCATTAATTTGGCAATGACTTGTACCAAGAAATTCTAAGTAAACAATATGCAATAGTGACTTGTGATTCTCACAAGTGATAAAAGTGTTTCCAAATTCAGTACACTAGAAATTTTAAACTAAATTAATTATCGTATTTAACAGTAACTTTAATCGCATGACGAGTGTAGCTCGTCATTGTGCGGTATGAAATGAAAAACTAATGACGAGCTAGACTCGTCATTTTACCGGAAGGGGTTAATACGAGTAGCGTATGGCTCAATCGTGCTTGGTTTGACCAAGTGGCATAAGACAACAATAAATATAATATGCATATACACACATACATATATATGACAGAAGCTTACTGCAAGAAAAAAAAAAGGAGCAATTTCAGAAAAATTTAAAAATTTCTTTTTAAATAATTTTACTTAGATTGTTTAGAAGCCATAATAAAATCTACAATAAAGGAAAATAATTATTTAAAACTGAGCGAATGAAAGAAAAACTGAATAATTTAAGAAAATAAGAGATTTGTAAAGTAATGTATATGTTTTGTTCAAAATTTTAAGCCTTCTTTGGATAAATTTGTTGAGTTTTGTAAATTACTTTTGATTTGTGCAAGAGGATGTCCTCTCTTCTGACAACTATTGTTTTGTTAAGTTCTTTTCATAACATTATGACTTGCTTACAGAAGAGAAGAGTTATCCCAAGTTTTCAAAAATATTATTTTGATTCTAAGTTAGATGATAATTACATAAAACGCTTCCAGGGCAAAAATTAGTTTAGGTTTAAAAAACA
>CM063511.1:74570704-74573204 GCA_032207245.1 Pardosa pseudoannulata | reverse complement strand
TACTTTAAATACAATATTTAGAATTGAGTTGTTTAAAATTAAAAAATGCAAATTACAAAATGCTTTAATGATTGTTTTCTTTTGTTTTCTGTTACCTTCTGCCACCTTTAGTAACATGACTCCAAAATATTTGTCACAGGTTTATAAATATTTCTTTTATAGATGTTCCAAAACCAAAGTGTTTTTTACGCTCTAAAATGTGACCCAGATAATAATAATAGGGTTTAGCATTAAAAGATTATATTAAAAGATTATAGCTGTTTAAATAGCACATCCAAGCCTGTAAAGTAACGACGTCTTCCCAGAGAGCAATTAGATATTTCATAATTTTCCTGATTTTAATATACTTTACTTTTTAATTTCTTTAATCTCGATAATGATATTAGAAAATGAAACAAGCAAGTGATTTGCAGGAGGGTCACAGGTACACTGGGTCAAATGAATACATCTAAATCTCTCAGCTAAGACTATCTATTTCTTCGTATATGTTTAAAAATGTCAGGTCTATTATTTGACTCAAGAAACTTAACTATGCACCAATAAGGCAAATTATCTATAACATAAAAAAAATCTAAAGATTTTCCTAGATTTAAAAAAAAAACGAGATTTAAATATATAATCCCCACAACGAAAATTAACAATCCAATTTTTCTAAAATTTGCAAAATAAAACCTTTTTTGCAGACACTCATACCTTTTGCTAAGAAAATTTAGATTTGCTTATCCTTAAAAAATTTTAAAAAAAATTTTTACGGGTACTTATATAGTTTTCATTGTTTAGAATAATCCATAGAAAAGTGTTAACAGACACAAACGAAAACTATTTTAAGTTTACAAAAATGTAGGAATATTGTCTTTCTTCTGGTAAACCAATTGCATTTTAAAGGGAGAAAATGAGAACCGACTTTTTTAAATAACTGACGCTTGTGTCCTTTAAACAATAGAAAATGAGGTTTTTGTCAAACGGTTCAAAAGTTCTTTACAATAGATCTCATGTGTACCTCATTTAGAAATCAGCAACCGATAAAGACACAGTGTGTTTGTATGTACATCAATTCCATTGGACAAACATGTTTATTATAAAAATTGATTTTTAACTGAGAATTACCTGGTAAAACGCTCAATAATTTGTTTTACTTCATACTCCTCTAAGTCGATACTGTGAAGGCATTTAGAATCACGTTGAATTCATTAGTCAAACCCTGTGTTTGTATAAAAAAGAAACACACAAACGAACAAACTTCTTAGTTTCCAAAGATATATAACTTAAACGCTAGGTATTTACTAGTCCGTGAAATAGATTCCTAGAGACTTATAAAAAGAATTTGTTAATATTGGTGATAAAAATTTGATTGCAACACAAAATAATCGATGATTAAATTTAAAATTATCACATATGTACATAATCTACTATTTAAGCCAAATAAAAAAAAATATTTACGTAATGCCTAAATTCAGTTATAAAACCTATGAAAATAATGCAGACGACATTTAAGTAATTTAAAATAAAAAATGATTAAATGAGATGGTTAAAGGAATGACGTCATAATGCTAGAAAAAAGAGAAATTTTTACCTATTTATTATGTATAAGTTTAATTGCTCTTGACTGGGGAAAATAGGGTTTGAAATATGGCATTAAACGCTCGAAAAGGGGGGGGAAGGTGGATTCGCACGCTTTAAAGACGACAATATTTTTCGCTGTGATATGAAGCCTATTCATACCAACTTATTTTAGAATCGAATAAATAGTTTAGGAGAAGATAAATTTGCCTCTCTTTGAATTTTGCTAACCCTAACTCATCAAGAATCCAATATGGATGCCTCTATCCATTCCAGGTCCAAACTCTTCATAAATTCGAGGACAGGCGGACAGATAACTTGGGCTATTATTATATAGGGGATTTTTTAATGTATCATGATTATTAAAACAATACACGACACTGGTACTTTAAAACCATACTGGCTGATTCTGGTACTTAAAACCATATAATATGTGATGTTTAAATTTCAAAATAAAAACACATTTAGAATTCAAAATAATGTTAATCGTGCACAAATAAATTCTAAATTTTAGCTTTAAAAAGAGTGGTATCTGGTTTTTACTAATATCTGATTAATGTTCTGATAATCGTTATGCTAGAAAAAAATGTATTTTACCTAATTATGAGATAAGTTGATAAATGTAAGCCTACTCTTAACCGAGAAAATAGGGATTGAAATAATAGCATTAAAAGCTCGAAAAATTGGGAAGGGATGGATTTTAAACATTTTAAAGATTTGCTTTTGAATTTTGTTAACTCTAACTCATCAAGAATCCAACATAGATGCCCCCTATTCATTGCAAGTCCAACCGCTTCATAAATTCGAGGACAGACGGACGGATAACTTAAACTATTATTATATGGGGGATAAGTCAGTTTATATTCTGGACTATGCTGATAACATTTGTATAGTGACTTGCACCTTGTAGGATCTTAAACAGGCATTTATGGCCTTGGAG
>CM063511.1:74548204-74560704 GCA_032207245.1 Pardosa pseudoannulata | reverse complement strand
GATAAGAACTTTAAACTTTGTTGCAAAAAAAGATTTTTTTTATCATTTTATGGATATTGAAAAGCTTTAGGTGCATGTATAACTGTTAAATGACAATAGCTTTAATCAGTTATTTTTCTTATAGCATATAAATTAAGAGTTTTTACCACTTTGTAGCTTTTACGGAATTAAGAAATATAGTTCATGAGGAGAATTATAAAAGTGTTTTACTATCTATCATTCTATAATGAATAACAGTACACTAACATGCAATATTAATATACTGATTAGAACTTTAAACGCTGTTTCAAAACAAGTCTTTTTTAGAATTTTATGGATATTGAAAAATTTCAGGGGCATTTATAACCGTTGAAAGCCTAAAGTATTAATCAGCTATTTATCTTATAGCATATAAAAGTTTTAACACTTTGTAGTTTTTACAGAATTAAGAAATATAAGGAAAATTTTAAAGGTGTTTTAGTATGTATCATTCTATAATGAATATCATTAACTCAACATGTAGTATCATTACTGATAAGAACTTTAAACGTTGTTTCAAAAGAAGCCTTTTTAGTATTTTGTGGCTATTCAAAAGCTCCAGGTGCATTTATAACTGTTAAAAGCCTATAGTATTAATTAGCTACTTATCTTATAGCATATAAATTAAAAGTTTTTAACACTGTGTAACTTTTACAGAATTAAGAAATATAGTTGATAAGGACAATTATAAAGGTGTTTTAGTATCTATCATTCTATAATTAATATCAGTCACCCAACATGCAGTATTATTACTGATAAGAACTTTAAACGTTGTTGTAAAACAATCTTTTTTTAGCGCTCTATGAATATTGAAATACTCCAAGTTCATTTATAACTGTTAAAAGCCTATAGCATTAATCAGTTATTTATCTTATAGCATATAATGTAAAAATTTTTAACAATTTGTAGCTTTTACGGAATTAAGAACTACAGTTAATAAAGACAATTATAAAGGTGTTAGGATCTATCATTCTATAATAAAAATCAGTAACCTATCATGCAGTATTATTACTGATAAGAACTTTAAACTTTGTTGCAAAACAAGCTTTTTTTAGCATTTCATGGATACTGAAAAATCTGCATGCATACTGCATTTATAACTGTTAATAGCCTATAGTACATATCAGTTGTTTATCGTATAGCATATAAACTAAAAGTCTTTTACACTTTGTAACTTTTGCGATGGACATTACAGAGCTGTTTGGTAAATTATTTAATTAGCCCTTTATTTTGCAAAAAATAAATAAATAAATAAATAAATAAATAAATAAACATTCTGAATTGAAACAAATACTGAAATAGGAATGTTTGAGTGTTGCTAACACTCAAAAATTTTTTTTCATAAAGTGTGACTAGTTTATGAGAATAAATATTAAGAACTATATTGAAATTATAATATTTCTTTAACATTTTATTTTTTTTTAAGTTTGTATGTCACAGCTAGGAGTTCTATAATTTGACGTCATTCTTTAATCATCTCCTTTAGAAATCATCTCATTATTTAAAATTATATAAATATCGTCTGCATTATTTTCATACGTTTTATCCCTGAACTTAGATATTACGTAAAATAATTTTCCTTTTATATTTGTAGTAAATAATAGATTAGGTACATATGTACTAATTTTAAGTTTGTAATCATCGATTATTTTTTCCTGCAATGAAAATTTTTCACCCTGAATTAACAACAAATTCATTTCCCAAAAGTCTAGGAGTCTATTTCACGGACTAAAAATATCTAGCGTTTAAGTTATAGATCTTTGAAAATTAAGAAGTTTATCAGCTTGTGTGTTTGTTTTTTATACATAACCACACGGTTT
Source organism: Pardosa pseudoannulata (assembly GCA_032207245.1). Classification (NCBI taxonomy): domain Eukaryota; kingdom Metazoa; phylum Arthropoda; class Arachnida; order Araneae; family Lycosidae; genus Pardosa; species Pardosa pseudoannulata. The sequence continues at coordinate 74,558,866 of CM063511.1, read as the reverse complement.
CAAATCGATTCACTAAAATTTGGACATCATTCATATATACCAAATAATCACTGTCAATATAAAACCTCTGCTGTCCATCCTATCATGTAATATGACAAGATAAATTAAAGTTGGCAACTAACATGCGGTCAGTAAAGATAAACAAATTATTGAGCGTGTATCAGATAATTCTCAGCCAAAAAACAAACCATTTTTTTTACCTGCTTCATACGGTACTTTACAATTCTGGAAAATTAAAAACTTTACTGATCCCGTCATATGACGGGCTATATGCTAGTTTTACATAATAGTGTTTACGCATTTATTAGTAGTCTGTAGTAAACAAGTTGTATCTGACCGTAAAAAGTAACCTTTTCATTCTAAAGTAAATATTTACAAAATAAATGTACGACTAGTTATATAAATATGTGATACTGTATTAATTGCACTATCTACAGTACCAGAAGTGGGCACACCGCAGCTCGCGAGCTATATACGGCTCTTTTCAGAGGTTTTTGTACCTCTTCAGAATTTTGCCTCTATGTATTGTATCATATTTATTGTATCTAATTTATACATATAAATGGCTCTCATACATTCATTATCGTGTTTCTTTGAGAGAATAAATTTATACCATTAATATAGCTATTGTATTCAATTTTATTATACGATTAATTTCATATAAATGGCTCATAAATTTTTGTATAACATTATGTGTTTCTTGACAATCTTAATTATTAAAAATCTTAGAGTGAAATATTACATTTAACGAATCTGAATGAATGAAGGTTTTGTACAATAACACGTATCTAAAATGATGTTATAGCCCTCTTTGTTAACTTTCAATTATTAATATAATACTTAAATGAGTATGTAATATTACATTAGTGAATTAATTCCTTTTTTATTTTAAAAAAGAAGGAATTTTGTACAAATAACACGTAGCTAAAATGATGTTATAGCCCTCTTTGTTAACTTTCAATTATTAATATAATACTTAAAAAGATGAGTATGTAATATATTACATTTAACGAACTGTAATTATTTCCTTTTTTATTTTAAAAAAGAAGGAATTTTGTACAAATAACACGTAGCTAAAATGATGTTATAGCCCTCTTTGTTAACTTTCAATTATTAATATAATACTTAAAAAGATGAGTATGTAATATATTACATTTAACGATCTGTAATTATTTCCTTTTTTATTTTAAAAATGAAGGAATTTTGTACAAATAACACGTAGCTAAAATGATGTTATAGCCCTCTTTGTTAACTTTCAATTATTAATATAATACTTAAAAAGATGAGTATGTAATATATTACATTTAACGATCATGGTCTGTAGATATTATTTAATCAAAAGTAATGTTAAATATTTCCTTTTATTATGTATGCCATAAGCATTTCTTAGCTACCTTTATATAGATATTTTTTAAAGGTGTGGAGAGTTAATTATCACTATAATTATTACTTAGAACTATTAACCAAATGTGATATATTAATAAATTGAAGACTTTCTAATGAAGCCATTTAACATAATAATAGTTATTGATGTCTTATAATTAACTATTAATATAATCCCTTTTTTTATCGAAAGACGAATATGAATGAAGCTGGTTATAAATATTTAATGCATATAAATCTCTTTGTACGCCTTTGAAAATAATAAAACAATTTAATGATTCAAAGGATTTTGCAGTGTTTTCCTTTCTTTGTATCATTGCCCGTATAACTTATATGTCCTTTTTTTGTTATTTTGATCTGTTATTTCAATATCTTGTTGAAATATTTTAACACAAACTTTTCTGTTAAATATTAATGAGCACAATTCACCTATATCAACACAGAGTCAGGTCTCCTACTTGTTTGGTACGTGTTTAATATGCATTAAATTCCACACCATTAGTTGTTAAATGCATATGCTAACACGATTTACAGAATACTATAATTCAGATTTCTTAAAAGCTATTATTAAACTTAAAAAATAGAACGGTGCAGGAAAATGAAAGACAAACTTTCTTTTGTTCACATAGTAGGATGTATTTCATTCGCCATTGTGGGCGTTTAATTTTCCAGGAAATCGACAAGCGTGTTATTTCAGCATAACAAGCCATATAATTTTAGGTTTTTATTTTGATCTTGTGTTTAACGATCTGCAATGCTTTCCTTTTTTATTTTAAAAACTTATAATTCAAATAACATGATCTGTAGATATAATTTAATCAAAAGCAATGGTTAAATATTTCCTTTTATTATGTATGCCATAAGCATTTCTTAGCTACCTTTATATAGATATTTTTTAAAGGTGTGGAGAGTTAATTATCATTATAATTATTACTTAGAACTATTAACCAAATATGATATATTAATAAATTGAAGACTTTCTAATGAAGCCATTTAACATAATAATAGTTATAGATGTCTATTATTATAATCTCTTTTTATTATTGAAAGACGAATATGAATGAAGTTGGTTATAAATATTTAATGCATATAAATCTCTTTTCACGCCTTTGAAAACAATAAATCAATTTAATGATTCAAAGGATTTTGCAGTGTTTTCATTTCTTTGTATCATTGCCCGTATAACTTATATGTCCTATTTTTGTTATTTTGATCTGTTATTTCAATATCTTGTTGAAATATTTTAACACAAATTTTCTGTTAAATATTAATGAGCACAATTCACCTATATCAACACAGAGTCAGGTCTCCTACTTGATTGGTACGTGTTTAATATACATTGAATTCAAAACTATCAGTTGTTAAATGCATATGCTAACACGATTTACAGAATACTATAATTCAGATTTCTTAAAAGCTATTATTAAACTTAAAAAATAGAACGGTGCAGGAAAATGAAAGACAAACTTTCTTTTGTTCACATAGTAGGATGTATTGCATTCCCCATTGTGGGCGTTTAATTTTCCAGGAAATCGACAAGCGTGCTATTTCAGCATAACAAGCCATATAATTTTAGGTTTTTATTTTGATCTTGTGTGAAACTTACTGACTATGCATTCATCTTTAATTGGAGAGCATTGTATGCATTCGGTTGCATTGAACAAAGTGGATGCAATTACATAGGAAAAACACAAGCACGAATAAAATTCAGCTTTAACGGCAGCTGAATAGCTGAATAATAAACAAATACCAAAAATTTAACTGTCTATTGTCTTAAAACTATTGTTATTTTAAAAATAAATATTTTAAAATAATATAGAGGAATAAACGTGAAAAATATTAAATAAATATTTGAAAAATAGAGAAATGAACGTGTAAAATATTAAAGGAATTTTTAAGAGTTAAATAAAATTGTATAATGTATTCTATAAAAACTTGTTTGAAGTTAAAATTTTTTAAATAAATTCTAACATGAATCAGGAAATAAACTGATATACGATGAAAAAAAATTCAGTTTGTTATTATTTATTTATAAAATATTTTTGTAGTTAGTTTACAATAAAACCTGCAAAAGGAGTCTGTAATATTAAATTAACTTAAATAGACACTAAAGGGTACAACTTTAATTAATTTGTTTAAACCTGTAGCTCAAATATCATACGTAAATAGAAGTAAAAATAATTTTATTAAACCGGAACATTTCGAAATTGCTGAATTCATACATAAATGGCCAAAGTGAAAAATATTATTTTTTACATTTCAAAACAAGAATGTGTGACAGAAACAGGTTCATTACAGTGAAATGTCTGAAAAAAAAAGCATTTAGAAAGGATATATGTGTAACAGTTATCATCAATTAGAGACGAGTTATTGGCATAACTATACATTTTTTCTTCTAATTTTGCTTTAAATAATAGGTAGGCTGTATCTCAGCAACACATTAAAATATTATCCTTTTTGTACAATGAATTCAAAAGTGCAATAATTACTATTCAGCATTCACATATGTGTAATAATTACTATTTTTCAGATACGAGTTATTGGCATTTCTCTTAGATACTTTATATTTTCACTTGTAATGCTGTTTTAAATACATAGTAGGCTGTTACTCAACATTACTTTCAAATATTATCATTCTTTTAATTCAATTCACTTACAATGGATGTATATCTATATTTATGCAAGCAAATGGTGATATGGTTGTATATATTCTATTTCTGTTTCCGGAAGGAAATAAAAAATACTTTTGCTTTTCATAATTTCTGCCAGATAGGAATAAATACATACAGATATTTTTATTTTTTCACATATCTATGTTGTACCATTTCAATTTATAATAAATTTTCAGAAAATGTATTTTGATAATGCAACGTGTACCAATACAAACGTACAAAAACTATGTTATATTCTTGGTCAAAATCTCTAATTTCTAAGAAGATCTTTTGTCTCCTTAAGTATATAAACATTTTTGGTTTGTTGAAACCGTTACACTTTGAGTAGGACTCAAGACTCCTTCAGAAGAGGACTCTTAAAATCAGCGAGAGGGTTAAAACTGCTTCATTATTTTAAATCACTTGAGAAAAAGGGTGTTAATGTTGGCATTTTCAGAATTTTAACCCTCCGAGTGGAAAAAAGTCTCCAAAAATACGCTAAAAGTTTACTGTGTCAGTGGCCAAAGCGTTCTATGATTTTTTCCTTCACCCTTAGTCGACTAGTACGGGAAACCTACCCTCGTTATTGCCCCTTTACTTTCGGTTATAAATAGATATATAAATAGATATTATAGATTGTTAATTTTTAATACACATAAAGCTCGTCAAGTCTCGAAGATCATCCGATAAGATATTATGGATTCTAAAAGTACAAAGAAAAATATTCTTTGAGAGACTTATTTATATTTTTTACAGAAATCGTCCAAGATATTTAAGTGGTGCAATTAGAGATACATCAAATACCGCAAACGAAATACTTCGAAATAGAGATTTACAATGCAATGAAAAGCTATCAGCATCTTTCTCCCTAAGGGGATAGAGGTGCATCCCTCAATAAATGTTAGTCAAAAAGGGGTGCAGTTCCTAAACAATCGACCTGACCCTCCTACTGCAGAACTCTATGGGGGAAAGTAATGGCAAAAAAGTACACTACATCCATTTCCGGAGCGTTTTTGGAGGTCGAAAATTGTACGTTTTGAAGACATCATCGGTTTGGTGGAATTGTACGTGCGGACCGCTTAGAGGGTTAAGCATAAAATAGCCTGTTTAACTGCCAACTTAATTTTCTTAAAATCCCTTATTTTCAGTTGGTTTATTTTTAATTTTCCGTGAAACACCCCTGCCTACTATTGACGTGATAGTCACAGCCAATGGGGGAATTTAGCGGCTGTAGCATACTTGGCTCCGGAGTGAGCGTTATGCAAATTAGTAAGTATATATATAGCCTCGAGAGATGTGTTGGTATATATATATATATATATACATATATACATATATATATATATATATACATATATATATATATATATATATATATATATATATATATATATATATATATATATATATATATATATATATATATATATATATATATATATATATATATATATATATATACATATATATAAAAAACATATATATATATATATACATATACATATATATACATATATATATATATATATATATATATATATATATATATATATATATATATATATATATATATATATGTATATATATATATATATATATATATATATATATATATATATATATATATATATGTGTGTGTGTGTGTGTGTGTGTGTGTGTGTGTGTGTGTGTGTGTTATGTTTATCAGGTTGTTTCCCCCCTCCTCTAGTAAGAGTTCATTTCTGTTTAGTTTAGGCCGAACGATGGCCGAATGGTTAGGGCACTGACCTTCGGAACCGGAGTTCATGGGTTCGAGTCCCACTGAGGCATGGATGTTCGTAGCCGTTCGGAATCGGCTTTAAACAGTAGGTCCCGGTCTCATTAGCCCTCGTGTAGCAAAAAGTAGACTGTAGTGCTCCCAACCAACCAACCTGTTTAGTTTAGTTTAGGACGTGTTAGGAGATATGCTTAGAATTGTAATTTAAGTGTTTATGCATTGTTCTTTTGTTATGACAATAAAATTGTTATTGTTTACTGATTTCTCGTGTCTTACTGCACGCTAATCCGAAAGAATAGGCCAGTAAGCTTAATATAATTTAAACTCACATAGTTTTCAGTAATATTAAAATCAATGTTGAATAATGTTGAAATGAGGATGTGTCTCAAATGTTTCCTTTTCTTTGGCAGGGTTTGTCCTTCGTGGCTCTCATCATCCTCGGAAGCCGCCTGCACCAGGTGGACAAAGAAGCGGGTTTCCTGCAGATCATCCTCAACACATGGTTTCGAGAGAGTGTGCCCCATCCGATGGCCTCGGCGATCGGCAAAGGGGCGAACGCTGCTGGACAGAGAGGCAAACCCCCTATGCTCTCAGAGCAGGCTCAAAGGACTTTGCTAGCGTTCAGGGAGGATGTCAGATATTTTTACAGTGAGTTCCAATTCCATCCCAGAGAGAAAATATATTGTCAAACTGTTTCTAGAAATCTAGAGATTTTGTCATTACCATGAAGGAATAGTGAAAAAATGAATGAATATAATCTGTTCGCAATTTGGTAAAGTACAATCCATTCACAGCTTGCAGCCCAAAAGTGCATGGGTGAGATAAATCCTTTAGGAAATAGCAAGGCTGTAGGCAGGGGGAGGGATTTAGGGGACTGATCCCCCCCCGAAATTTTGAAAGACCATTTTATAGATAGACAATGTCCCACGTTTGTGTATGTGTGTGCTATCTGCCTAGCTGTTCATGAACATAAACAGTTATTCTTTTAGAAAAACCGCTCAGACCATAACAGTCTTCCCATTCCGCTAGCCGGAAATACAGCACTGTATTTCAGAAATACAGTGCTTTCCTTTTCATCAATTGAAGTACCATTCACAAATAAAGATGTCTTTCTCCCTTGGTCCCCCACCGAAAATAATTTCTGGCTACGGCCCTGGGAAATAGTGGACCTCGTGGTCAGCAGGCTTGATTCACGGCAGCGAATTCGGGGCACATACATGGGACCCCACTTTGAAAGGGATTCCACATTCGATGAATTCACCATTCAAAATAAATTGTAAAATTGCATTTTTAAAAGTTAAACAACATATGAAATGTTTAGTTGAGCATTTCAAGCTATTAAATCGATAAAATGCATACAATGAATGAGTTCCTGCATACTTCAAAAGATACCTAGTGAATATATTTTTTTGTGCGGGGTGGATTGAATAGTTAATGAATGTCGAATTTCAATAATGACAAATCTTGAACTTTGGGTTTTAAGAATTATCTTGAAGTTAAATAATAATGGTAAATGTTTAACAGTTATTAAAGAATCGAATGAGGTAACTGCTTACCTTTTGTTGATTCTGAGGACTACCATGAAGAATCTGTAGAAATTGAATTAGGGTTGAAAACAGAAAACGGCTGTTGAACACACTTTCTTTTTATTACAACAAGTCACGATAAATGGAGAATAAAAGGAGCAATTCCCTATATAATAATAGCCTAAGTTGTCTGTCCGCGAATTTCTGAAGCGGTTGTACCTGGAATGGATACAGGCATCCATATTGGATTTTTCATGAGTTAGGGTTAGCAAAATTGGAAGCGAGTTCGAAATCCACCCCATCCCCCCTTTTCGATCGTTTAATGCTATTATTTCAAGCCTTATTCTTCTTCTTACTCTATACGAAATTCATTCTTGATGGAATGACAAAGGCAAAGAGTAATATTTAAATTTCTGGACTGTTTCTACTTGAACCTTCATATACTCTAATTAATCCGTTCACAGCGTGCAGGCGTTGTACGTTTGGTAGAATGTCCGCCCATTTGATCGTTATACTTTTCGGGTTGACAGTTCTATCTCCGAAGAAGCCAATTTTTTTTAATGTCTAATAAATTTAATACTTTCTGCCTTTTCTTTAAAATTCTTATTTCGAAAGTTGTTTTATTATTTTAAAAGTCGTTTTATTATTTTTAAAATAAATATTTACTATTTTTTCAATTTTTTATAATTTTTATTTTATTAAATTCATGTATTGCTTTACGGATGTCCCTGGCCACATAAACATTTCATGTTGTGTATCCTTCAACTTTCTTCTCGTAATATAATAATATCCTAAGTTATCTGTCCGTCTGTCCTCGAAGTTATGAAGCTGTTGGACCTGGAATGGATAGAGCATCCATATTGGATTTTTGATGAGTTAGGGTTTTCAAAATTTAAAGCGAGTAAAGTTTATCTTTTCCTAAACTATAGATCCGATTCTGAAGTAAATTGGTATGAATAAGCTTGCCCATTTTAAGAGCAAGCGATTAAATTTATCGCATAAATAAATAGGTAAAAATAACAATTTTTTTCTAGCCTTATGACGTCATTCCTTTAACCATTTCATTTAATCATTTCTTATTTTAAATTATTTAAATATTTTCTGCAATATTTCCGTACGTTTTATCACTAAACTTAGATATTACATACATATTTTTCTTTTTTATTTGACTTAAATAATAGATTAAGTACATATGTGATCATTTTAATCGATTATATTTGTTGAAAAGTAATTCTCAGCTAAAAAAACAAACCATTTTTTACCTGCCTCATAGGGTTCTTTTCAATTCTGAAAAATTAAAAATTTTACTGATCCCGTCATATGACCGGCTATATATGCTAGTGAATAAAGAATTATGAATTATGTTAGGCTTTAAACACATGTGTCATAGATGAATAAGAATAGAATACAGGAATATGAATAGAATTACACACATTTAAAATTCAACTCCAAATTTTATCAGATCTAGTCTAATCCATATAGTTTGGTTTTTACAGTCACTGAATAGCACCATCTAGCCTTCGGTGGCGAAATTAATCTAACACAGGGTAACTTGAATTTCGGAATTTTGCCTGTCTTTGAACATTTTGAAGGATGGAAAATCTAAGATCAGACATCAATATGTAATGAAATTACATTAATTTACAAAAATATTGCTGCCATGAAGTTAAAAGATCAATATGACCCCGATTTCATTTGTGTTTAGCAACCATTTTTTTGCAAATTTGTCCTTGTTGATCAGAACTGAATTTATTCCTGACCAACAATCATTTGATTTTTAAGAGGAAATTTCTTTGAAAGCCCTGTAGAATGATGCTTAAAACTGCTTTAAATTAATAACACGTGTAATAACAGATTTCATTTAATCCATATTGGACCGCTGTCCTATAAACAGGACAGCCATTAAAATTCCATTTAATAATATAGTTATAAATATTTTCTTAGTGGATTTTATTTTAACACCTTTAAAATAGACACACTTTAGCATAGTAACAAAAAAATCTGAGAAATCAAATTATATTGTATTGTAAAATTTATTTTCAGCAACGTCTTAAAAATTGTCATTTTTTAATCTTTAATTTTATATTTATTATTATTATTATTATTTAAACATTGTGGAGGTTACTTTTAGTTTAAAAACAGAGCTAATAATGTAGCTGAAAGTTTTTGTTAAAAAATATATAATACATGTGTATTTTGTAAGTATAAAAAAGGTGCCCTAAAATTAAGACGACGGTCCAATCCTGATTATTTTTCTATGAATTCGATATCTCATTCTTTTCTTATCTTTCAATGAAAACCAGTTCAAACACCTGTTCACACATCTGGACACAACAAGGGGTAAATAGATGCCTATTCTATTCAAAAAACTGGAGATTTTTTGCAAGATAAACTTACTCTCTTACTGCCAGTTCAATAACTGCAAGAGAAAACCTACAGCAGTATGCTTAAAATGTAATGTTGGACTTTGCTTTGACTGTTTCCCCAAATTTTATCTATGAATCAGCCTAATGCAATGTAAGTGATATTTGTTAAGTTTTAGTAGTGTATTGGACCGTTGTCTTATATATAGGACAGACAATTACATAAAAAATTAAAAATATTTTTTTCAAAATTTTGGTTTTATATACTTAGTTACACCATATTAATGATATAGATTAAGTTTTAATAACTTACAGAAATACTTAGTTGGTGTGGTACAATATGGGTTAAACTCATAGTAGATTTCACCTCTTCTCTCCTATCATAGTCTCTTACAGTATGATTGCAGAGTATGAATAGTATGTATTTATACTCTGCTATTCAGAAGGTTGAATAAACTATTCTTGGTGATTTACAAACAAGGGCAAAAAATTGGTATAGACTGTAGGATATCTTGCTTTCAGATCAATAAAATTAGAAGACATTTTTCTTTTGAGCAATCTTGTGACACAAAGAATGCTGTAATAATCAAAAATGAGGAGCGAAGAAAGTTTTTAGCCAAAAAGTACCATTCATACTATTGTTCAATAATATATTTTAAATAACTGTGATGCTTTTCACTGCAATAAATTTAAATTAAATTAGTTCTAAAACAAAGTTATATTGAGACAACTAATATGGTTTAAAGTTTAACTTCATGCCTAGTATATTCTTGAGTTGCAATTCTAAATTATAGAATAATGATGATGATATATATACCGGGTGGTCATAATTAAACTTACAGTGCTCACAGTGTTCTGTAGCTCGATCTATTTTCGAGAATGACGCCACATTTTGTAGGAAGATTAAACAAGACGGGGGACGAAGGATTCCGCGAAAAATCAAATTAGTTCCAAAAGTCACCACTAAGGGAATATTTGGTTTG
>CM063511.1:74535704-74543204 GCA_032207245.1 Pardosa pseudoannulata | reverse complement strand
CAAATAAACCATCTTTGGTGCTCTCCGGCTTACGCCTTTTTATCAATATCTGACATGCATACAAACACATACATGGAAAAACACCTGTATACATGAACATGTATACATACATACTATACCTTATAATTAAAACATAATAATTATTTAATAAGATATTTGAGTTTGTTTTGATTAACACACACGTTTGCTTCTCGATATTCATGATGAAGATCCTTTAAACACGATTATATGCCAATATTATTCATCACCGAATACATATGTCGTAGAAAATAGGAATGAAGTTCACACCTCATTGTTAGAAATATGGGGATATTCTTTCATATTTTTTTACTATTCTACATGAGCATATACCTCTGAACACTAGCGTGACATGGCATAGCTGCTGTAAATCAACCACCTTAAGAGGGGAAAACCATATAACTTTGACACAACGAATATTCATGGGGAATAAGTTTTGTGATACTCATATTTACCAAGTCTTTTATGAGTTACAATATATGTATATCCGTCTGGCTTTCAAAATTCTGGATATTTACATCTGGGTAACCTGGATAATACTGCAAACTTCAATATATTTATCAATATCCACCCTTTATATAAATTTTTAATTTTTAAGTGAGTGTTACTCATATTTATCTAGCTTCTGAAAGAGTTATAGTATATGATTCAATCTGACCTCAGAAATCTGGTTATCTACAACTGGGTAATCTAGTAAATTCTGGGTACTACAATGTATTTATTAATATCAAACCATTATATATAGCTTAAGTTTCTTAGTGATACTTATATTACCTTCTAAATGAGTTATGATATTTGATTCCATCTGCTTTCAGAATTCTAGTTACCTACAACTAGATAATCTTGGCAATCCTGTGTAATCCTTGATATTACAATATATTTAATTATATGGACCCATACTCATATATAGCTATCTTCTATTTATGAATTATAATATATAATTTCTTTTCCTTTTAAATTCTTGGGTATCTACAACTGTGCAATACTGGGTATTACAATATATTTATTAAAATCTATCCATTATATATAGCTTATGTTTCTTGGAAAGAGATATTTATATTTACCTTACTTCAGTTTTAATATATAATTCCCTCTGCTTTCAGAATTCTGGTTGTCTACAACTGGGTAATCTAGTCAATCCTGGGTAATCCTGGGTACTAAAATGTATTTATTAATATCGACACCGACCTTAATATGCAGTTTAAGTTTCTTAGTGAGTGATACTCACATATACCTAGCTTCTAAATGAGTTATAATTTATAATTCCATCTTATTTCAGAATCCTGGGTATCTAAACTGGGTAATCGTGGGTACTACAATATTACTATTAATATCAATCCATTATGTACAGTTTAAGTTTCTTAGAAAGGGATACTTATATTTACCTAGCTTCTAAATGAGTTATAATATATAATTCCATCTGCTTTCAAAATTCTGGTTGTCTACAACTGGGTAACTGAGCAATCCCGGGTACTACAATATATTTATTAATATCGACATCAACCCTTATTATGCAGCTTAAGTTTCTTAGTCAGTGATACTCATACCTAGTTTCTAAATTAATTATAATATATAATTTCCTTTTCTTTTAGATTCCTGGGTAATCCTGGGAACTAAAATATATTTACTAATACCTATCCATTATATATAAATTAAGTTTCTTAGAAAGGGATGCTTATATTTGAATCTTAATATGCAATTTAAATTTCTTAGTGAGTGATACTCACATATACCTAGTTTCTAAATGAGTTATAATTTATAATTCCATCTTGTTTCAGAATCCTGGGTATCTAAACTGGGTAATCGGGGGTACTACAATGTTACTATTAATATCAATCCATTGTATACAGTTTAAGTTTCTTAGAAAGGGATACTTATATTTATCTAGCTTCTAAATGAGTTATAGCATACACTGCTTTCAGAATTCTGGTTGTCTACACCTGGGTAATCTCGGCAATCTTGGGTAATCCTGGGTACTACAATATATTTATTATTATCGACATCGAGTCTTAATATGCAATTTAAGTTTCTTAGTGAGTGATACTCACATATACCTAGTTTCTAAATGAGTTAAAATTTATAATTCCATCTTGTTTCAGAATCCTGGGTATCTAAAATGGGTAAACCTGAGTATTACAATATTACTATTAATATCAATCCATTATATACAGTTTAAGTTTCTTAGAAAGGGATACTTATATTTACCTAGCTTCTACATGAGTTATAATATATAATTTCATCTGCTTTTAGAATTCTGGTTCTCTACAACTGGGTAACTGAGCAATCCTCGGTAATCCTGGGTACTACAAAATATTTATTAATATCGATATGACCCATAATATGCAGTTTAAGTTTCTTAGTGATAGATACTCATCTATACCAAGCTACTAAATTAATTATAATATATAATTCCTTTTCCATTTAGATTTATGGGTATCTACAACTGGGTAAACCTGGGTACTACAATATTATCATTAATATCTATCCATTATATATAGCTTAAGTTTCTTAGAAAGAGATATTTATATTTACCTAGGTTCTAAATGAGTTATAACATATAATTCCATCTGCTTTCAGAATTTTGGTTGTCTACAACTGGGTAACTGAGCAATCCTGGGTACTACAATATATTTATTAATATCGACATCAACCCTTATGCAGTTTAAGTTTCTTAGTGAGTGATACTCATACCTAGTTTCTAAATTAGTTATAATATATAATTCCCTTTTCTGTCAGATTCTTGGGTAATCCTGGGAACTACAATATATTTACTAATAACTATCCATTATATATAAATTAATTTTCTTAGAAAGGGATACTTATATTTATCTAGCTTCTAAATGAGTCATAACATACACTGCTTTCAGAATTCTGGTTGTCTACACCTGGGTAATCTCGGTGTAATTCTGGGTACTAAAATGTATTTATTAATATCGACAGCGAATCTTATCATGTAATTTAAGTTTCTTAGTGAGTGATACTCATACATACCTAGCTTCTAAATTATTTATAATATATAATTCCCTTTTCTTTTAGATTCCTGGGTATCTACAACTGTGTAATCCTGGGTACTACAATATTACTAATATCTATCTATTATATACAAATTACGTTTCCTAGAAAGGGAAACTTATATTTACCTAGCTTCTAAATAAGTTATAATATAATTTCATCTGCTTTTAGAATTCTGGTTGTCTACAACTGGGTAACTGGGTAGTCCTGGGTACTGCAAAATATTTATTAATATCGAAATTGACCCTTTATTCTGCAGTTTAAGTTTATTAGTGAGTGATACTCATATATAATTAGTTTCTAAATGACTTATAATATATAATTCCATTTTCTTTCAGAATCCTGGGTATCTAAACTGGGTAATTCTGAGTACTACAAATACTGGGTATTACAATATATTTATTAAAATCTATCCATTATATATAGCTTATGATATTTATATTTATCTAGTTTTTAATAAGTTTTGGAAAGAGATATTTATATTTACCTTACTTCAGTACTGCTGTTTAATCATGGTTAAACCTGGATACGACAGTATATTTTTCAATATCAACCCATTACGGAAATTTTAAATTTTCACGTAAGAGATACTTGTATTTGTCAAGCTTCTAAATGAGTTATATATAATTCCTTTTGGCTTTTAAAATTTTGGGTAAGCATGTCTATTGTATTTAAAATGATGACAACCTGCGTACTAATCTGATACGCCTCTTACTATATGCATTAATACATATTCTTCTTTATATTTCTTAGGGGAGTTGGATGCTGCACGAATGACTTTGATTCTAAGCATAGTCTTCGTGGGTATTTTCATCTTAAGTTGGTGGTGGATGGCTTTCGCAATAAAACAAGCCAGATCAGATGTAAGTACAGGATATTTGTTATTTTTCTTTTTCTTTTACAGTATTAATATATTCTTCTTGATATCTGTTCACTAAAAGTATGATTTTAAAATTTTAATGTAAGCACGTGTGACGGAAACAGGTTTAGAGTAGTAGAATAGTTATTTTCTGCATTGAAAATCTCATAATTACATTTATTGCACTATATCAGTGATTTTCAATCTTTTTTAAGCTAATAAATTTTTGTTACTACAACACGCTGAAGCAACGCTGAAACGAATACTATGGCCGAATGGTTATGGCTCTGGCTTTCGGATCCGGAGTTTGTAGGTTCCCACTGGGGCATAGATGTTCGTAGCCGTTCGGAATCGGCTTTAGGTAGTAGGTCCTGGTCTCAATAGCCCTCGTGTTGCAAAAAAGTTAACCGGAGCTCTTCAAACCAAACCAAATGAATGCCTTTATTTAAATATATTTTTCTGAGTGTCGGTCCAGTTTCACGCAGAACATAAGAATGAAAACAACTGGTTCCGGTACCATCACGTAAGTTTGTTTAATTACTGGTAAAAATTATGTAAATTATATAATTGATGTAATAAATTTATTTAGTATTTTTAAAATAAAATTTGAAATCCAAAACTTGCTCATATCGCCGCCGCCGTATCTCCCAAAGCAAGTTGACTGCCCACCAATTTAATTCTAACTTTCCCTGGCGGTGGCATCGTCCCCTTTGAGATATCGACACCGACCTTAATATGCAGTTTAAGTATATATATATATATATATATATTATATATTCTTAGTGAGTGATTTACTCACATATACCTAGCTTCTAAATGAGTTATAATTTATAATTCCATCTTATTTCAGAATCCTGGGTATCTAATATATATATAATTAATATCAATCCATTATGTACAGTTTAAGATAAGTATTTGGACATCTGGGATAGAAAAGAAATACAAACTTTATACAAAATCAATAGTTGGTAGAGCATCCACGAGAGGCAATTACAGCGTGAACCCTCCGGGGCATACTTTCCATAAGTCTTTGTATTACAGCTAGTAGTATTGTCTTCCACTCGGCTCGGAGTTCACATACAAGTTCCTTCCCTGATTTTGGAGGGTAGTGCACCCCTTAACTCGGCGATCCAACTCGTCCCAGAGGTTCTCGATAGGGTTCAGGTCTGAGCTCTGGGCAGGCCAGTCCATTCGATGAATTCCATTGGAACCATACCAAGCTTTGGTTGACATCGAAACAAACATCACAACTGGCATTGTCGTCCTGAAAGTAACAGGGGTCCAACCCGTAAAACCGCCACAACGTAGGAAGCACATTGTCCTCCAAAATAGTGCAGTAGGCATCGGCGTTGAGATTACCATGAATGGGGACCAAGGTTCCCAGTCCATACCAGAAGAAACACCCCTAGACCCTTTTCTTTTAGATTCCTGGGTAATCCTGGGAACTACAATATATTTCCTAATACTAATCCATTATATATAAATTAAGTTTCTTAGAAAGGGATACTTATATTTATCCTAATATGCAATTTAAATTTCTTAGTAACACAATGCATTCTGCAGGAGACATTCTCCAGGCAGACGCCAGACCCAGACCCTGCCATCCAAACAGTAAAGGGTGAACCTTCATTCTTCGCTCCAAACAACCCGTTTCCACCGATCTAAGGTCCAATTTCGATGTGCATTGTTTCGATGTGCCACGTTAATCGAGCAGAGAGGCTGGTCTTTGTGATCAAAGGCTTATGGGCAGCAGCATAACCATGAAAACTAAGTAGATCTGCTTCATTATGAATGGTATTCATTGAAACAATACTCCAGGATGTACTCACATATACCTAGTTTCTAAATGAGTTATAATTTATAATTCCATTCTCTGGACAGCACTCGTCGGTCTCTATCTATAAGTTTCTTTGGTCTGCCGACTCATGGCACATTCCAACAATCATCGCTCACCTTCCACTTCTTAATCACACAGGCCACTGTCGATTTTAGGTACTTCAGATCGCTAGATATACCCCTTAAAATCGTCCAAATTTGTGTACCTTACACTTTTCTAGAAATCAGAGAGCTCCGAACTGCGCAGCATTTTGCATGCGACTAATGCCGATGCTGTTTCCTACACGATGTATACCGTCGGTGGCCTTGACGTACCTTAGGACCACACATATCGTCATTTGCATAGCTGTCCAAATACTTATCTTATAATTCCATCTTGTTTCAGAATCCTATAAATAGATAGGTAATTATATATCTACATAAATGAATACATATGACAATGGGTAACCTGAGTATTACAATATTACTTTTAATATCAATCCATTATATACAGTTTAAGTTTCTTTAGGACAAGAAATAATTAATATTTTTAGTGGAATAATGTCATTCCCCTTAAAATGAAAATTCCAGTTCTTTTTCCATCTCAAAGATTCTTAAATTGATTTCCATTCATTTTCAAGAGCGTAACAGTGCAAAGAAATATCTCAAGCTAATTCTGGTTGTCTACAACTGGGTAACTGAGCAATCCTCGGTAATCTCTAAGATTTATGGTATAGTGCTCTATTTAGATTTATGGGTATCTACAACTGAATGTGGTACTACAATATTATCATTAATATCTATCATTATATATAGCTTAAGTTTCTTAGAAAGAGATATTTATATTTACCAGTTAGTTTAACAACTGGGTAACTGAGCAATCCTGGGTACTACAATATATTTATGTCTTTTTCTTTATCATGCGTTTAAAATGTTTACTAGCAGTCCTAAATTAGAAAAGGCATAATGGCTAGACTTTATCATCCATTACAGCCAATTTACTTAAAAAAATCAATCAATTCACTTGGTTTTGCTTATAAAATTTTAAATGTAAGGGTTATTTAGATATTAATCTGTCAGATTCCTGGGTAATCCTGGGAACTACAATATATTTACTAATAACTATCCATTATATATAAATTAATTTTCTTAGAAAGGGATACTTATATTTATAAAACGTATTTAATTTTTAATTATTTGTGAGAAATTTTGGCATTTTTTTTAAACACAAATAAGAATATTTAACGGATATCAATATAAAAAAACTGAAATGAGAGAATTCTCGAAAATTTGCCTTTCGTAATCTCGGTGTAATTCTGGGTACTAAATATATATATATATATATATATATATTGAGTGATACTCATATATAATTAGTTTCTAAATGAATATATATATATGTATATTATATATATATAATATTATAAAAAACCCATTATATACAGCTTAAGTTTCTTAGAAAGTGATATTTATATTTATCTAGTTTTTAATAAGTTATAATATATAATTTCATCTGCTTTCGAAATTCTTGCCATCACGCAATCATTTAAAATTATACCTGCCGGTCACAGTAATTATGTAACACCCTATGGGTTGTAGTCAACCTCCCGTACGGGTGGCGTAGGTATTGAGCGCAACCTCGGGAACACAAATCACCCACATATTACAATGTGCGTGCTTCTATAACACATTTCGTTTTAGGGGAACAATAATTATGTAGCTCCTATTGTTTTTATTTGCCCGGGCTACTGGGCAAGGATAAAGCTGATCAGTTAGCAGTAATAACGAACAATGCA
>CM063511.1:74498204-74523204 GCA_032207245.1 Pardosa pseudoannulata | reverse complement strand
CATTAATTGCTTTTATTAATGTCTCCTTTTTTTATTTGCAGGTCTATAGTGTAGTCTGTGTATTTTCGTATTACAAAAAAGCCAAAAATGGTAGTTTAGATTTATTTGAACATAGTAAGTATTATTTAATGTAGAGTTTTCATAAAAGTGTATTAAGGTAACCGACCACTTTCAGAATCAATTAGTAATAATAATAATAATAATAATATAATTTGTATATCAACAACAATAATTAACAACAATAATAATTGGTATTTCAACAACAACAACAACAATAATAATAATGATAACACAGCAATATTAATAATGGTATAACAATATAAAAATAATAACTGTTTTCAACAACAACATAATAATAATAATAATAATAATAATAATAATAATAATAATAACAACAACAACAGCAATAATAATAATGGTATAATACTAATACTTCTACTAATAATAATGGTATAATAATAATAATAATAATAATAACTGTATAATAGAAACAACAATAATAATAATTGTATAACAACAACAGTTATAATAATAATGGTATAATACAACAACAACAACAACAATAATAATAATTACTGTATAACAACAGCAATTTAATAATGGTATAACAATAAAAATAATAACTGTATTCAACAACACAACAACAATAATAATAATAATAATAATAATAATAATAATAATAATAATAACAACAACAACAGCAATAATAATAATGGTATAATACTAATAATAATAATGGTATAATAATAATAATAATAATAATAATAATAATAATAATAATAATAATAATAACTGTATAACAACAACAATAATAATAATAATAACAACAACTGTACAACAACAACAGCAATAATAATGATGGTATAATACAACAACAACAATAACAATAATAATAATAATTGTATAACAACAATAATAATAATGGTATAATAATAATAATAATAATAACTGTGTAACAACAACAATAATAATAATTGTATAATAATAATAATAATAATAATAATGATAATTGTATAATATTAATTGTATAATAATAATAATAACAACAACAACAACAACAACAACAACAACAATAATAATAATTGTGTAATAATAATAATAATAATAATAAATACTATTATTATAAGTAGTGTCTTTAGAAACATAACAAATAGTTTTTACCAAATGAAAGCTGAAGGAAAATATGCCATTTAAAAAAATATATATAGTCATAAAACGTATGAAAATAATGCAGACGATGTTTAAATTATTTAAAATGAGAAATGATTAAATGAGAGAGTTAAAGGAATGACGTCATAATGGTAAAAAAAAATGTTATTTTTACCTATTCATTATGTAATAAATTGATAAATGTAATCGCTTGATTTTAACCAGGGAAAATAAGGGTTGAAATAATGGCATTAAACGCTCGAAAGGAGGGGGAGGGGGGATTTCGAACGTTTTAAAGACAACAGTATTTTTCGCTGTGATATCAATCATATTTATACCAATTTATTTTAGAATCGGATCGATCGTTTAGAAGAAGACAAACTTTACTCGCTTTTAATTTTGCTAACCCTAACTCATCAAGAATCCATTATGGATACCTCTATCCATTCTACGTCCAACCGCTTCATAAATTCGAGGACAGATGAACAGATAACTTAGGCTGTTATTATATAGGGATATTTTAATTTTCACATATTTCACAATATAAGTTAATAATGATTGTAATTTTTTCTATAAAACCTTCTTTAAAAATTTTAGTTCCAAACATGACTTATTAAACTTATTTTAATGATTATCATTAAAAGCTTATTATTATTTTTAATGCTTATTTTCTTTTTTTCCTTAGAGCACATTACAAATGAATCTGAAACGTCTTCTCGAATAGACAGATTAAAAATATACGATGAGTATGGAACCAAAATGGGAAAGTAGTAAGTTTGATTTATATTTTAGTTTTACTTCTTCAAGATGAAATTATTCTTTAAACTTTTATAATGTAATTATAGAATTCGGTTGTCCATTAGGAATTATAAGATTTTAGTTTTATTTATTTTATATTAAAACTACATAAGTGGTTTAAAACTGTGTTAAGTGTAAATTTATTTTTGATCGCTATTACGTTTAAATATAAATTAATATATCTAAATTAAACAAAAAATGTAATAAATTTCACCAAACTAAAATAAATTTAGAAAATTTGATTTTGTAATATTTTACTAAATTAAAATAAATTTAACTTCACTTGGGTTGCCAGTTGGTATTTTGAAATTAAATCTTCCTGTTAACTACCTTCCTGTCAAACAACAGAACTGAAACTTTGAACATAGCTTGAATTTTGGTGGCAATAAAATATTGAATCCTATATAATCAGAGATGGATATATAATGGATAAATATATCAGATTATAGAATATATGGATGGATAAATATATCAGCGATCAAATATAATCAGATTGGAGAAACAAATATATAATCAGTTTGGTAAATGCAGAAAGCTGTTCCGCGTACATAAAATATATGTATATATATATTATTTATATATATATATATATATAAAAAATATATATATAATTTTTATAATAATATATAATTATATAATATATATATTTTTATATACATATATATAATATATATACATAATGTATATATATATAATAATTATATATATATAATATTTAAATATAATATATAAAATACATATAATATAAATATATATACATATATATATATATATATATAAATATTTACATTATATATATATATATATATATTATATATAATATATATATATATATATATATATATATATATATATATAAATATACATATACATATATATATTTAATATATAATGTATATATTTATGTATATATATGTATATATATATGTATATATATATGTATATGTATATGTACGTATATATATGTAAATATATATATATGTATTATAGATGTATATGTACATAATATGTACGTATATATATGTATTTATATTGTATATATATGTGTATATATATGTGTATATATATGTAATTATGTGTATATTATATATATATATGTATATATATGTATGTATATATATGTATATATATATGTATATATATATATATATATATAATATATATATATATATATATATATATATATATATATATATATATATATATATTTATATATATATATAATATATATTTATATATATATATATCTGAATTTATTTACTATCCAAGAATTTAGCTCATTTTGAGCTGTACTGCTGTAAAAATTTTCCTATTATAATTTATTTTTGATATTTTGCTAGTTCAGACAAAGGATATTTGGCTGGTTCAGATAAAGGCTGTTTATTTTTGATATTTTGCTAGTTCAGACAAAGGATATTTGGCTGGTTCAGATAAAGGCTGTTTATTTTTGATATTTGGCTAGTTCTATGCAAATCAGATTTCTTTTAAATAAATGTAAATTTGACTCTTTCCACGCCTCAACAGTTATGTAATGCAATTTTTGTATAAACTTGAGTTTTTTGTTTTATTAGAACTTTGTAACATTTTGTGACATTAGAATTTAAATGTAAAAAAATCAAAATCACTTTATTTAACTGACGTGTGACAGTGCACTAATAAAATTTCCAATTTGATAGTTTCTAATCAAGAAAATAGAATACAATATAAGGATATTGATGTATTTGTCTACTACATAAATTGAACTTATTCTTTTTAAGGTGATAAGATTTCGCTTAGAAAGGAATTCCATTATTGCTCGCGTAAAATACAAACACTACCCACTAATGAACCTAAATACAAGCATTTCTTACATAATCACATGACTTTGTCAACCAATCACAGACGTTCAAAAACAACGAAATATTATTGCTGGAATCAGGAAATCCTTCCTTGGAAAACACCACTTACAGATGACCGAGGGTTAATCCTTGATTCGAGGTAATCCTCGGATTTCGTGTTCTGCTTATACGGCCGTATGTCTCGTAATCCGTATTCCAAAAACCACATGATTACTAGATTCCTGACAACATAGTCCGAGTATTTTCGGAGAACTACTTGTTAAGTTCTCAGTTGCGATTTATGCAAATATGAGTAACTAATTTATACTTATTTAGAATTTATAACTGGCAACAGTTATAAATTATAAAGCTTGTTTTAAATACAAACGTATGTGTTCATGTTCATAGTTTCAGATGTTTTTAATAGTTTCAACTTAATATGTTTATTTTTACCTTTGTGGATTTATATTTCTGACTTATGAGGTTGCTTATATTTAAATCACAGTGAAATTTTCTTGTCCATATTCGAGTTGAAAATAAAATTGTAATTACATTCAATAAAAAAAATATAGTAATATCTTATAATTTACTATCACTGCTGTATGAACGGAATATAACTGGAGAAAAATAAAGATGTAGCACTACTTCTATTGAGTAATATTTTTACGTATTACTTTTATCCTCCCATTGTTGATGCAGATATTAGTTTTTCACCTATAAAGTATTAAAAAATATAGTACCGTATATTTATAGCACTGCTGTATGGAATGAATATATTGGATTGAGATAAATATGTAACACTACTTCAATTGAGTAATATTTTTCCGTGTAACTTTTATCCTCCCATTGTTGATGCAGAATTAATTTTTTCCCAGTATAGTGAGTGTTAGAGAAGTAAATATAAATACCGTATATTTTTCTGGCACTGTTGTTTGAAGTGAATATAATTGGAAAAGAAAAATAAACATGTAGCACTACTTCCATTGAGTTTTTTCGTTTTTTCTCCTTGATTTTGATGCAGAAATTTAATTTTTTCCCTTATATAGTGAGTATTAGATAAAATATAGGAATACCGTATATTTTGCTAGCACTTTGTATGAAATGAATATAACTGGAGTGAGATAAAGATGTAAACTACTTCTATTGAGTAATATTTTTCCATATTATTTTACCTATGTTGATGCAGAAGCTAGTCTTCCACTATAAAGTGAGAATTAAATAAGAAAATATAGTAATACCGTATAATTTACTAGCACTGCTGTATGAAAGGAATATAACTGGAGTGAGATAAAGACGTAGCACTACTTCTATTGAGTAATATTTTTCCGTGTTACTTTTATCCTCCCATTGTTGATACAGAAATTAATTTTTTTCAAATGGTGTGTGAGTATTAGAAAAGTAAATATAATAACACCGTATATTTAACACGTGCTGTTTTATGAAATAAATATAACTGAAGTGAAATAAAGATGTATCACTACTTCTATTGAGCAACATTTTTTATGTTATTTTAATCTTCCCATCATTGAGGCAGAAGTTAATGTTTTCCAATATAGTGAGTGTTAGAAAAGTAAATATAGAAATGCCGTATCTTTTGCTAGCACTGTTGTATCAAGTGAATATAACTGGAGAAAAATAAAGATGTAGCACTACTTCCATTGTGTTTTTTTTTTCGTGTTGTTTTCTCCTCTGATTGTTGATGCAGAAATTTTTTTTTTACCTATAAAGTGAGTATTAGATAAAAAGATATAGTAATACCGTATAATTTACTAGCACTGCTGTATGAAATGAATATAACTGGAGTGAGATAAAGATGTAGCACTACTTCTATTGAGTAATATTTTCCATGTTACTTTTATCCTCCCATTGTTGATGCAGAATGTTCTTCCACTATAAAGTGAGTATTAGGTAAAAAATATACTAATAAGTATATTTTGCTAGCACTGCTGTATGAATGAATATAACTGGAGTGAATAAAGATGTAGCACTTCTCTATTGAGTAATATTTTTCCGTGTTACTTTTATCTATTGTTGATACAGAAATTAATTTTTTTCAAATGGTGTGTGAGTATTAGAAAAGTAAATATAATAACACCGTATATTTAACAAGAGCTGTTTTATGAAATAAATATAAGGAGTGAAATAAAGATGTAGCACTACTTCTATTGAGTAACATTTTTTATGTTATTTTCATCCTCCCATTATTGAGGCAGAAATTAATTTTTTATCAATATAGTGAGTGTTAGAAAAGTAAATATAGAAATACCGTATATTTTGCTAGCACTGTTGTATCAAGTGAATATAACTGGAGAAAAATAAAGATGTAGCACTACTTCCATTGAGTTTTTTTTCGTGTTGTTTTCTCCTCTGATTGTTGATGCAGAAATTAATTTTTTCCTCTATAAAGTGAGTATTAGAAAGAAATATATAATACCGTATATTTTATAGCACTGTTGTATGAATGAATATAACTGGAGTGAGATAAAGATGTAGCACTACTGCTATTGAGTAATATTTTCCGTGTTATTTTATCTTCCATTATTGACGCAGAAATTTTTTTTCCAAATATAGTGAGTATTAGAAAGATATAGAACAATATATTTTATATCTGTTGTGTGAAATAAATATAAGGAGTGAAATAAAGATGTAGCACTACTTCTATTGAGTAACATTTTTTATGTTATTTTCATCCTCCCATTATTGAGGCAGAAATTAATTTTTTCTCAATATAGTGAGTGTTAGAAAAGTAAATATAGAAATACCGTATATTTTGCTAGCACTGTTGTATCAAGTGAATATAACTGGAGAGAAATAAAGATGTAGCACTACTTCTATTGATTTTTTTTTGTGTTATTGTCTTCCTCGAATGTTGATGCAGAAATTACTTTTTTCTCTTGTATAAAGTGAGTATTAGATAAAAAATATAGTAATACCGTATAATTTACTAGCACTGCTGTATGAAAGGAATATAACTGGAGTGAGATAAAGATGTAGCACTACTTCTATTGAGTAATAATTTTCCGTGCTACTTTTATCCTCTCATTGTTGATGCAGAAACTATTCTCTCCCTATAAAGTGAGTATTAGATAAAAATATACTAATACAGTATATTTTGCTAGTACTGAAATGAATATAACTGGAATGAATATAACTATTGAAATGAATATAACTGGAGTGAGATAAAGATAGTACTATTTCTATTGAGTAATATTTTCCGTGTTTGAGTTTTTTTCGTGTTGTTTTCTCCTCTGATTGTTGATGCAGAAATTTTTTTTTTACCTATAAAGTGAGTATTAGATAAAAAGATATAGTAATACCGTATATTTTACTAGCACTGCTGTATGAAATGAATATGACTGGAGTGAGATAAAGATGTAGCACTACTTCTATTGAGTAATAATTTTCCGTGCTACTTTTATCCTCTCATTGTTGATGCAGAAATTAGTTTTTCCGAAATATAGTGAGTATTAGAAAAGTAAATATAGTGACACCATATATTTTACAAGTGCTGTTGTATGAAATTGGAGGGAAATAAAGATGTAGCACTACTTCTATTGAGTAACATTTTTTGTGTTATTTTCATCCTCCCATTATTGCGGCAGAAATTAATTTTTTATCAATATAGTGAGTGTTAGAAAAGTAAATATAGAAAATATAGAAATTCCGTATCTTTTGCTAGCAATGTTGTATCAAGTGAATATAACTGGAGAAAAATAAAGATGTAGCACTACTTCTATTGAGTAATATTTTTCCGTATTACTTTTATCCTCCCATTGTTGATGCAGAAATTAGTTTTTCCCAAATATAGTGAGTATTAGAAAAGTAAATATAGTAACACCGTATATTTTACTAACACTCTTGTAGGAAATGATTATAATTGGAGTAAAATAAAGATGTAGCTTTGTTTCTATTGAGTAATATTTGTGTTATTTTCATCCTCCCATTATTGAAGCAGAAACTAATTATTTTCCAATATAGGGAGTTTTAGAAAAGTAAATACAGAAATACTGTATATTTTACCAGCACTGTTGTATCAAGTGAATATAACTGGAGAGAAATAAAGATGCGGAACTACTACTATTCATTTTTTCCTTGTTATTGTCTTCCTCGATTGTTGATGCAGAAATTACTTTTTTCCTATAGAAAGTGAGTTTTACATAAAAAATAATAATACCGTATATTTTACTAGTATTGTTGTGTGAACTGAATATAACTGGAGGGAAATAAAGAAGTATCTATACTCCTACCGAGTAACATGTGTCGTGTAATTTTCTTCCTCCCTTTACTAATGCAGAGTTACTTTTTTCCCCTATATAGTAGTACCGCCAAACGAAGTGGACCATACCGAGGAGACAGAAGCCGTATTGGATCTGTAACGGGATCCACGACTTTTGATGAAGAGCCTCCCGAACTGAAGATCCAGGCAGCCGACATGCCCTTGGAAATGCAGCGGTCTGCAGTATTCAGTGCCACCCAGGCCATCAAACTCTACAGCACCGAGAAGCACATAGCAGAGAGCATCAAGCAGGATTTTGATCAAATGTATCATCCGACGTGGCACTGCATCGTCGGCAGGAACTGGGGTAGCTGTGTTACCCACTCCAAGCAGTGCTACATAAGATTGGCCTACAAAGATCTTACCATACTCCTGTACAGGTCAACGTGAAGTGAACTCAGCTCCATACCTGCATATTACCAAGCAATTTTATTCAGATTTTTCTCAACACACAATGGACAAATTGTTGCCGAAAAGGGGAGTAGTTTTTGAAGATTGTGTGGGAAATTTTGACCGAGGTTCGAAAGAGTAGAATATATTCTTCTTACAGAGACCAGTAAGTGATAAATGACTTCAAGTATGAAAAAAACTGTTAAGAGAGTCATACAGAAAGTAAATTTGGTGAATAAAACGAAGTAAAATAGTACCACTTTGAACGATTAATTGCAAAAGATATATCAGTATTTCAGCTACTTCTTTGTCATACCGTGCAATACTTTTTGTAGTCTAGTATCATTTAAGTTTGCCACCTGGGCAAAAGGCTAACATGTCACAGTGCCTTCTGGTCTTCGTTTGTAATAACGGAACAGGGAATTCTTCAGGTGGTAGAGCTGGCGGAACTGACAAGATAGGGACTGTATGTTGGATGGCCATCATCTATGACAGATGGTCAGTAACAGCACTGGACAGTTTCGCTATCTTCGGACACAGTAAAACACAGTCATCAAACACGAACCACCTACTTGCTCATTACATCCTTTTTGTATACTAAACACAATTGGAGAGAATTTCGATTAGGGTTACTGTTTGTTCGTTCTAAAACTGCGACGGGAGGAGAAATAAGAAACATCTTAGCATTTTGTTCATTTTTGAATAAAAAATGAACAAAAGGGAATTCCAAACTGCCATAAACAATAGTCACACCCTTAATCTACCCAGATTGTACCACCGTGAATTGTGTCTTTTGCAGAGTCATCTTTTGATGATGCTTGAAATTTACTTTCTGAATGACCCTCGTATTGTCGTTTGGAGTAGTCATCATAAACCTCAGTCACTTGTCAATACTATGATTTATACAGAAAACATTTTAAGACTGAAAGATTCAAAATTCCATTGCCATTAAAAGGTTAAGAAATGAAACTAGGTAATCAGAGATAATCAGAGTTATTATTCCTAATACAAATAAACTTTATGAAGTATAATGACTATAATATTTAATCTGAAGAAATAAGATATAGAGTGCTATTTTAAACAAGCGTCTGCAAACACTTCACCTTTCTAAATCCTCTTATCACTTGAATCATAGGAATTATATTTAGTACAGTATTTGATTATACTGGAGTATTGACTGTTTTAATCTATCCTAAATAAATAAAACTACATCCTTTAAATATTAATTATTAGAATAGAGAAGAGCGTAAGGATAAGAGCTTTTAAGAAAATTAAACATGTCAAATGTAATGCGTCTTTAATTATTATTTAGACGGCTCTTTTACATGAAAGCACAAAATGTTTTCATTATTTGAAAGCATTTGAAAATTTAATGATAGTATGGCCGAAGGAAACACACGTTTTATCTAACACCAGTAGAATAATGGGATGCTATACTTTTATTTTTAATCACTAATGTAAGATTAGATTTACTATTCTGATTTTTTGAATATGTTTAAATCTAGAAGTTCTTGTACATTTACGACCGTTCTAAATCTGAGGAAACAATTCGAAGTCAAACGGATTTGTCAAAAAATTGAAAATATGAATTATAATTCATGAAATCAAATAAAACTAGAAAATAATGCAGAACTAATAATGATAACGTATGCAAATACATATAACTAAGCAAAATTTATGTAATTCTCTTTGTTTCTATTTAGAAAATGCACTAGTAATATCTAATTATCAGTACTATCAGTACTTTCTGTTTTACTATCTACCCTGTAGAATAATGGCATGCTATACTTTTATTTTTAATCACTAATGTAAGATTAGATTTACTATTCTGATTTCTTTGAATATGTTTAAGTCAATAAGTTCTTGTACATTTACGACCGTTCTAAATCTGAGGAAACAATTCGAAGTCAAACGGATTTGTCAAAAAAATTTAAAATATGAATTATAATTCATGAAATCAAATAAAAGTAGAAAATAATGCCGAACTAAAAACGCTAACGTATGTAAATACATATAATGAATAAGCAAAAGTTATGTAATTATCGTATGCAATTTTTATGTACCAGTATCTAAATGTGCACTAGTACAATCTAATTATCCAGTACTATCCAGTACTTTCTGTGCACCAGTACTATATAACAACAGTAGAATAATGGGATGCTATACTTTTATTTTTAATCACTGATGTAAGATTAGATTTACCATTCTAATTTCTTTGAATATGTTTAAAGTCAAGAAGTTCTTGTACATTTACGACAGTTCTAAATCTTAGGAAACAATTCGAAGTCAAAGGGATTTGTCAAAAAATTGAAAATATGAATTATAATTCATGAAATCAAATAAAAGTAGAAAATAATGCCGAACTAATAACGCTAACGTATGTAAATACATATAATGAATAAGCAAAAGTTATGTAATTATCTTATGTAATTTCTGTGCACCAGTATCTAAGTGTGCACTAGTACTATCTAACTATCCAGTACTATCCAGTACTTTCTGTGCACCAGTACTATCTAACACCAGTAGAATAATGGAATGCTATACTTTTATTTTTAATCACTAATGTAAGATTAGATTTACTATTCTGATTTCTTTGAATATGTTTAAATCTAGAAGTTCTTGTACATTTACCATCGTTACAAATCTGAGGAAGCAATTCGAAATCAAAGGGATTTGTCGAAAAATTGAAAATATGAACTATAATTCATGAAATCAAATAAAACTAGAAAATAATGCAGAACTAATAACGCTAACGTATGTAAATACATATAATAAATAAGCAAAAGTTATGTAATTCTCTTATGCAATTTCTGTGCATAATCTGTGATTTGTTCATGTAATTGCATTAACTGATTTATGATAAAAAATTAATTACAAGGAAATGTAGCAAAAATGTATTCGCCAAATATAATTATGAATATAGCAGGATTACTTTATAATAAATGTAGTCGAGGCCTTAAAGCAATTACTTTTGAGAAAAAAAAAGATTTATTAAAAAAATGCCCAATATATTTTATGTATTTCTGCAGATAACGTATCTAAATTCAAGTAACGCTGTCATTGTTAATTGGTACTAAACGTACAAAATAAGAAGCAAGAAACAAAAATTAAAAAATTAATTTTGCAATTATTATATTAACTTTTTTGTATAAAATAATTATTCATACATTTTTGTATCAAAAAGTATAACATTCCATTAAATGATTTAAATAAAAAAAGGTAAAATTATGTATAAATTTAAAAATAATTCCGATGGAAAAAAAATGTAATTATAATTTTCTTATTATTTTCAAACGTTTCGTTCGAAAGTTTTATGTATTTTGCAATTTTTTTTTTCACCACAGTAATGTTATGGAAATTTTATCGCAAGAACTACTTATTTATTCAAGTGCTTACAAATTAGCAATGCTTCCAATATAATTAAGAGAGAAGATATTGAAATTCTGCAATATTTTCGTTGAGTACAAGCATGTTTTTAATTAAGAGAGATAGTGTGTTGATTATCGAAAGAAAAATTCTTTACTTTTGACGGCTTTCCAAAACTAACTTTCTCTTTTCAGCGACTGAAAAGATTGCATCAGAATTTTAAAACATAATTAGAAATATTTAATACAGTTTTGAAACTAAAAGTCATTCTATTTTTACATAGCAGTTGCTTTTAATTGAAATAGAAAAGTATAATAGTGTTTCGAAATGGCTGAATGGATTTTTAATTAAAAAAAAAGGGAAGTTTTAGTAGAGACATCGGTGAGGTTTCTTTAATACTGCATTACACAATTACTGAGAAGTTTGCATAATTTATCAGAGCATTTTTATTTTTAATTAAGAATATGAAATCAATGCTGTTAACTGCGAATAAATTTCGCCATTTTAAGCTGGAAATTAATCAGTTTTTATGCAAAGCCGTTTCCACTCTTAACGCTGATATAGGAAATGTTATCTTTAAAAATTTATGTTCTTAAGTAAAGAGTGACAAAATATTTCGTTAAAGAATAAAAAAAAAGAGATTCATGCTTAAAATTTTAATGTTTTAGTTTTATTATGCAATTTACAAATCTTCTGATGTTTACTGTTAAAAGAAATAAAATTGTTCTGAGATATTTTGAATTTAAAGAAATTACATTTTCGATGAAGTTTTTATTTTATCTTCTATACAATAAAAAAGTATTTTGCTTCAAACATTATTTCATGTTTATTTATTATAAAAGACATAATATGCATCTTTTATCACTTTATATAATACTTAAACAAATATTTTTGTTTTGTAAAGGTAAAGTAAGTGATTATTATAATAAGAATACAGAGGAAACAAATGTTTTTTTTTCTCAAAGTAATTTAAATATTTCAGTTTAAAGGATTTGTTACAGTATTATAAGGTCATAAATGTTTTGTTTCAGGTCAAAATGTATTTGCAATAACTTTATGTGTGTTTAACGAATGTTTTATTTAATTTATTTTTTAATGTCATTTTATTGGGATTATTGTAAATATAAGTAATGAATAATAAATTATTTATAAAATATGCTGCCTTGTTTTTTATTTCAATCGAATATTGGTATTAATATTTTTAAGAAATTACATCAATGTGGTTTATTTGCGCTTAATTGCATTTGAATTATATAGAGGAAATGAATGTTTATTTAAGCAATTGAAATGCCTTTATATATAAAATTCTTCTGTCCATGTGTTTGTCATAGAATTTCTAAACGTCTGGACTGATTTTGATGAAATTTTGTAATATTTGCAATTAAGTTGATCCGAGAATGGTTTAGATTCACAATTCGATCCGACAGAAAATTCTTTTTTTAATAAAAATCCAGAATTGAGATTATTATAATACCGCTTGAAACCTTCGCTGCCAACGTATCTGTGGCGCAGTGACCAGCGCAACGGGCTTCAGTACAAGAAGTCCTAAGTTCAAATCCCCGTACAGGCGATGTGAGGATTTTAATTTAATCTAATTACGTGTGTCGTGACTGTACGCCTGGTGGTATCAAGTATTTTTTTAAAAAAAATTTTCTTTACTTTTCATCAAAACGGTTCAATTTATAATTTATTTAAAAAACATTTTACAATTTTTCGATTTACGGCATTAAAACAGGACAACGTCTATCGGGCAGTCTAGTTTAATAATAAATGTTTTGTCCCAGTATTAAACAGCCAAAAATATTTTAGTAATAGGTCAAGTAGATTGGCATTAATTTTATGTGAGCTTAAAAAATGTTTTATTTAATTTTTTTGGACAGTCATACTATTCAGATTATTGTGAATGTAATTTATGAGTAATAAACTATTTATAATATTTACCGTATTTTTTATTTCAATCAAAAACTAGGATTAATATCTTTTAAAACTTACATCTATTTGGTTCATTTGCGTTTGATTACATTTAAATTATACAGAGGATAGGAATGTTTATTTAAGCAATTTAATTTTTTATTATGAAGGATTTGACATAGGATTTATAATATCGTAATAAATATTTTACATTAGATCAACTAGATTCTTATAAATTTACTTTGAGTTTAAAGAATGTTTTATTTACTTTAGTTTTAGTCTATCATTCTACTGGAATTATTATAAATGTAAGGACTAAACAATAAGTAATTTAGAAAATATGCTATTTGTGTTTAATTATGTTTCAAGTATCTAGAGGAAATTAATGTTTATTGAAGTAATTTAAATATTTTATTATAAATGCTTTGTCCCAGTATTAAACAGTCAAAAATATTTTAGTAATATATCAAGTAGATTGGTATTAATTTTATGTGAGTTTAAAGAATGTTCTATTTAATTTTTCCGTATATTATGAAATTAAGACAAAATTATCTAATATATAATTTTGTACGTCCATTTTTATGATCTGTAATTCAATCAAAATTAGGATTAATATCATTTTATTTATACTTGTTAAATAACAGTTTATTTAAGCAATTTAAATTTTTTATTATGAAGGATGTGACATAGCATTTATTATACGGTAATAAATATTTTGATTCAACAAGTTATGCCTGGTGCTGCCATCTTTTAAGCATTATGTAAAACATTTTTTTGCAACTAAATAGAAGGTTATTTAATTTGTTTTTTGAACATCTATAAAATTTTTAGATTATTTAAAATATAAATATGAAAGTTAATTCAATATTTTATTCTTTATAGAATCTTTTTCATCTGTAAGAGCATCAAGTTCTATAGTTTACGAAAATAATCTTTACATGTTTTCCATTTTATGAGAAAAGTAATTTTATATAATTTATGTAGCATTGTGTTTAGTTATGTTTGAAGTATATCATTAAAATCTTTTACAGAAGGATGTAAATTTTTTTGTTTTTGTTATATATTGCCAATATTTTAGTAATAGGTCCATGGCTTAGGCTGGGATGCAGTAACAATATATTTACCCTGATTTTATTAATCTAAAGAATTTTTGGACAGTCATACTATTCAGATTATTGTGAATGTAATTTATGAGTAAATACAAATTTGAAAAATGTCATATAATATTTCAAAATTCATACATACACACATATATATCCATATATATACATACATATATATATATATATATATATATATATATATACATATATATACATATATATACACATATATATATATACACACACACATATATATATATATATATATATATATATATATATATATATATATATATATATACATACACATTATGCTTTAAACATATATGGATATTATTTCGTTTGATTACATTTAAATTAAAATAGTTAACTTGATGTTTATAAAATAGTTTAGTTTGATGTTGAAAATTTGGACTTTTCTGATCGTATTCGAATGATTATTTAAAAAAATGAGACTGAATGAAATAAATTTTTTGTAAGTGTTTCGATTTTTAGGGTTTTATTAGAAAATTTTGTTTTTTTGATGGTAAATTTAAATTTTTATTTTTTCTGTATTATGGGAGTTTTAAAATATCTTCTTTTTTTTTGAGTAAAGTTTGTAGGATTTATTTTTTGGTATTTTTTATTTTTAGTTTGAGTTTTTCTTGTTTTTTTTGTATTGTTATTTTTATATTTTTTTGTTTTTTTTTTTTTTTTGTGTTATTTTTTTTGTGTTTCATTTGATTATATTTTTTTTGTATTTGTGTTCTATTTTGCTTTGTGTTATTTTTATTTGTTTTTTTTGTTGTTATTTTATTTGTTTTTTTTTAAACATGGGGCGCTTTCGGTGTTATGTATTTTTGTTTTTATTATTTTATTATAAATGTTTTGTCCCAGTATTAAACAGTCATAAATATTTTAGTAATATATCAAGTAGATTGGTATTAATTTTATGTGTTTTTTTTTTTTTTTTTTTTTTTTTGTTTTTTTTTTTTTTTTTTTTTTTTTTTTTTTTTTTTTTTTTTTTTTTTTTTAGGAATGTTTTTTTTTTTTTTTTTTTTTTTTTTTTTTTTTTTTTTTTTTATTTTTTTTTTTTTTTTTGTTTTTTTTTTTTTTTTTTTTTTTTTTTTTTTTTTCAGTCATAAATATTTTAGTAATATATCAAGTAGATTGGTATTAATTTTATGTGAGTTTAAAGAATGTTTTTTTATTTAATTTTTTTGGACAATCATTCTATTCGGATTATTGCGAATGTAATTTATGAGTAATAAACTATTTATAAAATATGCTACCGTATTTTTTATTTCAATCAAAAATTAGGATTAATATCTTTTAAAACTTAAATCTATTTGGTTTTTCTTTTTTTTTTTTTTTTTTTTTTTTTTTTTGTTTATTTAAGCAATTTAAATTTTTTGTTATGAATGATTTTTTTTTTTTTTTTTTTTTTTTTTTTTTTTTTTTTTTTTTTTTTTTTTTTTTTTTTTTTAAATATTTTATTTTTTTTTTTTTTTTTTTTTTTTTTTTTTTTTTATAAATGTTTTGTCATTTTTTTTTTGTTTTTTTTTTTTTTTGTTTTTTTTTGTTTTTTTTCTTTTTTTTTTTTTTTTTTTTTTTTTTTTTTTTTTTTGTTGGTTTTTTTTTTTTATTTTTTTTTTTTTTTTTTTTTTTTTTTTTTTTTTTTTTTTTTTTTCTATTCGGATTATTGTGAATGTAATTTATGAGTAATAAAGTATTTATAAAATATGCTACCGTATTTTTTATTTCAGACAAAAATTAGTATTAATTATTTAATTTTTTAGACAGTCAATCTATTCTGATTATTGTGAATATAATTTATGAGTAATGAACTATTTATAAAATATGCTACCGTGTTTTTTATTTCAATCAAAAATTAGGATTAATATCTTTTAAAACCTACATCTATTTGGTTTATTTGCGTTTGATTACATTTAAATTATACAGAGTAAAGGAATGTTTATTTAAGCAATTTAAATTTTTTATTATGAAGGATGTGACATAGCATTTATTATACGGTAATAAATATTTTGTGCTAGATAAACGAGATTCATACTAATTTACATTAAATTTTAAGAATGTTTTATTTAATTTGTTTTTTGAACATCATTCTATTACATCATACAATAAATAATTTAGATAACATACTATTTGTGTTTAGTTATGTTTGAAGTATATAGAGGAAATGCATGTTTATTTAAGAAATTTAAATATCTTATTATAAATGTTTTGTCACAGTATTAAACAGCCAAAAATATTTTAGTAATAGGTCAAGTAGATTGGCATTAATTTTATGTGAGCTTAAAGAATGTTTTATTTAATTCAATCAAAAATTAGTAAACTATTTATGATATTTACCGTATTTTTTATTTCAATCAAAAACTAGGATTAATATCTTTTAAAACTTACATCTATTTGGTTCATTTGCGTTTGATTACATTTAAATTATACAGAGGATAGGAATGTTTATTTAAGCAATTATTTTTTTATTATGAAGGATTTGACATAGGATTTATAATACCGTAATAAATATTTTATATTAGATCAACTAGATTCTTATAAATTTACTTTGAATTTAAAGAATGTTTTATATACTTTATTTTTAGTCTATCATTCTACTGGAAACTAGATTCTTATTAAATTTACTTTGAATTTAAAAAATGTTTTATTTACATTATTTTTTGTGTATCATTCTATTGGAACTATTATAAATATATTATAAATATAAGGACTAAACAATAAGTTGTTTATTTAAGCAATTTAAATATTTTATTATAAATGTTTTGTCACAGTAAGAAAATATGCTATTTGTGTTTAATTATGTTTCAAGTATCTAGAGGAAATTAATGTTTATTGAAGCAATTTAAATATTTCAATCAAAAATTGAGATTAAAATCCTTTAAGAGTTACATTCGTTTGGTTCATTTGCGTTTAATTACATTTCTAACAGGCTGTTAAGTTTAGATTCGTGCATTAAACCACGAATACGTACGTGCAGTTTTAATTTAAAGAGCACTTTTGAAACTTAGAGATAATTACTTATCTACCTTTTCCATTCATTTATTTCATTTCCAGCTCTTAGGATAATTATACGGAGATCTAAATTTAAAATGGAATCTTTAAATATTATTAGATATGAGTTAGAGTTTTGGGATCTATATGGAATTAAATGGCATTTCTCTGTCTCTGGGGGAAAATATTTTTCCTAATAGAAACGGCGACTCACGTCACAGAGATTAGAACATTCTGGACAAAATCTAGAGTGTTTCTGTCAGTTATTCCAGTTTAATGGCTTTTTCAGTCCTTCGTTATGGTAGAAGTTGTAGTTTTTGAAAAAGAAACATATTTGAAGACAAAATAAATGGAGGCGTATCAAAATATTTGATTTTAAACTGCCATAATTCTAAACAACGAAAGAAACCTGCTATAAAGATAGAAATGTTGACTGATTATTATGGTTAATTATATCAATTATAGTGTCATTTTTCGTTATAAAAGTGTGAAATAAAGACTATTTGTTTACACCAAGGGCGATTCTGATATAAAAAAATCCTGAATTTTCCGAAAATTTGTGTGTCTTTAATTAAAATAAAATACATAAGATTATAAAATATAATAAAAGAATTTTCGGAAAAATCTGTTTCTGAAAATTAAAAAAAAGTATTCTAAAACCATATTCATCTTCAAATAAAAAAAATATATAAATGAATTTTGAAGATAACCAGAAAGTTATGAATAAAATCACATATATGTCACATACAGAATCTGTTCACACTTTTTTTAGACGATTTTGGTTAGCGGTATTAAAAACTATGTTGTTGAAAAATAAAGTACTGTGTTTTTAACAGTCAAAATTCTGGTCTGTGGTTTGAGAGGTTTGTTTATATTCAAAATGATATTTTTAACGAAGCAGTGGTTCGGAGGATTTTTTTTCCTCTTTTCGTAGAGAAGTATTCATATTCCGTTATCCAAAAATGATTGGAGAGTCATGGTTTTGTGATTAGACGATTTTGGTTAGCGGTATTAAAAACTCTGTTGTTGAAAAATAAAGTACTGTGTTTTTAACAGTCAAAATTCTGGTCTGTGGTTTGAGAGGTTTGTTTATAGTTTAAAGAATGTTTTATTTAATTTTTTTGGACAGTCATTCTATTCGGATTATTGTGAATGTAATTTATGAGTAATAAACTATTTATAAAATATGCTACCGTATTTTTTATTTCAATCTAAAATTAGGATTAATATCTTTTAAAACTTACATCTATTTGGTTCATTTGCATTTGATTACATTTAAATTATACAGAGGAAAGGAATGTTTATTTAAGCAATTTAAATTTTTTATTATGAATGATTTGACATAGGTTTTATTATACGGTAATAAATATTTTATACTAGATAAACTAGATTCTTACTAATTTACGTTAAATTTTAAGAATGTTTTATTTAATTTGTTTTTTGAGTATTATTCTATTGGAATTATTATAAATATAAGAACTTAACAATAAATAATTTAGAGAACATACTTTTTATTTTTAGTTATGTTTGAAGTGTATAGAGGAAATGAATGTTTATTGAACCAATTTAAATATTTTATTATAAATGTTTTGTCCCAGTATTAAATTCATATTCCGTTATCTTTATTTAATTTTTTTTGGACAATCATTCTAAATAAAGTACTGTTCATTTGCATTTGATTACATTTAAATTATACAGAAGAAAGGAATTATTCAAAATGATATTTTTAACAAAGCAGTGGTTCGGAGTTGACATAGAATTATTATACGGTAATACAGTCAAAATTCTGGTCTGTGGTTTACTAGATAAACTAGATTTTTACTAATTTACTTACTAATTTAATTTAAGAATGTTTTATTTAATATGTTTTTTGAGTATTATTCTGTTGGAATTATTATAAATAAAAGTAATAAACAATAAGTAATTTAGAAAACATACTATTTTATTATATTTGAAGTGCACAGAGGAAATGAATGTTTATATGCAATTTGAATATTTTATTATAAATGTTTTGTCACAGTATTAAACAGCCATAAATATTTTAGTAATAAGTCAAGTAGATTCGTGTTAATTTTATGTACTTTTAAAGAATGTTTTATTTAATTTTTTTTGGACAGTCAAGGATTTTTAACTTTTAAAGCTTACATCTATTTGGTTCATTTGCGTTTGATTACATTTAAATTATACAGAGTAAAGAAATGTTTGTTTAAGCAATTTTTTAACAGTCAAAATTCTGGTCTGTGGTTTGAGAGGTTGGTAATAAATATTTTATACTAGATAAACTAGATTCTTACTAATTTACGTTAAATTTTAAGAATGTTTTATTTAATTTGTGTTTTGAGTATCCTTCTATTGGAATTATTATAAATATAAGAACTGAACAATAAATAATTTAGATAACATACTATTTGTGTTTAGTTATGTTTGAAGTATATAGAGGGAATGAATGTTTATTTAAGAAATTTAAATATCTTATTATAAATGTTTTGTCACAGTATTAAACAGCCATAAATATTTTTGTAATATATCAAGTAGATTCGTATTAATTTTATGTGCTTTTAAAGAATGTTTTATTTAATTTTTTTGGACAGTTATTCTATTCAGATTATTGTGAATGTAATTTATGAGTAATAAACTATTTATAATATTTACCGTATTTTTTATTTCAATCAAAAATTAAGATTAATATCTTTTAAAACTTACATCTATTTGGTTAATTTGCGTTTGATTACATTTAAATTATACAGAGTAAAGGAATGTTTATTTAAGCAATTTAATTTTTTTTATTATGAAGGAATTGACATAGCATTTATAATACGGTAATAAATATTTTATATTAGATCAACTAGATACAAAATAATTTACTTTGAGTTTAAAGAAGGTTTTATTTACATTATTTTTTGGTCTATCATTCTACTGGAATTATTATAAATATAAGGAATAACCAATACATAATGAAGAAAACATGCTTTTGTGTTTAATTATATTTGAAGTATATAGAGGAAATGGATGTTTATTGAAGTAATTTAAATATTTTAGTAATATATCAAGTAGATTGGTATTAATTTTATGTGAGTTTAAAGAATGTTCTATTTAATTTTTTTAGACTCATTCTATTCGGATTATTGTGAGTGTAATTTATGAGTAGTAAACTATTTATAAAATATGCTACCATATTTTTTATTTCAGACAAAAATTAGGCTTAATAATTTTTAAAACTTACATCTATCTGGGTCATTTGCATTTGATTGCATTTAAATTATACACAGGAAAGGAATGTTGATTTAAGCAATTTAAATTTTTTATTATGAAGAATGTGACATAGCTTTTATTATACGGTAATAAATATTTTATACTAGATATTCATATTCCGTTATCCAAAAAGGAATAAAACAATAAGTAATTTAGGAAATATGCTATTTGTGTTTAATTATGTTTGAAGTATCTAGAGGAAATGAAACGATTTTGGTTAGCGGTATTAAAAACTCTGTTGTTGAAAAATAAAGTACTGTGTTTTTATAAACATTACTGTGCCATAAATATTTTAGCCATAAGTATTTTACTAGCCATAAATATTTTAGTAATAAGTCAAGTAGATTCGTATTAATTTTATGTGCGTTTAAAGAATGTTCTATTTAAATATTTTATTATAAATGTTTCGTCACAGTATAAAACATTACTGTGCCATAAATATTTTAGCCATAAATATTTTACTAGCCATAAATATTTTAGTAATAAGTCAAGTAGATTCGTATTAATTTTAATAAAGAAAGTTTTATTTACTTTATTTTTATGTATCATTCTATTGGAACTATTATAAATATAAGGAATAGATAATAAATAATTTTAAAAGCATGCTATTTGTGTTTAATTATATTTGAAGTATATAGAGGAAATAAATGTTTATTTAAATAGCTTAAATATTCTATTATATACAGTTTGTCACAGTATTATACGGTCATAAATATTTTGTATTATGGCAACTAGATTCATAATAATATTTAGTATGTTTAAATAATGTTTTTTTAAACTTATTTCTTTAGTGTCGTTTTTCTAGGAATAAATGTAAATTAACGTAACGAGTAATAAATTAGTTATAAAACATTGCCACCGCATTTTTTTTTGGTTCGGATTCAAAATGATATTTTTTAACGAAAGCAGTGGTTCGGAGGATTTTTTTTCCTTTTTCGTAGAGAATTATTCATATTCCGTTATCCAAAAATGATGGGAGAGTCATGGTTTTGTGATTAGACGATTTTGGTTAGCGGTATTAAAAACTCTGTTGTTGAAAAATAAAGTACTGTGTTTTTAACAGTCAAAATTCTGGTCTATTCCGTTATCCAGGTTTGAGAGGTTTGTTTATATTCAAAATGATATTTTTAACGAAGCAGTGGTTCGGAGGATTTTTTTTCCTCTTTTCGTAGAGAAGTAATTAGACGATTTTGGTTAGTGGTATTAAAAACTCTGTTGTTGAAAAATACAAAAATGATGGGAGAGTCATGGTTTTGTGATTAGACGATTTTGGTTAGCGGTATTAAAAACTCTGTTGTTGAAAGGTTCGGAGTGTTTTTTAACAGTCAAAATTCTGGTCTGTGGTTTGAGAGGTTTGTTTAAAAATGATGGGAGAGTCATGGTTTTGTGATTAGACGATTTTGGTTAGCGGTATTAAAAACTCTGTTGTTGAAAAATAAAGTACTGTGTTTTTAACAGTCAAAAGATTTTTTTTCCTCTTTTCGTAGAGAAGTATTCATATTCCGTTATCCAAAAATGATGGGAGAAGAGTCATGGTTTTGTGATTAGACGATTTTGGTTAGCGGTATTAAAAACTCTGTTGTTGAAAAATAAAGTACTGTGTTTTTATTAACGAAGCAGTGGTTCGGGAGAGGTTTGTTTATATTCAAAATGATATTTTTAACGAAGCAGTGGTTCGGAGGATTTTTTTTCCTCTTTTCGTAGAGAAGTATTCATATTCCGTTATCCCAAAACGATGGGGGAGTCATGGCAAAAATGATGGGGGAGTCATGGTTTTGTGATTAGACGATTTTGGTTAGTGTATTAAAAACTCTGTTGTTGAAAAATAAAGTACTGTGTTTTTAACAGAAAATTCTGGTCTGTGGTTTGAGAGGTTTGTTTA
Organism: Pardosa pseudoannulata; assembly: GCA_032207245.1. Taxonomy (NCBI): domain Eukaryota; kingdom Metazoa; phylum Arthropoda; class Arachnida; order Araneae; family Lycosidae; genus Pardosa; species Pardosa pseudoannulata. Next base: position 74,500,254 of record CM063511.1, on the reverse strand, counting down.
TATTCAAAATGATATTTTTAACGAAGCAGTGGTTCGGGACGATTTTGGTTAGTGGTATTAAAAACTCTGTTGTTGAAAAATAAAGTACTGTGTTTTTAACAGTGAAAATTCTGGTCTGTGGTTTGAGAGGTTTGTTTATATTCAAAATGATATTTTTAACGAAGCAGTGGTTCGGGTATTCATATTCCGTTATCCAAAAATGATGGGAGAGTCATGGTTTTGTGATTAGACGATTTTGGTTAGTGGTATTAACTCTGTTGTTGAAAAATAAAGTACTGTGTTTTTAACAGTGAAAATTCTGGTCTGTGGTTTGAGAGGTTTGTTTATATTCAAAATGATATTTTTAACGAAGCAGTGGTTCGGAGTTTCCTCTTTTCGTAGAGAAGTATTCATATTCCGTTATCCAAAAATGATGGGAGAGTCATGGTATTCATATTCCGTTATCCAAAAATGATGGGAGAGTCATGGTTTTGTGATTAGACGATTTTGGTTAGCGGTATTAAAAACTCTGTTGGTTAGCGGTATTAAAAAACTCTGTTGTTGAAAAATAAAGTACTGTGTTCTGGTCTGTGGTTTGAGAGGTTTGTTTATATTCAAAATGATATTTTTAACGAAGCAGTGGTTCTGAGGATTTTTTTTCCTCTTTTCGTAGAGAAGTATTCATATTCCGTTATCCAAAAATGATGGGAGAAGAGTCATGGTTTTGTGATTAGACGATTTTGGTTAGCGGTATTAAAAACTCTGTTGTTGAAAAATAAAGTACTGTGTTTTTAACAGTCAAAATTCTGGTCTGTGGTTTGAGAGGTTTGTTTATATTCAAAATGATATTTTTAACGAAGCAGTGGTTCGGAGGATTTTTTTCCCTCTTTTTGTAGAGAAGTATTCATATTCCGTTATCCAAAAATGATGGGAGAGTCATGGTTTTGTGATTAGACGATTTTGGTTAGTGGTATTAAAAACTCTGTTGTTGAAAAATAAAGTACTGTGTTTTTAACAGTGAAAATTCTGGTCTGTGGTTTGAGAGGTTTGTTTATATTCAAAATGATATTTTTAACGAAGCAGTGGTTCGGAGGTTTGTTTATATTCAAAATGATATTTTTAACGAAGCAGTGGTTCGGAGGATTTTTTTTCCTCTTTTTGTAGAGAAGTATTCATATTCCGTTATCCAAAAATGATGGGAGAGTCATGGTTTTGTGATTAGACGATTTTGGTTAGCGGTATTAAAAACTCTGTTGTTGAAAAATAAAGTACTGTGTTTTTAACAGTCAAAATTCTGGTCTGTGGTTTGAGAGGTTTGTTTATATGTATTCATATTCCGTTATCCAAAAATGATGGGAGAGTCATGGTTTTGTGATTAGACGATTTTGGTTAGCGGTATTAAAAACTCTGTTGTTGAAAAATAAAGTACTGTGTTTTTAACAGTCAAAATTCTGGTCTGTGGTTTGAGAGGTTTGTTTATATTCAAAATGATATTTTTAACGAAGCAGTGGTTCGGAGGATTTTTTTTCCTCTTTTTGTAGAGAAGTATTCATATTCCGTTATCCAAAAATGATGGGGGAGTCATGGTTTTGTGATTAGACGATTTTGGTTAGTGGTATTAAAAACTCTGTTGTTGAAAAATAAAGTACTGTGTTTTTAACAGTCAAAATTCTGGTCTGTGGTTTGAGAGGTTTGTTTATATTCAAAATGATATTTTTAACGAAGCAGTGGTTCGGAGGATTTTTTTTCCTCTTTTCGTAGAGAAGTATTCATATTCCGTTATCCAAAAATGATGGGAGAGTCATGGTTTTGTGATTAGACGATTTTGGTTAGTGGTATTAAAAACTCTGTTGTTGAAAAATAAAGTACTGTGTTTTTAACAGTGAAAATTCTGGTCTGTGGTTTGAGAGGTTTGTTTATATTCAAAATGATATTTTTAACGAAGCAGTGGTTCGGAGGATTTTTTTTCCTCTTTTCGTAGAGAAGTATTCATATTCCGTTATCCAAAAATGATGGGAGAGTCATGGTTTTGTGATTAGACGATTTTGGTTAGCGGTATTAAAAACTCTGT
>CM063511.1:74483204-74493204 GCA_032207245.1 Pardosa pseudoannulata | reverse complement strand
ATTTGGCAGAGAAGTGACTAACACACATATAAAGTCAGCGAAATAACGTTAGCGAGATAATTAATCGAAGTGCCTCGATGTCACATTTAATTCCCAACATCTGAGATAAAATTTTCGCTTCTCGCGACGATCTGTTGAGTTTGTTGCGTCGAACGTGACTGTCTCCCAAGGATTCATTGGGCAAGAAGACGATGAATGTTGCACAAAGTGACGCCTAATCGATAGCTGTATCAAGCGAGAGCCATTCGTTAGAGTTATTAATAGGGGTTCAAAATGATATTTTAAATGAAGAGTGTAGCAGAAGACACTATGGCAGTGTCAGATCTTATCTCGAATATGAATACTTCCAAACTTTTGTTACATTTGGATTCAGAAAGAGAGAGAGAGGATTTTTTTTTTCCTCTTTTTGTAGAGAAGTATTCATATTCCGTTATCCATATATATATTCTGGTCTGTGGTTTGAGAGGTTTGTTTATATTCAAAATGATATTTTTAATGAAGCAGTGGTTCGGAGGATTTTTTTTCCTGTTTTCGTAGAGAAGTATTCATATTTCGTTATCTCCGGAAACATAAAGGATTTTTTTCCCTCTTTTTGTAGAGAAGTAAGAGATTTTTTTTATTCCTTTTTCGTAGAGAAGACTTTTAAAAAGTGATGATCTGGTGTAATATTCACGTGAATAAACCCATTAGTGTAGTTTATAAACTCAGGTAAAGTTTATTATTTCGCGTTATCTGTATTTGACTATGAATAAACTTTTGCATCATATTAAGCTGAAAAAAAGAACTTGGTAAAAAGGTAGTATGATTAAATTAATACTTTATCATACTACGATTTTATCATTCATCAGAAAATATTTAAATAGTTTTGTGATATATAAAGCGTGGATAGGTAATATCGTCAAAAAGAAAGGAAAGAAACGTCAAATTGGAGCCGCAAATGGGACAAAAATTCCAAACAAGATCATGCAATGCAGTAGACTGTTTGAAAGAGAAGCTGTATGAGGTAATGGTGATCACGGTAGTAAATGCCTCTCAAAAATGCTGTACTTAGTGACGAAATCCCTCTCAATTTAACAGTGGAATCATTACAGTTAGCATGAATAATGCTACAACAAAATCACGACTACCGCTTTACCAGTCCTTATACATCATGTTGAAGAGGGATTGCATGTTAGGATCTCTTTTGAGGTGCTTTTAGTCAAGAACTCCTAGTTTAAATTAACTGAATCTTATGCATAAAGATTATTTGCTCCTCCATGACCTCCAAGGAAAAAACGACACCTTCGACTCTTGAAAAGGTACGTTATTTATTGTTAAAAGAAAATCCCCCTAGTCAAAGGACAATTGCAAAATCATTAAAATGTTCGGTGTCCACTGCAAACAAAATGATCAACATTGATTTAAATCTTAAGAAATCGATAAAACGCAATGTGCATCGTCTTTCTCCAAAGCAGTATTTCTTAACCTTTTTGGCACAATGGACCACTTTAAAAATTTTAAATATGTCACGGACCCCTCAGAAAAAAATTGTTTAAACATCCTTTATTACAAAAAAATTCTGTTTTATTATTTAATTATTTTAATATTTTTATTTCAATAGTATAAAAAATTAGAAGAAATTAAAATTTTTAATGTGAAGGCTGTTGCTGCTTTTCCTTGATTAACAGATTCTATGCTCTCCCAGATAAGAATTGAGGGATGGGTTTCGACAAAGCAACTCGTATAGCATGTTCGGTATTCAGTCAATTTTAATACTTTAAGGGCTTTATTAGAATTTTTCAGTAATTCGATCTCGAGTAAAATAATTCTGAATTATCCTCTATAGAATTTATATATATATGTGTATATATATGTGTGATATATATATATATGTATATATATATATGTATATATATATATATATGTTTATATATATATATGTATATATTCATTGTATAAAATAATTAAATAAAATTCATAGAAACAATATATATATATGTATATATATATATATATATATATATATATATATATATATATATATATATATATACGCCAAGTGATATATATATATATATATATATATATATATATATATATATATATATATATATATATATATATATATATACATCGCCTCAGTAAGTAGCTCAACATTCTCCACTGGTGTTAGTGCATCTCCAACGATACCTCTGGAGGTGGCAAGCAAATCTTATAGGGTCGTCTGCTTCACCCCTGTTATAAATAACGAGGACCTATTTGCAGACTTGGCCTTCCACCTCCAGAGTTATTGACATTGTAAGTGTGTTGTTTAGTTAAAATTTACATTAGAACTCTTTATGGTTAGTTTCTTCACTAAACCATAGGAAATAACAAAGAATATTCCTCATAAATAGGAACCACGAAACTAAAACCCTTTTATGTTATAAAAGCCTGTTTTCCTCATTGAAAATAAATAATATCAAAACAAAGGACGTAAACCTTGGCGGACGATGGCTTCGGAATAAATGAAAGTGTAGCAGAAGACACTATCCTATGTCACCAGCTGATCTATAATAATATAACAAATAGCTTGGATTCTATATATTCATTCGATTAGTGTATTGTATAATGAAGGACGACTATTTTAAAGGAAGTTGGTATCGCTAATCACACCATATATATATATATATATATATATATATACATATATATATTCATATATATATATATATACATATAAATATATACATCTATCAATCATGTTGAAGAGGGATTGCATGTTTAGGATTCTCTTTTCAGATGCATATAGTCAAAAACCCCTTAATCTCAATTAATTGGTTTTTGGTTTGGTTTGGAGTGCTACGGTCTACTGTTTTTGCACACGAGGGCTAATGAGACCGGGACCTACTGCTTAAAGCCGATTCCGAACGGCTACGAACATCCATGCCATAGTGGGATTTGAACCCACGAACTCCGGTTCCGAAGGCCTGCACCCTAACCATTCGGCCATCGTTCGGCCTCAATTAATTGAATCATACTCATAAAGATCATTTGCTCCTCCCTCACCCAACTGATTGTGTTCCACTTTTGTTCTTTTTCCTCTGCGAACGAAATCCCTGAAGTTTTCGCTTGCAGTGCAATGTACCAGTTTTCAATGCGAGGGATAGTTACTTATAATCAACTACGCTTAAATTCTCAGACGTCTCTGTAATGATATAAAGCTATGAGTGATTTGGATTTTCTGGATACCAACATCATCATAAGGGCTTTATTAGAATTTTCTAGTAATTCGATCTCGAGTAAAATAATTCTGAATTATCCTCTATAGAATTTGCAGATGTTTGCGTAACACTTCGGTAGCAATTTGACTTTGATCAAATCATTGTATAAAATATTTAAATAAAATTCATAGAAACAAGTAGTTGTGCAAAAATATTCATAGGGACTCCAAGTATACGCCAAGTGTACACCAGTAGTATATTTCCCACTCTTTCGACATCGCCTCAGTAAGTAGCGCAACATTCTCCACTGGTGTTAGTGCATCTCCAACGATACCTCTGGAGGGAGCAAAGCTTATCAGGTGTTCTGCTTCGTTCCTGTCATAAATAACGAGAAACTACTTTGTTTGTGTTGTCCCAGGGTGTATGTTTTGCACGTTTATATGGTGCGTCCATTGTAAGTGTGTTGATCCAGCTTAAGACATCCAGAAATGGTGCTTAAATTGTAAAATGGCCAATCTACGGCTTGGTAATAGCAAATGTTATAAAAGCATGTGACCCCATTGAAAATAATAATATTTATTGATGCAAACGATGGCATACAAAATATTTTGCATCTTTTATTTTTAGCTAAATGTGACATCCTATGACAGCAATTAGTAATAGAAATTATCCTATGTCACCAGCTGATCTATAATAAGATAAAAATAAATTAAGGACGTATAAGAACTATGAGAAATAAATTTGGGACCATAAAAAACAACATTTGGATCAAATTAAATAAAAAAAATGTATAACAAATTATACCTTACTTCTTATTCTATCAATAGCAATTTAAGAATGTTTTATACTAACATTAGTTGATTTACTCATGTATGTTTTTGTCAATTCTACTTCTTAGTTTTGCTGTTAGTGTAATTTACCCTCTTTGTTCTTACCTTTATGCACATTAATGTAAATAAAGGCTGTGTAACGGAAGGTTCTGGAAACGAGTATCATTTCTTAAAAATAGGATCGAATTGAAACTATCCTGGCAGATATATATCCCACCCAAACTAATCGAAATGCCGCAATGTCACCTTTAATTCCAGTGAAATGCATTTGCTTCGCAACATCTGCGATAAAATTTTCACTTCTCTTTACGATCTGTCGAGTTTGTCACGCCGAACGTGACTGCTTCTCACGGATTCACTGAGCAAGAAGACAATGAATGGTAGCGCAAAGTGACGCTTAATCGATAGTTATCAAGCGGGCTCTCTTCGTTTACTGATAGAAATTATTAATAGCGGATTAAATGGAAGTGTCAAAGCGTCGCACACATGGCGTTGCGGCAGAGTCAGATATTATCTCAAATATGAATACTTCGAAACTTTTGTTACATTTGGACATATTAAGGCGAGATTCGGTTGGTGTCATTTGTATGATTAGGGAAATTATATTGTGAAAAATTCTTTTTAAAGAAATTTTTGCACTTGAATTATAGTGAATTCAAAAAGTTTCAAAATTAAGTATGTGTTTGGTGTAAAATATATTTAAAGGACCTTTATGTATTCAATTTAAAGAAAAAATAACAAAATCAGCAACTACAGATTACGGAAAAGTTAATATAAAATAAATTATTTAATTTAATAAATAATCTATTTAATCCTAACTGTAAAAAAATATATATGAATTTGGTATAAAATATATTTAAAGGATGTTGAGGTATAATGAAAATGTAAAGGTAAAATGAAAAATTAACTAAATCAGCAACTTTAGATTATGAAAATGTTAATAAGCTATTTAATTTAATAAATAAACTATTTAATCCCAACTCTCTCTATATCTATCTATCTATCATCAAAATATATTTAAATAATGTTTATGTATCAATTTGAAGAAAATAACTAAATCACCAACTATACCTTATGATAGTTAATATAAAATAAATTATTTAATTTAATAAATAAAAAATATATATGAATTTGGTATAAAATATGTTTAAAGTATCTTTATGTATTCAATTTAAAGAAGAAATAACTAAATCAGAAACTATAGATTATGGAAAAGCTAATATATAATAATATAAAATAATCTATTTAATTTAATAAATGAATTATTTAATGCTAACTGTAAAATTACCTATATAACTTTGGTATAAAATACATTTAAATCTGTGATAGGTGTTTATGTATTCAATTTAAAGAAAAAAATAACTAACTAAGCAACTATATAATATGGAAAAACTAATATAAAATAAACTATTTAATTCAATAAAAAACTATTTAAATCCTAACTGTAAAAAATATATATGAGTTTGATATAACATATATTTAAAGGATATTTATATATTCAATTTAAAGAAAAAAAAAACTAAATCAGCAACTATAGATTATGGAAAAGTTAATCTAAAATAAACTATTTAATTTAATAAATAAATTATTTAATGCTAACTGTAAAATTACCTATATGACTTTGGTATAAAATACATTTAAATGATGTTTATGCATTCAATTTAAAGAAAAAATAACTAACTAAGCAACTATGGATTATAGAATAATTAATATAAAATAAACCATTTAATTTAATAAATAAACTATTTAATCCTAACTGTAAAAAAATGTATATGAGTTTGATATAAAATATATTTAAAGGATGTTTATGTATCCAATTTAAAGAAAAAAATAACTAAATCAACAACTATAGATTATGAGAAAGTTAATATAAAATAAACTATTTAATTTAATAAATAAACTATTTAATCCTAACTGTAAAAAGTATAAGCATTTGGTAAAAATATATTTAAAGGGTGTTTATGTATTCAATTTAAAGTAAAAATACCTTAAATCAGCAACTATAGATTATGAAAAGGTTAATATGAAATAAACTATTTAATTTAATAAACCAACTATTTAATCCTAACTGTAATATATATATATATATATATACATACATACACACACACACACACACACACACACACACACATATATATATATATATATATATATATATATATATATATATATATATGAGTTTGACATAAAGTATACTTAAAGTATATTTATGTATTCAATTTGAAGAAAAAATAACTAAATCAGCAACTAGAGAATACGGAAAAGTTAATATAAAATAAACTATTTAATCCTAACTGTAAAAAATATATATATTAGTTTGGAGTAAAATATATGTAAAGGTTGTTTATGTATTCAATATAAAGGAAAAATAACTAAACCAACAACTATAGATTATGGAAAAGTTAATATAAAATAAACTATTTATTCCTAACTTTGAGAAATTATTAAAAAGTAATGAATATCCAAAAGAGTATAGTAATAAAAATAATTCAATAATGTGAATTTATTATTAGGTTAAAATTATAATTGACATGGAATTATTCTACGGAAGATTAAAAATTTGAATTAGAAAGGAAATTGTTTTTGTAAAGTATAGTGAACTTCTTAGAAATTTTCTCTCAATTATTTCATGAATTTATTACCTCTTGCACACGATTAAAAATTCTTTACGATTTAATGAAATTCCTCCATGAATGAAATCTATGAACTTTAAAATTAGGAAATATAAGAAAAGTAAATTTATCTTCCTTTCAGAGAAGAGTTGGATGGTTCAAATCTGGACGCTTCCCCTTGTACATTGTTGAATATTTTGGAAGAATAATGAAAAATTATCATTAAAATAATCTAATATTTTTAATCGCTTCACGTAGGTGTATTATATCTTGGGTACTGGAATTAAAATCGACAAAACGTTCCTCCGGTATTTTTATTATGGAGCAAAATTTATGTTTATTGAATCCCCTCTACGCTATCTTCTTGGAATTATTAATTTGTTATGATAAGGGAAATATACGAATTTATCATAATAAAATGTTTCTTTTAAAAAAATTTCTCAATGATTTTCTAGTAAATCATCATTTGGCATGTTTGGGAGCATTTAGGCACTTCAAATATTTACTGAAAAGTAATATTATTGATTTTATTTTACAGAGAACAATAATATAATTATTTCTATGTTTACTCATAAGAAAGAAGCAGGATGTAGGTCCTTGTGTAACGTTAGCGTGCTGTTATATCATTTGGAATTTTTAAAGTACTATAATACTTATGTACGCTTATAAATTAGTTATAGAATGAATGATACTGGTCTCTATGTTTAGGTGTAGTTATTTGTAGTTTATCTAAATGGAAATGTTACTTCTAATTCAGCAATTAGATTAAGAAAAAATTTAGATTTGGTTTGGTTTGGTTTGGAGTGCTACGGTCTAGTTTTTTCAACACGAGGGCTAATGAGACCGGGACCTACAGCTTAAAGCCGATTCCGAACGGCTACGAACATCCATGCCACTGTGGGATTCGAACCCACGAACTCCGGTGCCGAAGGCCAGCACCCTAACCAATCCGGCCATCGTTCGGCATTTAGATTTGGAGATGAACCATTAAAAAATTTAGACAGGATTGATTGTGCTGTTGTTTCTGATGTCATTTGGTCAAACCAAGTATAAATGACCCATATACTACTCGTATTAAAGGCAAAGGGTTGCGCCTTTCGCTTTAACGAGCACCGCTAGGGTGATAGTATATTCAAGTTGGTCCTCGTAAGCAGGTAGCAAGCAAAGGATCTATAGGCTTGGCCTGCCACTCCCTGAGGTATTGATTGAGAACTAGGAGGACATAGTGACAACCTATTTTACGTGCACCAGTCACCTTCAACGAACAAGGCAGATCTTAGGCTGGCTCGAGTTCCGAACCTTTGCCGACTGAGCCACTGCGGCTCATTTAAAAGGCAATCCTCGTATGTGAAGACATTTTCAAGTAAACAATAGAAACTACAGACATAAATTTTTTTTTATTACATTTAAAATTAGTTTTTACATTTATTTTTCAACAATAATAAAGAACTTGAAAATTAAACATCTGGTTTCCTGAACTCGAGAACACACAACTTTTCTTTTACTTTCCAAGTTTTGATTCTATATGTCATCACCGTGATGATTCTATGGCGGACAACAAATCTCTTAAGCCTATTTTCAAATCATTTTATTTCATTTAAATGCTTGTTTATGGAACTAGCCCATTTAAATGCTTGTTTATAGAAGATTTGTTATGTTTGTGTGATGAAGGTTCAGTTTGGATTCGATTAAATTTGGAGAAAGCCAAGAATAAATAATTCTCAACGCTTTTCATATTTGTTGTTAGGCTATTCGAACTCAAAATAGTTCTATTATTCTAACTATTAACTACAATATATATCCATTACAATACATACATATGATTATATATGACCACGTATGACCATTTGTGTATGAAATTTATTTTTCATACTTTTTCAGACAGAAAAATATTTATTTTAAGGCCAGTAAATCTGTTAAGTATTTATATTTTAAATTAAATCTTTCATATAATATTTACATTTCACTGTAATTAATATATTTTAGAGAATCTAAGAGTCTAATGTACAATTAAAAATAAAAAGGTAATTTCTTAAAACTTGTCTCATTAAAAACATTTTTTTGTTTTCACTATGAATCATAGATGGCAGCACAAACCTAATGCATGTCTGAATAAAGTACAATGATTTGGCCCATAAAGACAGAATAAAGAAAGTTTGTAATAATAAACAACTATTAAAAGAGAAACACACTGTGTTTTATTCTCAGACATATGAGTTTTAATAAAACATCTGTAATATTTAAGTAATTTATTGATATACAATTGAAGGTTGCACACTACATAAAGTAAAGCAATTATAAATTTTTGTTTAAACTTTTTGCATTATAATGCTACTTTAAAACACTATGCATTGAAACAAAAATATTCATCGTAATTTAAATGTGCATTTTTCATCAATTCAAGGCTGAATTTATGAAAACAAATAAAAATAATAAAAGAAACTTCTTCTTTATTTTAAATAGTTAAAAATAGAAAACGATGTTAAAATTTTTTTTTGCTCTGCCAAAATTTATACTTATTCTATGAAAGGTATTGTTTATAATTATCTTTAAGCATTTATTTTTAAATCATGGTGCTGTATGGATTTTATAAAGTTATAGAGAGAAAATATTAAATATTTTGTGTTAGAAAAGGGAAAATCCGTGAAAGTGTTATATATAACTTAATTGAAATAATCAGCCTAACAAACAGTACAGAAGGTCATTTGTACTTTATGTGAACGATTTTGATAGTTAAATTTTAATGCATAAACGCTGTATTTTTTGATGCGATTTGTTTATATCCGATAACCACATATGACAATAGCTCTAGCTCGAATTTTCCATTAAAGTAAATTTTATCTTAGAACTGGCATGTCAGTTTTATCCCATTCCTCTGGAGAACAACGTATCTCGTGTCCCTGGCCAAGAGCCTATATGGAATTAACTATTATTTTTCAAATATATGTGATTATTCATAAAAAGGCACTAGAGACGATCATTTAGTGGAGTTCAACATTTCAGTAGAGTACATCTAGTACCTAAAATCCTTAGTGTGGATGATTGTAATTATGATTATGATAGTCTGTAAACGGTACAACTAGAGGCCTAAAATTTAGTACAGTAGGTCTTCGCGACAATTTTGCAAAGCTTTTACCATACATCTTAAATTTCCTTTCTTATTTCATTTATTTAATGCTAAATTGAATATAATATTTTGTTTCTGGCAACAGTTTGTCTTACCAGTCAGTAGGGCTCAAATATTTTGGCAAATCAGGTGAATGAGCAAATTGACAAATTCATTACCGTCATTATCATTTTATAATATGTTTTGTTTGATAATTTAGCAAGGTTACAAAACACGGGATCACCAATGCCACCCTGTCTCTAGAAA
>CM063511.1:74455704-74478204 GCA_032207245.1 Pardosa pseudoannulata | reverse complement strand
CTTTCTCCTGCATGGACGACATTTTGTTTAACAGAGCCAAAATTAACTAGCAACAGTGTTTTTCGTCATTTGATAATTTTCCTCTGTTGCCATTAAAACTTGTATAATTGTAGTTGCAGAATAAATTTGTTTCCGCTGAATAAATCTATTACAGGCAATCCCACTGTACTATTCTTTTGTTCCATTCAATATGAAACAACCTGTATTATAAATTAATACAACAATATTATCCATACTGTCATGAATTCCATGTCCCTCAGATTCTTTTGAATTTCGCAAATCCTTTACAGTATCCGAGAAATAGCAAAAAATGGAGCAAAACTGTACAACTTTTCGCAGGAAAGTATCTCTATCTATTGGGAAAATGGCAAATTAAATATTACGCACTGGACTAACCAATTTCGGATTTCACTGAATTGAAATACCACTTTTTCTCTTGCCCGAACTCAGGTCTGGCATTCCAAAATTGGCACGGTTGAGTTGCCCGAACTGAGTTTCAGCTTCACAGGTAAGAGTAAGTACAGAAATGTTAGTCCTGTAGCCAAAATGTTCATTAAAATATGTCTTAGTTTTGTGAATATTTGACCATATCATAAAACCGCTATTTCGCAGTTATTAAAGAGTTTACTCGTTGCTTTAGATAATTATTGTTACTATTTATTGTATTGTATATTACAATTATTATTTTTTATTACTGTTGTATATTGACATAGATGTTTGTCATTAAATTTTCATTAAAATCTGTCTTAGTTTTGTGAATATTTGACCATAACATAAAACCGATCTTTCGCAGTTATTAAAGAGTTCACTCGTTGCTTTAGATAATTATTGTTACTATTTATTGTATTGTATTGTATATTACAATTATTATTTTTTATTACTGTTGTATATTGCCATAAATGTTTGTCATTAAATTTTCCTTAAAATTTGTCTTAGTTTTGTGAATATTTGACCATAACATAAAACCGCTCTTTCGCAGTTATTAAAAAGTTTACTCATTGCTTTAGATAATTTTTGTTACTATTTATTGTATTGTTTATTACAATTATTATTTTTTATTACTGTTGTACTGACATAAATGTTTGTCATTAAATTTTCATTAAAATTTGTCTTAGTTTTGTGAATATTTGACCAGAATGTAAAACCGCTCTTTCGCAGTTATTAAAAAGTTTACTCATTGCTTTAGATAATTTTTGTTACTATTTATTGTATTGTTTATTACAATTATTATTTTTTATTACTGTTGTATATTGACATAAATGCTTGTCATTAAATTTTCATTAAAACTTGTCTTAGTTTTTTGAATATTTGACCATAACATAAAACCGCTCTTCCATAATTATTAAAATGTTTACACGTTGCTTTGAATAATTATTGTTATAATTTATGGTAATATTTATTGTATTGTTTTTTACAATTATTACTTTTTTATTATAGTTATATATTGACATAGATGTTTGTAACATTTCTATATTTATTTCAAACAATAGGTCCTTTTCTAATTTTATCTTCATGCAACAAAAAGTTATATTTAGCGCTTCTAAGAAGCCTAACAACAAGTTACGAGATAAAAAGTTTATAGTTGTTTTCAGGTTACCAAGAAAGGTATTTCAATTATAAACGTCTTTAACCTTTAAACAATATTTCGTAGAGGTTTTCTTTACAGTTTAATTCAAACACGGGCTTCTTTTTATAAGGCTTTCAAACAATATTTCGAAAGCCAGAATGGCAGTTTTTGGTACTTATGTAACTTCCCTTATTAGCTTACTAATTAAAAATATATCTATTTTTCTTTTAATAACGTGATAAAATAATTAAAACATTCTAATTAAATTAACTCCTCTGATAGTGTTTAGTCCTTTAACCATTGCATAATTTTGAGGAAAGTAGTCATAAAAGTGCCAAATTTTATTCCAGAAAATTATATAAAACTGTGTGTATGTACAATATATGCATGTTCATTGTTAATTTACGGATTCATTTTGAGGTTAAAATAAAAAAAATTATTTATTTTGAAAAGTTAACATTTGAGGTTGAATGACTGAATGTTTGAAAATATATCTATTTTTCTTTTAATAACGTGATAAAATAATTAAAACATTCTAATTAAATTAACTCATCTAATAGTGTTTAGCCCTTTAACCATTGCATAATTTTGAGGAAAGTAGTCATAAAAGTGCCAAGTTTTATTCAAGAAAATTATATAAAACTGTGTGTATGTACAATATATGTATTCATTCTTGACTTTTGGGTTCAGTTTGAGCTTAAAATAAATAACTTAATTTATTTTGAAACATTAACATTTGAGGTTGAAGGACTGAATGTTTGTTTTTCAGCAAATAAAAAATTTAAAAAGTATGTTTTAAACATTGAAAGGTAATTTTATTTCACTTACGTGTAATATTAATAAATACTAGCATATAGCCCGTCATATGACGGGATCAGTAAAACTTTTAATTTTCCAGAATTGCAAAGAACCCTATAAGGCAGGTAAGAAAATGTTTTTTTGTTCTTTTTTTTTTTGACTGAGAATTACCTTTCAACAAAAATAATCGATTAAAATTAAATCATATGTAATTAATCTATTATTTAAATCAAATAAAAAAGAAAATTATTTATGTAATATCTCAGTTTAGTGATAAAACGTATGAAAATAATGCAGAAAATAATTAAATAATTTAAAATAAGAAATGATTAAATGAGATGGTTAAAGGAATGACGTCATAATGTTAGAAAAAAAAAATGTTATTCTGACCGAACTATTATGTGATAAATTGATAAATTAATCGCTCGCTCTTAAAATGGGGCTTGATATAATGGCCTTAAAGGCTCGAAAAGGGGACGGGGTGGATTTCGTACGTTTTAAAGAGGACAGTATTTTTCGATACCAGTGATACGGAGCTTATTCATACCAATTTACTTCAGAATCGGATCTATAGTTTAGGAAAAGATAAACTTTACTCGCTTTGCAAACCGCAACGCATCAAAAATCCAATATGGATGTTCTATCCATTCCAATAAAAGCAGCTTTATAACTTCGAGGACAGACGGGCAGATAACTTAGGCTATTATTACATTACGAGAAGGAAAGTTTAAGGATACACAACATGAAGTGTTTATGTGCTCAGGGACATCCGAAAAGCAATACGTGAATTTAATAAAATAAAAATAATAAAAATTATAAAAAGTTGAAAAAATAATAAAAATTTATTTTAAAAATAATAAAATAACATTCGGAATAAGAATTTAAGAGAAAAAGCAGAAAATATTAAATTTATTAGACATTAAAAAAAAAAATGGCTGCGTCGTGGATAGAACCGTCAACCCGAGAAGTACTACGATCAAGTGTGCGGACATTGTATCAAACGTACAACACCTGCATTTACTAATTAAAGTATATGAAGTCAGTTAGTCAAGTAGAAACAGTCCAGAAATTTAAATATTACTCTCCGCTTTTGCCATCCTATCAAGAATGAATTTCGTATAGAATAAGAGGAAGGATAAGGCTTGATATAATAGCATTAAACGCTCGAAAAGGGGGGATGGGGTGGATTTCGAACTCGCTTTCAATTTTGCTAATCCAATATGGATGCTTGTGTCCATTCCAGGTACAACCGCTTCAGAAATTCGCGGACAGACAACTTAGGCTATTATTATATAGGGGATTAGTAACTTTTTCTTGTGTGAGAAATTTCAAAGCATGATATGCAAAGTCCAACATCACAATCTGGACAGTAGTACTGAGTGTCTTTCTTGCAAAATTATTGTTTTCATCTCTTCTTTAACAACAAACTTTGACATTAGAGCTAAAACATTAGAATTAAAATACTGTTTTTAAAAGTACTAAAGAACTCATGCAAAAAGAAAGAGAATTTAGTAAACGGTTCGGTAAAAGCTACTTATATATGACTTAAAATTTTGGAGGTTTACTATATGAAGAAAATTAGCATCAAAATTAACAGAAAAGTTCTGGGACCAAAATATTTTTGTCCGTTTTATAACAGACTTTGCTATAAAGATGTTTGACTATTTTTGTATTATATTAAATTAGTGTGACAGTTAAATTAAGGTTTTTTATTTTTAGTTGTCCAAGGTGGCACTTGCTATAATTCTTTTATAATTCATTTTTAAACTCTTACAGTCTACTTAAAAATGCTTAATTTTTAAAAATATGTTTTATCCTGTTAAGATAATGTGCGAATCACTGCTCTAATATAAAGGTTTTAAGTGATATTCATATACGAATTCAGTTTTTGTATAGTATACAAAACTTTTCCCTTGTCACTTTTTAACCCTTTAACGGACAGTGGTTTCGTAGCAAAACCACCTATTAAACATCTTTTTTATTAAACTTTACTTTTTGGATTACTTTACTTTATCTTTTTATAATTATTTAAGGCTCCAATCTCATACATCTGTGATATATGGAAGCCAATGATGTAGAATCAAGTGCTTTTGCAAATAAAAAAATCTTTTTGGAGACATGGATGAGTTTTCGATTATATATATATATATATATATATATATATATATATATATATATATATATATATATATATATATATATATATATATATATATATATATATATATATATATGTGTGTGTGTGTGTGTGTGTGTGTGTGTGTTTATATATATATTATACATTTTATATATTAAAAGAACATTATATATTTTATATATTTTACATATTTTATACATTTTATATATACATATTACACATTTTATACATATTATATTTTTGATATTTTAAATATATAACAGATGATAGTTCTACGTTTAACTTATTGATTTCTTTTTCTATTGAAATATATGTATTTAAACTTTCTGTACTTGAGAAGTCAGATTCAATTTATCTTACTTATGACCCCAAATAAAGTATACAAACAACACTTTTAAATTGTTAACTATTTATTTATTATAGCAGTTTGAGGATTATCGTTTATTGTTCTTCCAGAATAGTTAAACTTTTAAAAAGGCATAATGTTCAAGCTATATATATATAATATTATATTAAAGTATAAATAAATCACAATAAAAAAGTAAAAGCCAGAAACAGTTTAAGATATATAAATATTATTTTTTAATAAAATAATATATTTTGAATTATTTTGTTCATTTTCAAAATGTTTCTTGTCATTTATTTTTCAAATTCCCCCCTACTTTTTCCTTATTTTTACTGTAAAATTCATACTGAACATTTTTGGTATTATTTTGTCGATAGATTGGGTAGTTAATTTATAAAAATTTAGTTTATGTCTGTACGTTGAATTTTCATGAAAAATTCTGACATTTCTTTATTGAATTTGAGTCTGGATATTTTAAATGAAGTCGAAATTTGAAACAAATATACAAATTTATTTAAAAGTGAATTTGGAGTATTCGATAAACATTTTAAAATTATCAAAAATTCTCATAAAAGGATTTTTTTCAAAAATATGAACTGATTTCAAGAAAAATAATCATTGTGATTAATTACTTAAATTCAGTTTCTAGTAAGAATTGTTTTTTCAATAATATAGGAACTATGCGGTATTGATGGCAATTAGTTGAAATTATGCTAACAATTTGAGGAAGATTAAAAAAAAAACTACCTACAAAAATAAAATTTTTTATGAAATATCTATTAAGTAAGATTTATTTTTATTTTTTATGCTTACTAATAAATAAGTAGTAATTTTAGTAATGAAATTTTTTCATAATCATTACTACACAGCCGTAATTGCATTACAGTTTATTAACCGCTTGCCTGTGGAATATATTTGAGAAAAAAAGTGCCAAAACTAGAAAATTTTTTTCTGCGTAATTTTATTCGTTATTATCAGACAAATGTTAGAAATAGATTAATTTTGAAAAGAAAAATTTAAACGAAATAACTTCTGTTTTCAATTTTAACATATATGGGAAATGTTAATGGGTTACAATGATTTTTACTCAAATTACATCAACTTAACCCTTTTTATCCTGACGGTACTTATAAGTACTGCTTCAATCAAACACCTATATATTCCTAATAAAGCCGCTTTTCTTGACGGTACTCACAAGGATATGGGCGATGCAGTTCCTACAGCAGAAAAGCAATGACAGCACCAATCAGGAATCCTTTTTATTCGCATAGTAGGCATTTTAAAATTTTCTTGCTGCATTCGAAGGTCAATTTGTGGTAGAATTGATGCACGTGTTGTTCAATTGAATAAATTTAGTGGTTTATTACCAGTTATTTGGAACTATTATTTTTTAGAGACTTCTATACTTCACAGGTAAGCAGTTCATTTGTTTAATTCATAATTTAATATTTTATTTTCAATCATAGAGTCTGTGAGAGTGCAGCTATGTTTAGGTTTGCGAAACTGATTTTCTCGCCGCACTCACACGTTGTGGGTTGAATGCCCAAGTTTTTTCGTGACTCCAGGAAGCGTGTGGTGTGGCCAGAGAAAATAAGTGCACTTAAACTTCACCAGGTTTTGGAGAATTTTGATTGGTCTCCAGGAGGCGATTCAGGACCATCTTTGGAGTCCCGGTCCTTCTGGGCAGAGCGGAAAAGGACGTAGTGTAAAAAGGACATAGGAACAAGGAACAGGATAATGGAAAAAGTGTAGGGTTGCCTGAGTCGAAAGAAGGAAGGAAAAGAATGCAGCGTTCTCTTGGACATTTGCCATTTTTTTGAGGCGTAGCAAGTGGAGTGTACCTTTTACTTTTTAATTTATATATATATATATATATATATATATATATATATATATATATATATATATATATATATATATATATATATATATATATGCATATTTTCTTGTCGTTTCTTCTAATTTTGAACATTGTAATATAGAACAGTGGTACTATACTATAATTAAAAGCAATGTAAAGCAACTTGAGGTTATCAATTTCTTAGAAATGACAACGCAATGTACTACACCACAACAGAGTCAAAAATATATGTTGGTATTAGAAAGTACCAGCTGCAAAATTAACTACCAAAATACAGTAAAAATTAATTTTCTTTTTTCTATAATTATTCTCCATTAAAACTTATCTAATAATGCAAAAATGCAGTAAGAATGTTGATGGTAAATTAATTCAGGATATAAAGGTTAAATCAAATGACATAATTTTCCGAATAAATATAATAAACTAATACAGCAATATTGTTATCTATATCAACTGCCATGAATTCCATGTCCCTCAGATTCTTTTGAATTTCGCAAATCCTTTACAGTATCCGATAAATAGCAAAAAATGGAGCAAAACTGCAGAACTTTTCGCAGGAAAGTATCTCTATCTATTGGGAAAATGGTAAATTAAATATTATGCACAGGACTAACCGATTTTGGACTTCACTGAATTGAAATACCACTTGTTCTCTTGCCCGAACTCAGGTCGGGCATTCCAAAATTGGCTCATTTGAGTTGCCCGAACTGAGTTCGAGCGTCACAGACAAGAGGTTAAGTACAGGAATGTTAGTTCTGCATCCAAAATTTTCATTAAAATATGTCTTAGTTTTGTGAATATTTGACCATATCATAAAACCGCTATTTCGCAGTTATTAAAGAGTTTACTCGTTGCTTTAGATAATTATTGTTACTATTTATTGTATTGTATATTACAATTATTATTTTTTATTACTGTTGTATATTGACATAAATGTTTGTCATTAAATTTTCATTAAAACTTGTCTTAGTTTTTTGAATATTTGACCATAACATAAAACCGCTCTTTCGCAGTTATTAAAAAGTTTACTCGTTGCTTTAGATAATTATTGTTACTATTTATTGTATTGTTTATTACAATAATTATTTTTTATTATTGTTGTATATTGACATAGATGTTTGTCATTAAATTTTCATTAAAATCTGTCTTAGTTTTGTGAATATTTGACCATAACATAAAACCGTTACTTCGCAGTTATTAAAGAGTTTACTCGTTGCTTTAGATAATTATTGTTACTATTTATTGTAATATTTATTGTATTGTTTATTACAATTATTATTTTTTATTATTGTTGTATATTGTCATAAATGTTTGTCATTAAATTTTCATTAAAATTTGTCTTAGTTTTGTGAATATTTGACTATAACATAAAACTGCTCTTCCGCAATTATTAAAATGTTTACCGGTTGCTTTGAATAATTATTGTTATTATTTATGGTAAAATTTATTGTATTGTTTTTTTTACAATTATTACTTTTCATTGTTGTTGTATATCGACATAGATGTTTGTAACCTTTCTATATCTATTTCAAACAATAGATCATTTTCTAATTTAATACTCTTGCAACAAATAGTTATATTTAGCTCTTCTAAGAAGCCCAACAACAAGTTATGAAATAAAGTTATTTTCAGGTTACTAAGAAAGGTATTTCAGTTATAAAACGTAGTGTGTCTTTAACCTTTCAACAATATCTCCTAGAGGTTTTCTTTACAGTTTAGTTCAAACATGGGCTTCTTTTTATCAGGCTTTCAAACAATATTTCGAAAGTCAGAACGCTAGTTTTTGGTATTAATGCATCTTCTCTTATTAGCTTACTAATTAAAAATATATCGACTTTTCTTTTAATAACATGATAAAATAATTAAAATATTTTAAATTAATTCATCTGATAGTGTTTAACCCTTGAACGATTGCATAATTTTGAGGGAAATGGTCATAAAAATGCTGATTTTTTTCATTCAAGAAAATTATATAATACTATAAGCAAGTACAATAATTGCATTCATTTTTAACTTTTGGGTTCATTTTGAACTTAAATAAAATTAATTTTTTCTTTTGAAAAGCCAACATCAAAGTTCGAATGGCGTAATGTTTATTTTGCAGCTAATAAAAAAATAAAAAAAATGTTTTAAACATTGAAAGATAGTTTTATTACACTTATGTAATAATAAATATTAGTACACACAATAATAAATATTAGTAATTTTTTCTTGTGTGATAAATTTCAAAGCATGAGATACAAAGTCCACCATCACAATCTGGACAGTAGTAATGAGTGTCTTTATTGCAAGATTATTGTTTTCATCTTTTCTTTAAAGGCTTCTCCACACTATGGTCCACTGCAAGCCATTACCACCGTCTGGAGGGATTATGGCTTATCGAGGTCGAAGATAGCAGACATTGGCGGAGGATGGCTTTGGAAGCGGTTTTTCTACAAAGATCAAAGGCAGCGAGATGCGCAACTAAAGTGCGCAGTTGACCCTATGGACGTGTCCACTCACTCGGTTCGTTTAGTGGCCCAGTGTGTGGATGCAACCCGTAAACCCTCGTCCAAGTTCACCACCAGGAAGTGGTGAACAATTGGCCATAGTGTGGAGGCTACATGTCAACAAACTTTACATTCTCTTGATGGTTGCTATTTCTTATCAGCGGAAGAAATCTGTCTAAAAAATCAATTTCAAACAAACGGTTGGAATTATTATCTAACCTTGACAAGCTTTTTTCTGTAAAGGTATCTAATATCAAATATTTTTCATTATGTTCATATACTAAAGATAAATAGAATCAAATGGAAATTTTTTCCACCTTGTAATAAGGTTTTGTAAATAAGGTCGAGTTACAAATAGTCTGGTACTGTCATCTGGTGTATAGATTGAGAAATAAACATGATACCGCCCATAAAAATAGATTGTTTTAATATTTTTAGCGCATTACTTTTGAACACTACAGCCCGGAAATATCATGGGTTCGAGAAATAGTAGGCGAAATTTCATCCGGTTATTTTGACAGGAGAAATAAGGAAGGGGTTAAATCGTGTTTTCAGACAGTACAATTTTTTTTTGCTTTTTGACCATATTTGCTTCAGTTATTTTCCTTTTTCATTTCTGTAAATTTCTTGAATTTTATTATGCCATTTTGTGAGAAAGATTAATAAAAATTAAAAACGCAATAACACAGTATAGCACATGCGAAGCAATGAACTATAACTGTTGAGAAAGTGTTGTAACTCCAGAAAAAATAGACAATAGAACATATATATCAGAGATGCGATACTGCTGAAACAATGCTATATGAGAAAAATTAGCATCCTAATCAACAGAAAAGTTCTGGGACCGAAATATTTTTGTCCGTTTTATAACAGACTTCGCTATAACGACGTTTGCCTATTTTTGTATTATATCAAATTAATGTGGCAGTTAAATTAAGATTTGTTATTATTAGTTGTCCAGTGTGGCATTTGCTATAAATTTTTTATAATTCATTTTAAAACCCTTACAATCAACATAAAAATGCTTAATTTTTAAAAATATGTTTTATCCTGTTAAGATAATGTGGGAATCACTGCTCTAGAATAAAGGTTTTAAGTTTTTAAGTGATATTCATATACAAATTAAGTTTTTGTATGGTATACAACCATTTTCCCTTGTCACTTTTTAAAAGAGTTATGTTAGGAAAATCAAATTGCTGAATCAAGAAAGGATATAATAGCATTCATCGGTCTTCTCTTTCTCAAAATTCATCTTCCCAGATCTCAAAATCTCAGTTTTATTGAATACCAATAACATTCTAGTTATTAGTAAACGAGACCGTTTTCATATGCAAATTTAACTCTCCGAGTGGAACACACCGAGGAAAAAAAGTCTCCAAATATACGCTAAAGTTTTATTGTGTCAGTGGCCAAAGCGTTCTATGATTTTTTACTTCCAAATTTGTAGACTAGATCGGAATTCGGGAAACCCACCCTCGTTATTGTCCCTTTACTTCCGGTTATAAATATATATATAAATAGACATTATAGATTGTTGATTTTAATACACATAAAGCTCGCCGAATCTCGAAGATCATCCCATAAGAAATAATGGATTCTAAAAGTACAAATAAAAATATTCTTTGAAAGACTTATTTATATTTTTACGAAAGTTCTCTAAGATAATTAAGTGGTGCAATTAGAGATACATCTTTCACCGCAAACGAAATACTTCGAAATAGAGATTTACAAAGCCATGAAAAACTATCAACGTCTTTGTGCCTCAGGGAGTAGAGGTGCAGTTCCTAAACAATCGACCTGATCCTCCTACCTCAAAACTCCATGACGGAAAACACTGGCAGAAATGTACAATACATCCATTTTCGGAACGTTTTTGGAGGTCGAAAATTGTACGTGACAACCGCTTTGAAGACATCATCGGTTTGACGGAATTGTATGTGCGAACTGCTTAGAGGGTTAAGAAACAGAACACAAAACAATACCATAATTTACAATTTAATTTGGGTTCTCACTTTAAACCTCATTCCACTGACGTACTTCTCCAAGAAAAAGTTAGTGTTTGTCACTGGGACATCCATGATAGATAGTCCTTCTTCTGTCTTGCTGAATGTCGTAATGGAGCTCATGCTTGTACTGTTTTTGAATCTGCTTTTGATGACGGCTAGTCTTAGAGATAGTTTCTTTTATAAATATTTTTAGTGTATGTAAGTGAATAAAACTAGCTTAATATGTGCTTGTCTCGTGTTATCGAAATACCTATCGCCTGCCAGTGTCATGAATGCCATAGGTTCACCATGTCAGGTATACATGTTTATAGCCATTGTTATTATGCCATGTTATGGTAACGGTTAAAAAGGAATAAAACGCAATCACGCAACACAGCACACGCGAAGATAAGAGCAAGATCTGTTGAGAAACTGAAGCGAAATAGACACAAGATGCAAATAAGCGATGACTTACCACTGATTTACAATTGACTTTAAAAACTTTATTTAAAATTGAAACACTACTGTTTGTGAATCCGAAAGCCTGCATAATGATTGAACTACTAGGATTATGAGGTCAGGGAAGATGGTGACTAAGAACTGACTCTAGAAAAAAATGGCGAAATGCAACTTCCGTTGTAATGATTTCTTTTCTTCCTCTGAATCGATAAACTTCGCCTGCTAACTGCTGAGAGGGAAATAACCAGCTATTTTTACTCCTTTTCATAGGGATAAGGGGGTAGCTAAACCAACACTTCCAACTAGAGTCGAAACTGAAGGTCATTGTAATCCTTTTCGGTCTTTTTCTTCGGTAAGCCTCTCTGTAATGGCAGATACGGTAGTTTAATGTAACTCTTTGTTACAATTATATATATCAAGTTTAAAGTGTTTTTTATGATTATACTTCTTTAAAACAAACTTTATACTTTTAACAATCTTTGATACCTATATTGTAAAAATTTCTTGTTATTTTTACGTTACCGTGGAAAGACATTCCAGTTATAAGATATAGCGCATCCTCAACCTTTCAACATTTTCTAGAGGTTTTCCTTACAGTTTATTTCAATCTCGGTCTTCTTTTTATCAGGCTTTCAAACAATATTCCAAACGCAAAAACGCTAGTTTATGATATTCATGTATTCCCCCTTATCAAATATTCACTGAATGAAATTGTCGTGCCAAGAAATTTTTAAGCAGCGAGTCGCATAGTAAACATTTTGTTTGTCAACGATCCGATTTATCACTGCGGAATCTCCCGGAATATTGATGAAGTAATCGAAACGCCTGTCGTGTTTTCGACAGAACTGCTGCTTATAAAATTAAATTTCCTCCAGAAGGAATCTTATCAAATATAAATGTTATGTTTTCGGGCTTCTAAACATATATCTCCACCCCTGATTCGCGCCCTGTGGAAATAAGAAGGGCAAAATGACTCAAAAGGAGAGAATTTCAATTTAAAAGAGTAAAAAATGGCGTGACTCGCAAAATATATAGGGGTGACCTTTCAGATGCGGGGAATAGCTTCAAATTATAGAATGGTTATGGAAACGTGAAGTTTTGAAATATTTTTTCTTGCTCTCAGACAGAACTAGTCTCTTTATTTTTGAGATTTCTTTCAGTGTCTGGGGTCTTCGTTTCATTTTTTGATTCTGCGTCCCACATAAGTGTGCCTATGGCAGATTAAAACTTTCAAAAGAGCATGACATAGTTATTAATTAATGCTCACAAATATTCATTCAATCTATATTGTTTGTAATTATGTTATATCGAGGGGAGGTTATAAAAAGAATAAAAACACAATCACACAACACAACAGATGCGAACCACAACCAGGTCTGTTGAGTATCTCAAGTAAAATACACACATGAAGGGTATTCGAGAAGAATATTAGAAGGGTATCAATTCACAATAAGGTTCCCTTGGAAAATTTGGCGAAATTATTGATGATGTTTACTAAGACACAAAGCTATTCCATTTGAATATTGCATTCCTTTCCTTTTTGTGCCGACTTTGATGCAGATTGCGCCACTGCAATTATTTAATTTTATATTCTTACTTATTTAAGCAAAATCACTTAGAAAAGCAGTATTTATATTTGTAGTCAATCTCTCAACAGGTTACAAAGCCAACAGCTCCAAATTAATTAAAATTATCCACAGCGAACTATTTATGGTTCACTACATCTATTTTTTAAAGCATTACACTAATTTAATGCATGAGAAAAGGGTTGCACAAGAAAAGCTGGATACCAATATAATATAAATCAAAATATAGATACAGATTGTTTGGGCACGCTGAGATTGGGAGAAAATGTTAGGCAACCATGCTTAGAACTTTATCAACAAGTTGGCGGGTACTCTCTTCCGATATCAAACCCACAAGAAGATATAAATGAAAATTTAACTGTTGAGGACAGGTTGTTTTAAAACTTACCTTAAAACCGAAATATCGTTATATATCCATTTATTCAATTTTTGTAAATATGTCCGGTTTACATGCTGTTAGTTCTTGATTAAGCTTGGTATCATTGGCCGAGAAGACTGTGTTTTCTAACGCTGATTCTTTTCTATGCCATTTCTTTGCCGTGATCTGCTGCTCCTTTGCCAAGATGTGAATTTCAAATACGTGAGAAGATCTTGCAGGACTAATCCCATTGGCCAAAGAACTGCGCAATAGAAGAGATTGTTTATTGCTATTATTTTTCATGTAAGACCAAACAAACATTAATAGATAGACGGGGTCTATTGCTGCCATTTTGTTAAAAGAAGTTACTGCATATTTAATAAAATAATACTTTTCATTCATTATGTTTAATATTTTTTCCATTAGCCAATTTGTTATGTACTCTCAAGTATATATAAGTCTCACTCATAGAAGAGGTTGTTTATTGCTATTATTTTTGATGTAAGACCAAATAAACATTAACAGATAGACGGGGACTATTGCTGCCATTTTGTTAAAAGAAGTTACTACATATTTAATAAAATAACACCTTTTATTCCTTATGTTTAATATTTTTTCCATTAGCCAATTTGTAATGTACTCTCAAATTTGTAAGTCTCACTCATTGGTATACCTAAATTCCGATTTCCCTTTTCAAAATTAAATTCGAATTTTAGTTTGGAAAATAAATCTATCTAATCATTCATAGATTGATATATTTTGCTATTTATTAGCAATAATTTTTTACTCACAGCTAATATTTGATTAAAATAATTTAAAAGAAAACTTTGAGATTATGAGAGAGGTAATACCCATGAACTAATTACAAATTCTTACTTTTCAAGTGTTCGTATTTTTACGATTAAAATTAGTCTGTTAAACTCAAACGTTTAAAATATATTACGCAAATTCAATAAAGACAATATAAATAAAATTAAGTAAATTACATGCTTGTAATGTCACCTACAAAATTCTGTGATCGCCGATGAAAAACAGCCTGTCAGTTATTGGCTATTAAAGCTACTCACGCCCCCTTATGCAAGATCTGTGTACATGTTTGAAATTTGCCCCCCCTGAGTTGACAAGCACTCCGGCAATCTCCCTCCCTTCATTAGGGGTGGGAACGGTAAATCCGACTTGTACAACCAGGGTCGGATCAAGATAGGAAGCTAGAAACACTTACCATTTCCGTTAATAGCGTATTGATAGCAGCAAGCGTTTTTGCTGATATAATTCTTACAATTTTTTATGATGTAAGTATTACAGTGCTAGGGTAAATATTTTGCTATATGAAGGATAATTATCATACCTACTGGATTGAATAGTTAATAAATTTCGACTTTAATTAGTCAAAAATCTTGAACTTTGATTTTAAGTTAAATAATAAATGTAAATGTTCAATAGTAATGAAGAATCAAATCAGGTAACTTCTTACCTTTTGTGTATTCTTAGGATTTGCATGAAGAATCTGTAGAAATTGAATTAGGGATGAAAATAGAAAATGGCTGTTGAACAAACACCCATTCTTTTTATTACACAACACGTCACGATAAATGAAGAATAAACGGAGCAATGAATAAAGAATTATGAATTATGTTAGGCTTTAAACACATGTTTCGTAAATGAATAAGAACAGAATATAGGAATATGAATAGTATTACATTTAAAATCCGACGCCGAATCCTAACGGCTTTTTTTCTTACACATATAGTTTGGGTGTTTACTCCCTCGCTCAATAGCGCCATCTATCTTTATGTGGCGAAATTAATCTAACATCTACAGCTGAACTGTGAGTTTTTTTCATCACACAGTGGCATGAAAATTGAAGTATTAATTTAGTTACTAAATTGGAAAGTTTTTAATATATTACACACACACTCATGTAAATATACAAGACATTGATATCAAAATGAAAGCAAACAGAAGAATATATTTTGCTACTTTTCAGAATTTCATGGCTTAATAAATAAACAGGGCTGTTACTGAATACAGCGATTAAAGTCATTAAGACCTAAAAATCAAATTTAAATCATTGATATTATACAGTAGAACCTCTTTTTACGGACCCACGATACAACGACCTCTTCGTTAGAACGATCATCTTAAAAAGTACCAATTATTTTAACCATACCATAAGAATAATGTTAATTTTGAATCATTACAATCACCCCAATCATTTTATTTTTCGTTAGAGCTACCGCCGATTTTAGACCGCAGAATTCATGGGTAAATGGGCTATTTTAAAATTACTATACTGTGGTGCAACTTAAAAAAAACCTGTTCTCCTCTTTTTGTGTTTGCTTAAAGGACCCTTTTGTCACTTAAGACATTGATATCCTAGGTAGATGACATTCCAGACACTAATGAAATGACCCAGCTCCTCAATGTCAAATTTCCGGATCTTCAATTGTCTTTTGATGAGTTAGTTACGGTAGATGAAACTTTACAGAGCTGCGAAGAAAATTTGAATGAGGACTATTTTATTGCCAGTATTGAAGAAATCTGCTATTCCGAAGAATATATCATACAAGTTTCTGAAAAAAGGAATGAAAAAGAAGTCTTCAATGCAATGTCGTGTAGTCCTCGTTTATATTTGGGTATTTATCTGTGATCAAATGTATAGTGGTATTTATTTTGGTTGCTTTGTGTAAAAGTAATTTAGTACTAAATTCAACCACAGGTTCTGAGAAACTACAGACATAAAATATGAAAATAAACTAAAAGCTAAATTAAAAGCATCTGAAACCAGCTTAAAATAAAAAAGTAAATTTATTATAACGATATATAAGCATCTATGTACACACAATCTGATTCTATCTTCATAAAATTTACTTTATCAACACTTTCAAATTAGGTGCCACTCTAATTTAGTTCTGACAATAATTTTTCATCACTTAAATAAATGTGTAATTACAAGAAAGAGGACCTATTTCTCAATTTCAAATACTCAATTTCAAAATATATGTAAAAAGGGGTACTTTTGTGAGTTAATATAGTATGCCCGGAACAAAGCTGGTTGAGGGCTGATCAGGATTGGGTATGTATGGATCTTCCGTCGGTCTGGTCAGGGGCTTCCTTCTGAGTGTTTGGGGTGCGGCTGTAATATTTGATACAGGAACGCTTCCCGTCGGACTTGTCTCCTCAATTGAACTCTCGAACACGTTCCGTCGGACTTGTATCCTCGACTTGACTGCCGAACACCTTCTGTCGGACTTGTCTCCTCGACTGGACTCCCGAACACGTTTTCTCTTTTTTAGATTTTTCATATTTTATTAATTTCATCCTTGTACCCTCTTCCTTCTTATCGTCCAATCGGGATAGTTGTAAAAATCTAATTGGTCTGTTTAAACCCCGCCGTGAGACCACCAACGTGGAAAACCTTAATCCTCCTAATTGGGCACTGTCCCTTATGGACTCATAAATAACTCCACAAAGGTACATTCTTATTTAGTATCAAGTACGGAGACGGGATTCTAATCTGGGATCAGACCCCCACCCAAAACTACCTTACAAGACAACAATATCCGTAGAATATAATTTTATGGTCCTCTATCTTTTACGACGATGTGATGAGGTCAGATTTAGATGCCGAACATTTTACTTTTGTATGAATGAATCAATTATATTACTGATCTAAATCGCCTCATCACATGCAATCAATGCCTTGCATCAATATTTTGAAGGACAATTTAATTCTGTAGATATTCTTCAAAATCTAACACATATGGAATCAGTGATAAAAACAAATTCCCAAATGAACTTGAAACAGGCGTCAATCAAAGACTTTTTTTTCAAAAATTCAGTAATGGAAATACAAATAAACAGAAGTGTTTTCTAGGTATGTACTGTTACATCATTTCTTTGATCATTTTTGTAGTTATTTTTTTAATTCGTTACAACGACCATATGATGGTGGTCCCACAGTGGGTCGTTATACCGAGGTTCTATTGTATTTAATTAAATGTTATAAATATTTTTATGTTATTCTTCTAAAACATCTTTTACATTTAATTCATACATTTATTTGAATAACCAAACAAAGAACATAAATAATATTTAGGCTATCCATGTTTTATTGGAATTTTCGTGATACTAGAACATTAATTACAAAAAGATAATGAAGACCTCACTATAACTTTTCACGGCCTCGAAAGCTAAAATATTGATTAAAGTTCATTGTGGGGTAAAGTTATAGCTCTACAAGATCTATTAGGTTGGGGAAAAAGAAATCCATTATTTTTGCGTGAAATTAATGACTGTATTTAACAGGTTTCAGATTGTCCGTTTTGGGTCAAATATGCACCTTTTTGTTCTATAATTTGTTGCCATTTTAAAGGTAGCTTCATAATGCCTTATAGAAGTCTTTGTCCTAAAGGGCGTATCACACGGTAAGCGCGTACGCGCTGACAACCATTTCACGCGACTCTTTGAGTGAAATACAATAGATTTTGGTGTCGTTCTTCAAGTTCAACTTTTCCCACCCGGTACGGGAAAAGTCGAACTAGTTGAACTAGTCGAACAAAATCAGCCAATCAGAGACAAGAATTGGGAGGGAACAATTTTCAAGATGGCTGCTGTTTCACGTGCGATGGAGTGGTCAACAGAGATAAAAGCATTTTTCGTTCCTAAAGTTCAATAAAGAAGCAATATCTGGGATACAAGGGATTTCTTATATTCCAAGGAAGTTCTTAAAGAGTAAACTTTGAAGAAATTACCAACAAATCAATGGAAATGTGGCCCGAAAATGCCAGTCTATTCACTGTTGGTAAGTAATTGTTTTACTTATATATTATATGTATGTATTATTTGTACCTACCTATCTCCATATTTTAGTTTTATTAAACCCAAGATTACATATATGCTTATATATTTATATGTTCTCTCTTCAGAATTGTTGTTTTTCTTTTTCTATCATTATTTAAGAAATATCGCCAAATTATCGCCAATGTTTGTTTACATTTAATAGATTAGATTGTATATGTATGAATGTTTGATGTGTAGCTTATTTTAAGTTTCATATAACACTTTTCAAAACTGATTGGAGATTAACTAATAAAGAATGCTGTGTTTTGTTTAGTTATATATAAAAGGATAGTGTTTTTTTCATATTAAAGGATTTTGTTTATGTTTGTGCATCAAACCTTTACCTTGTAAAATAGTTTATTTGCTAATATATGTGTGTGTGCGTGTGTGTATGTAAGTAAATATTTACTATTTACTCGTCACATGTATACATTATTGGTTTTTTTCGTAGATGTTTATAAATACAAGTGGTAATGAGCTATAATTCCTTTATTTTAATTTTGTACTCATTTCTATTATTTTAGTTTTAATTTAATTTTTAATTGTCAGTGCATGCATACATATGACCATAATTGTTCACAGTGTTATTTCTATATTTTTTTTCAGTTATATTGCTATTGTAAGCATTATCAAATAAATATGTGTTGTCTTTATCTATTACTATCAGGATGTATAAAGGTGACTTTAAGAATTAATATTTTTTCAATTTTTAGGAACAATCTTTTTGCGAAGATATTGGAGATATGCCTCATTTATAGCGGATGCAGTGCTGTTGTTAATGCTACATTTTTAGAAACAAAATACCCTTACTTGGAAGAAAAGAAATAGACAGGCTGTAGAAGCTTTGACAAAATTTACTGCTTGTCTAAAAAATTTAAATGAAGTTTAAGAAGATGCCAAGGAGGCATTTTTGGACATTACATAGCTTTAGAGCTAAAATCCATAAAGGATAAATTAAAAAGAGATTTAGCAAAGTTAAAAATTCAAACTTTGCTGTACAGTTTTAAGCATGACACTTAATAAAATTAAAATAATATTTTAAGACTTAATTTTTGCAAGAATTTCACTAGTGTCAGGTGGGGTATATTTAAAACTTTGTTTTTACACATTAAGTTTTGATTTTTTAGTAATTTTTTCCCATTTAAATATATTTTAAGCTGGATATAGATTATATCTAGTTAGGTTTTGAAATTTTAAATAATTTTTAACTAATAGTTATTTTTTATGCTCATTGCGCATTGACTAGTAATGTATTGTTTGGAAACTTTCTTCTTTTTTAATATCCATATCTTTATATTTTGTTAAAGATTTAGTGCAGAATATACAGAAGAACAGAACAATAGTTATAATTCCTATTATGATTTTTTTTATATGTAGTGGAAAAAAATGGGGTTTGGATAAATGATATATGATACTGTCATAACTTTACCTTTGTTAACTTAATATTAAATATTTTCTACAATGTATATTTGTCAAAGTAGTAAAAGTAGTTATTTGATTTTAAGCTTAAATGGCAAGTTTTATTACTTGAAACTTAATACTTCATTTTATTTGTCATACACCAAATAAACCTAAATTTAATAGTCAGGGACATTTTTTTAATTGAATATTCTAGTAATATTATTCTACACAATTTATTGTTTACACTGAATTGAAATTGTTTTATTTCAGACCTCGTATTTTTTAATAGAATGATTTTTGAGCAATGCTGTTCTTCTAGATCTTGTTTTTTATGCATTCAAATTTTTATCAAGTGTTCCTTTTTGAGTACTATGTACAATATTGACTATGCAAAAGGTTTTAATTATTAGTTCAAGGGATAATCACAAAACAGATAAGAATCGCATATAAAGTTCAAATACTATCAAATGCATGTTTTAAAATATTGGAAATATAATTTTAAAATATTAAAAAATATTGGACTAGCTCTAAATATTCCCTTGGTTACAAAGCTGCAAGTGCTACCAGGTCCAAAAAATTTTTTTAAGCCTGGTGATATTCGTACAGTCGCTTTTAAGCGATTCCATGCCAAAATTTGGTACGAGCACTTCGACTGCATAGCAACCCTATAACCTGAAAAATCGGTCGAAACTGCAGGGTGAAACAGTTGTCTGTGCATTTTTAAACTGTCGTGTGATAGGCCCTTTATTGGCGAAAAACTCTAGTAATCGATTTTCACAATCTTCTCTTGATCCCAATTTCTTATCACTCAGGAAGTTTTGCAATGCTAGAAAAAGGTGATAATCGCTTGGTGCTAGGTCCGGACTATATGGTGGATGCATTAAAACTTCCCAACCAAGCTCCCTGAGTTTCTGGCGAGTCACTACAGACGTGTGTGTCCTGGCGTTGTCCTGATGGAACACAACACCTCTTCTGTTGGCCAATTCTGGCCGTTTCTGGTCAATCGCTAGCTTCAAACGGTCCAGTTGTTGACAGTAGAGATCTGAATTTAGTGTTTGGTCATACTGAATCATCTCATAATAACTGATTCCCTTCCAGTCCCACCAAATACACAGTAGAACCTTCCTGGTCGTTACTCATGGTTTGGCCACCGTTTGAGCTGCTTCACCGCGCTTTGACCACTATCGTTTTAGCACAGTATTGTCGTATTTGACCCATTTCTCATCCCCAGTCACCATCCGTTTAAGAAATGGGTCGATTTCATTCCGTTTGGCCAAGGCTTCGCAGACGGAAATTCGATCCATCCTGTTTTTTGGTGTTAATTGGTGTGGCACCCAAACATCGAGCTTCTTTTTGAATCCAACTTTGCGCAAATGGTTTAAAACTGTTTTATGGTCGATCTTTAGCTCCTGGGCGATGCTACGACTACTAACATGCTGGTCAACTTCGATTATTTCTCTGGTTTTGTCGACATTTTCGACAGCGGGCCTGCCTGTGCGAAATGCTTCTTTAACATCAAAAATACCTCAATGGAATGGACGAAACCAAAATAGCACATAATTAGCTGCTACAGTATCGACACCATAAACACCATTCACAATTTCAGCCACCTGGCTTGCATTTTCGCCTTTATCAAAGAAAAAGTGTAAAATGTACCGAATTTTTTCTTTGTTGACTTCCATTTTTAACACTTTGTAACTCACAACTGAATGAAACAAACAAAAAACAGTAACAAAAAATTTAGTGTTACATGTCACCTTGA
The DNA here is from genome assembly GCA_032207245.1 of Pardosa pseudoannulata. NCBI lineage: Eukaryota > Metazoa > Arthropoda > Arachnida > Araneae > Lycosidae > Pardosa > Pardosa pseudoannulata. Next base: position 74,456,613 of record CM063511.1, on the reverse strand, counting down.
CAACGAGCATAAATTTGAAACTGTTTGATCGGTACTTTACGAGACATCGATCACTACAGCCATCTACCGAAAACAAATAATGGATTTCTTTTCCCCCAACCTAATATAAATATAGATTAAAAAAAAGTTTTTAAAATCTTCAGGTTTGTGCGAACAGTTAAATGAAAGTGAATATTAATAATTTCTTAACAACACATTACGCTGATTTGCATGAAGTAATCTACCAAATTAAGTTGAATTTTTTTTAATGCACTTAGAAACAACAAGAACAATGAACATTGCTAGAAAATATTTATAAAAATATTAATAAATATTTTGAAAATAGTTATGAGAATAAATAAAAGCAGAAGATATTAAAGTATTTTTACGACATTCCATGACAGAATTAAACAGTTCTATGAATGTATTCGATTAATGTAAAAAAAATTAGAATAACTTAAAATCATTTAAATTATAATTTGAATATTTATACATATTTCTACCATGCAATTTTAAAATTTCAATTTAAAACGGTTATTTTAAGAACCCCCCCCCAAAAAACATGAATAAATTTTGAGTAATCCATGTTTTTTTATGATTTTCTGTGATATCAGAGCACTAGCATATAGCCCGTCATATGACGGTATTAGTAAAATTATCAATTTTCCAGTGCTCTATGAGGCAGTTAAAAATGGTTTGATTTTTGGCTGAGAATTATCTGGTACACTCTCAGTAATTTGTTTATCTTCACATTCCTCTAAAGTCTCCCGATACTATGAATGCAGTTTAGAATCACGTTGAATTCATTTAGGCAAAGTGTTTGGTTATGTATCAAAAACAAACACACAAACAAAGGAACTTCTTAGTTTTCGAGGATATATAACTTAAACGCTAGATATTTATTAGTCAGTGAAATAGACTCATAGACTT
>CM063511.1:74403204-74443204 GCA_032207245.1 Pardosa pseudoannulata | reverse complement strand
GTCCCTGTAAAAAAATGTTACGTTGGCTTAGTGTTTGAGAAAGAAATTAAAACTCATTAAGAAACACATGAAAAATAGTTCTAGATTAAATGATTTTATACAATTAGATAAATGCCTAAGGAATACAACTGGAATCAACTTATCATATATAGATATCGAAAAGTGCTCTCGAGTCGGCGTCGGTCCTAAAAAAAATGGCGAAGATTTTTTTCAAAGGGTTATCCACAAGCCGCGGATGCCAGCCGTTCACCTTTTCTTCTGGTAACAAATACTAGTACTCGTGTAGTAAAAGAAGCAGAACATACGATTCCAATTCAAACCTAAGTGAAGCTATTTTGGATTATACAATTGTTTTTTGATTTTGTAGTGATCAATATTGTTGTTGTTGCATATTCCACTTAGTCTAACCAAGTTCAATTGAGGCGGAGGTTACTCGTTTAAGGCAAAGGAGTGCGCCTTTCGTTTAGACGAGCACCTAAAGGGTGAAAGTACTACTTAAGCTCAAGTAGTCTTCATAATTTTGAAGCAGGAACCAAGAAGACCCTTAGGCTTGGTCTGCCACTCCTTAAGGTATTGATTGAGAACTTGGAGGACATTGAGACCACAAACATATTTTAGGTACCCAGTCACCTTTCAATCTTATACCAGCGGATCTTATACCAGCTATGTCTCCGAACCTGCAACTCTCCAGTTACTAGAGAGTTGCCTTTGCCGACTGAGCTATCGCGGGTCATGTGATCCAAATTTGATATTTTACTGACATGAAATTTAAATTCCAACAAATATTTACAATCCGTAAACTTATAATTTTTTTAACTATGCATTTGCATTTATAAAGCCATTAGTAGTTTCTACCTATAGCTATTTATAAACTGAAAAAAAAGAACCTAAAACATATGAAATTTTGTTAGTTTTAATATTAAACATCGAGGAAATTTAAATTTATTCTACTAAAATTTTTCTTAGGTTTAAGAAGTCCATGTTTATTTAGGAGTCTTTGAAGTTTGCTTTGTCAATAAAAGACATTTGATGTTTACATGTTACCCTATATACACATATAAAATTTTATAGCTACAAGAATTTAAAAGGTTTTAAAATTTATCTGAAGTAAAAATTTAAACAAGTTAAATAAATCCATCGTCAGTAGTAGCTTTGTGAATAGATGTTTACTATACAGATTATTTTGCATATTTGTGCATTACTGATTTGGATTCTGATTTACTTTATTTGTATTTCACAAATTTTGCACAGTTTTATCTTTACTTTTAAAATATTTGAATTAAATTCATTTTTTTAGTTTTAATGTAAACAGTTTTACATTAACTTATAATTCCTTTTCAACTTGTTACAGTTTATTCACTTAATGAAAATAACTATTCAGAATATCTCCCAAAGAAACTTCTGTTGCTACAAGCCACCAGTATAATTTTATAGCGTGTGCCTTTGACAGTTTTTATCTTTCTAGTGTTGGATTTAAAGAATGGTTTGAGGTTATGGAGATTTTCCCTATTCTTCCCCATCTTTCGATGCAGTCCGAGTTTTTATTTTTCCCTTTAACGTCAACAAAATCCTCGAAAGGAGCTTAGCGGAGGGGAAAAAAATAAAATCTCATATCATTTATATGGAAATTAGGATAAGTTTAGGAGAAACCAGAAAGACTTTATTGAAGTTTAGCGGGAAAATTAATTTTTCTTCGAATGTAGGATGTAGTTTGTGAAATATAATAAAGTGAAGCGATAAGTACGAACTTTTCGAGTTTTATTCAAATCGCTTTGACAGGAAAAAGGAAGGGAATATGTAAATAATTTATTTCCAAAAATGATACACCAATACTGGAACTTATAATTTGAAATTTCGAGGAAAAATCTTATTTAGAATTATATATTTTCTTTTTTGCTACGTTTAAGGTTTTTATTTTATACGATCTTCTTCGAAATAAAATAGAAATAAATATGCATGGTACTTTGACCTTTATTAGTATGCATAAACACCCATTTTGGGAAACTCACAAGAAGGTAGACCACCAAAAATTGAGAACAAAACAAATAAGTAAGGAAAGCAGTGAAACTATTTTGGTATTTTAGCTTTTAAACGTTTGAGTATGAAAATATAAAAATGAGATTGCCTTATCGATATAGTGAATAGTTCTTTACTTAACTATATAAATCTTATTTAGAATTATATATTTTCTTTTTTGCTACGTTTAAGGTTTTTATTTTATACGATCTTCTTCGAAATAAAATAGAAATAAATATGCATGGTACTTTGACCTTTATTAGTATGCATAAACACCTATGGCGGGAAACTCACAGTTGGGTGAACGACTAAAAATTGAGAACAAAACAAATAAGTAAGACAAGCAGTGAAACTATTTTGGTGTTTTATCTTTTAAATGCTTGAGTACGAAAATATAAAAATGTGATTGAGTCATAGATATAGTGAATAGTTCTTTACTTAACTATATAAATCTTATTTAGAATTTATATTTTCTTTTTTGCTACGTTTAAGGTTTTTATTTTATACGATCTTCTTCGAAATAAAATAGAAATAAATATGCATGGTACTTTGACCTTTATTAGTATGCATAAACACCTATGGCGGGAAACTCACAAGAAGGTAGACCACCAAAAATTGAAACAAAACAAATAAGTAAAAGCAGTGAAACTATTTTGGTATTTTATTTAAATGAAAATAAAAAAAATAAAAATAAAAATACTTAAACTATATAAATCTTATTTAGAATTATATATTTTCTTTTTTGCTTAGTTTAATAAAAAAAAAAAAAAAAATAACAGGTATAAAAAACACCATTTCGGGAAACTCACAAGAAGGTAACCACCAAAAATTGAGTACAAAACAAAACTTTTCGAGTTTTATTCAAATCGCTTTGACAGGAAAAAGGAAGGGAATATGTAAATAATTTATTTCCAAAAATGATACACCAATACTGGAACTTATAATTTGAAATTTCGAGGAAAAATCTTATTTAGAATTATATATTTCCTTTTTGCTTAGTTTAAGTTTTTTATTTTATACGATCTTCTTCGAAATAAAATAGAAATAAATATGCATGGTACTTTGACCTTTATTAGTATGCATAAACACCCATTTTGGGAAACTCACAAGAAGGTAGACCACCAAAAATTGAGAACAAAACAAATAAGTAAGGAAAGCAGTGAAACTATTTTGGTATTTTAGCTTTTAAACGTTTGAGTATGAAAATATAAAAATGAGATTGCCTCATAGATATAGTGAATAGTTCTTTATTTAACTATATAAATTTACTCACAGTGTAAAGGTGGTACGAAACATTAACTTATTGAGAGTTTCAGTGAAAAATTTTAATTAATATAAATAAATGGTTTAATGGCTAATTAGACAAAGATTTATTTTTTACTCTTCTTGCTTAACTATTATATACAAAAGAATATTTTAAATGGAAATTTACTAATACATAACAGCTTCATTTGGTTATAATTTCTAAGGAATATTTGTTCTGTGTATCCAACGGTAATGGATTCGATGGTTGTTTTGCGAAAGGTATATATTTAACTCTAAAAGTAATATCATACTTTATTGTATATGCTTTCTTTCTGCACATAACTGTTGTGGATTATATGAGAGCTCTAATTAAAAATTTAAGATTTTTAAATGGTCTCATTAAGCCAAAATTTGAAACATATATTTTTTCTGACTTATTCCTCTTAATCTAGATGGAAGTTAAACTAAGTCGAGGCTACCGCTTATCCTAAAATCATATCATAGAGTAAGGTAGACTCGATCGTGAAACAGACTTAGCATACACTTTCAATGGTGACGTTTTCATCAGCAGCAGAAAATGGCGGCTTACTGAACATTATCGTATAACTTTCGGTAAATCTAGGCTCTTACAAAGCTATTTAAAGTTTTCGTTTAAGTGAACTTCGCTCTGTAACATGCCGTAAAACACTGAAGCATAAACACATGACTTTTTAATAGTCTCATTAAGCAAAAATAAGAAACAAGTAGTTTTTCTGACTTATTCCTCTTAATCTAGATGGAAGTTAAACTAAGTCCAGGCTACCTTATATCCCAAAATCCTATGATAGATTGAGGTAGACTAGATCGTGGAACAGATGTAGCATACACTTTCAATCGTGACGTTTACATTATCAGCAGAAAATGGCTGCTTACTGAACATTATCGTATAACTTTCGGTAAGTTGAGGCTCTTAAAAAGCTATTTAAAGTTTTCGCTTAAGTGAACTTCGCTCTGTAACATGCCGTAAAACACTGAAGCATAAACACATGACTTTTTAATAGTCTCATTAAGCAAAAATGTGAAAAAAGTATTTTTTCTCTCTTCTTCCTTTTAATCTAGATGGAAGTTAAACTAAGTCCAGGCTACCATTTATCCAAAAATCATATGGCAGATTGAGGTAGACTACATCGTGGAATAGATGTATAACACAATCTCAACGGTGACGTTTTTATTGTCAGAAGAAAAGGGCGTCTCACTCAACATTATCATATAACGTTCGGTAAGTCGATACTCATAAAAAGCTATTTAAAGTTTTCGTTTAATTGCAATTCGCGCTGTAACATGCCATAAAATGCTGAAGCCTACATTTATGACTTTTTAATGGTCTCATTAAGCAAAAATGTGAAACAAGTATTTTTTCTGACTTATTCCTCTTAATCTAGATGGATGTTAAACTAACTCCAAGCTACCGTTTATCCAAAAATCATATGGTAGATTGAGGTAGACTAGATCGGGGAATAGATGTAGCTTACAGTATCAACGGTGACGTTTTCATTGTTAGTAGAAAAGGGCATCTTACTCAACATTATCATATAAAGTTCGGTAAGTCGATGCTCGTAAAAAGCTATTTCATGTTTTGGCTTAACTGCGCTTCGCTCTGCAACATGCCGTAAAATGCTAGAGTATAAGTATATAATAAAATGGAAATATTTGTTTTTTAGAAAATCTTCGTCTTTGCACTTCATTCGTCAGTTGTGAGAGGACTGACCCAGATCTATCCCTTCGATAAATAATAAAACTTCATGCGTTCATTGTGAGAGAACCGACCCAGATCTACCCTTCCATAAATCACAAAACTTCTGCTTTCGTTGTGAGAGAATCGACCCAGATCTATCCCCTCCATAAATCATAAAACTTCATGCGTTCGTTGTGAGAGAACCGACCCAGATCTACCCCTTCCATAAATCATAAAACTTCATGTGCTCGTTGTGAGAGAACCAACCCAGATCTACCCCTTCCATAAATCATAAAACTTCATGCTTTCGTTGTGAGAGAACCAACCCAGATCTACCCCTTCCATAAATCATAAAACTTCATGCTTTCGTTGTGAGAGAACCGACCCAGATCTACCCCTTCCATAAATCATAAAACTTCATGCTTTCGTTGTGAGAGAACCGACCCAAACATACTCCTTCCATAATCCATAAATATTGTAAACTTTTTTAACATCTAGAAACATATTTATAATGAATCATACCTGTGAAATGTCTAGTTGATCTTCAATGGATTTGTACTTAATTCTTTATTGACAGAAAAAAATTTACAATTAAGACAAGTACAAAAGCAGAAAAGTTTACCCTAACATAACAAATTCAGCAGTAAACCGAAAAAAAGAATCATTTTAAAGCTCCAACTTTGCAAAGAGTGGCAGTGAGGAACTTATAATACATATATATCCAGATCTTTCTTGTTTAGTCCCATATATCAATATTCTGAGAAAGGGGCCTATATAAATTAAGAGAAATCTAGCTTCTGAAGATAGAATAATCGGGAGACCTTGCAGGATTGAATTTCTGTAAATTTATAGGAAATTTGTAAGTAACGTATTTTTATTTATTTATTTCTATATAACCTATACTAAAGCTCTAGGCATAATTCAAAAACATTTAACCGTAGAATACTCAAGTGTAGTATTTAAGACTGTTGTAACATGTATTTTTCCACCTTAACTACCTATTTCAATCTACACGCTGTGCAAGTAAAAACTTAAAGATAACAATGTATTAAAACATTAAGATTTGTTGTCAAATGTCAGTACCTGAGATATAACCTTTGAAGTAACATATTATATTACTCATTTTTGAATAAAATTGTACTCCTTGTCGAATTAATACTATATAAATTTTCAATGTTATTAAAATATATTTTTCAAATTGTGTAACTTTCTTTTCTCACATTCAAATAAAATAAGTTTAAATGAAGTGCAGCAAAAAATGTGCAGTACGCATACAAGGAAATGTGTCTCATGGGGTATTCAAGTCAGAAGTTTTAATTATATTTCATAATTCAGCAATGTAGACAAATGAAATTTTGCATAACATTTTTTGCATAATATGCGCATACAATTATGTGTCTAAAATATAATTATTAAATAATTACTTTAGGCTACCTTCTGAATTAAAAAAATCTTTTGAAAAGGTAATAATCTTAACAAAAGTTTCCGAAATAAAAGCTTAATTCTTTAAAAATTTTGAACAAATATTTTGATGGATTATTGAGTGAAAGGTAAATTTAAAGAAAAATTGTTTGATGGAAAAAAATTAAAAAAAAATAACACTTAAAGAGAAGAAAAAAAGTAAAGGTGATTGATTTAAAGAAATGATAATGGAAAAAAAATAATGTGAAAATAGTTATAAAACAAATAAGTGAAGAACAAATATTTGAGACAAAAGTTTTAACAAAAAAAAAAATTTGAAGTAAAAATTGTTTTAAGAAAATAATATTTGAAGACAGAATATTTAAAAGTGAAAAACGTATTAAATAAGAAAATGTTGAGAGATTTTTAGATTATGAGAAAAAGTTTTAAAAGAGGTAATTTAAAAGAGTATTCTTTACTTTTCAAATTACTTAATAGGAAAGAGAATTTAAACCGAGGAAAAAAATAGACTTTTTACAGCGAAAACTTAACATTTCCTCCAAATAAAAAGACGCATGCTTGAAATTCTAATTTTGTTTGTATATTTTACTCACAAACTTTTGAAGCAACTGACAGTATTATAAATATAACCCTATGGAACCTATAAAGAACCAGACTTTAACAAATGCTATTTTCTAAAATAGAGCGCATTTTAAAGTAGTAGGCAATTTTAAATGTTTTTTTTGTATGATAATATATTTTACCTGAGCATTAATTTTAATTGAAGAACTGTTTTACAGACATTTTAAATTTCATATTTTGTCTTATATTTCATAGTCTTCAATTAGGTTAATTTTGTTGCTATTTATATAGAGTTGTAAGGATTGTTCCACCACTTCGAGGTCTGCAGGTGGCAGAGAAATACGGAATCATAAGTGTTATGAGGCGATTTAGATCAGTAATATAATTGATTCATTCATACAAGAAGTAAAATGCTCGGGATCTAAATCTGACCTCATCACATCTTTTGTAAAAGACAGAGACCATAAAATTATATTCTACGGTTATTGTTGTCTTGTACGGTGGTCTCGGGCGGGGTTCTGATCCCAGTCCCAGATTAGAATCCCGTCTCCGTACTTGACATTAAATAAGAATGTACCTTTGTGGAGTTATTTATGAGTCCCTAAGGGACAGTGCAAAATTAGAACGGATAAGGTTTTCCACGTAGGCAGTCTCAAGGCGGGGTTTAAGCAGACCAATTAGATTCTTACAACTATCCCGATTGGACGATAAGAAAGAAGAGGAGACAATGATAAAATTAATAAAATAAGAAAAATCTAAAAAAAAAGAGAAGGCTATATGTTTGGATTTAATAAAGTGTTGATGGAGATGACGAAACTTAAAATAGCAAAATCAATTACAAAAATACTAAGAAATGTTTATGGGTATATTAAAGCTCAAATTAACTATCAAACTACATATTGTACATTTGTTCTAAAAATACAAGTAAAAACTAATGATTTACGAGAAAATATTGTTTATTAACTATTAAACTTAAATTATAACTATCTTTAAAAAGATAATAATTCCTCATTTGTTGCCTTTAAAGAAAAGTTTATATGAATAACATGAGGGCTATATATCTGGATTTAATAAAGTGTTGATGGAGACGACGAGACTTAAAATTGCAAAATGAATTACGAAAATACTAAGAAATGTTTATGGGTATAGTAAAAGCTCAAATTAACTATTAGTCCACAAATTGCATATTTGTTTTAAAAATACAAGAGAAAAATAATAATGTATGAAAAAATATTGTTTATTAACTATAAAATTTAAATTATAACTATATTTAAAAAGATAATAATTCCTCATTTTTTGTCTTTAGAGAAAAGTTTATACGAATAACATGAGGGCTGTATATCTGGATTTAATAAAGTGTTGATGGAGACGACGACACTTAAAATTGCAAAATGAATTACATAAGTACTAAAAATGTTTATGGGTATAGAATAAGCTCAAATTAATTGTTAGACTACATATTGTATTTTAAAAATACAAGAGAAAAAACATGATTTATGAAAAAACATTGTTTATTAACTATAAAAATTAAATTATAACTATCTTTAAAAAAATAATAGTTTCTCATTTTTTTGTCTCTAGAGAAAAGTTTATATGAATAACATGAGGGCTATATGTCTGGATTTAATAAAGTGTTGATGGAGACGACGAGATTAAAAATTTCAAAATGAATTACAAAAATACTAAGAAATCTTTATAGCCATAGTAAAAGCTCAAATTAGCTCACAGACCACATACTGTACTTTTGTTTTAAAAATACAAGTGAAAACTAATGATTTATGAAAAATATTGTTTATTAACTATAAAAATTAAACTGTAACTATCCTTAAAAAGAAAATAATTCCTCATTTGTTGCCTTTAAAGAGAAGTTTGTATGAATAACAAGAGGGCTATATATCTGGATTTAATGAAGTGTTGGAGACGACGAGACTTATAATAGCAAAATGAATTATAGTAAAAGCTCAAATTAACTGTCAGACCACATATTGTACGTTTGTTTTAAAAACACAAGAGAAAAACAATGAATTATGAAAATTTATTGTTTTTTAACTATAAAACTTAAATTATAACTATTTTTGAAAAGATAATAATTCCTCATTTGTTGCCTTTAGAGAAAAAATTATTGAATAACATGAGGATTATATGTTTGGATTTAATAAAGTGTTGGTGGAGACGATGAGAATTAAAATTGCAAAATGAATGACAAAAATAGTAAGAAATGTTTACAGCCTTTACATTGTGAAGTAAATGCTTTGCACCATGCACTAAAACAAATTAGAATTAAAGACCCAGAAATGCAAAATGTGTTACATAAGATATTGGCATCAGGTTCTATTATATCTTGAAGAAGAAAGTTTTGCTTTTAATGGTAACAGAAGGAGTTTTATAAATGAAGAAGAATACAGACATTAGAGCATTCGATCTTTTCTTCCTTCAAAATCTAAAATACTAAAGAAAAGCTGTCGACAGAAAACTATTGATAAGCCAAGTATGACAGCCAAAACAATGAAAAAAGGAATTGCAGGAAAATATTTTTAAGAGAAACGCAGAGAGGGAAAAAATGAGGAATTTAAAGCCCACTAAAATAAAAAATAGAGAATAAGGAAAAAATTGAGATAATATAATATATAAAATGAAAAGTAGTACAGACATGAGTTCAATAGATAGGAGGAAAGGTGAAAATAAAAACAACACAATCTTGCTTTAACAGAGATTTATCCATAACAAAATTTTTACTATTTGTAAGTTTTGTTTTGTCTTTACATTGTTCTTATGCTGTATAATAACGTATAGATTTGTTACGAAGGTGGCGTTTGTTTGCAGTATAAAGGAAAATTTATTTTAAGGGTTTACTTTCTGCGAGTATGGGGATAGTAAAAACTAAAATTAGCTGTCAGACAATATATTCATTTTAAAAATAAGAAAAAAATGATAATTTGCGGAAATCTATTGTTTTATAACCGCTAAATTTAAAACATAGTTCCTTTCGGAAAGATAAAAGAGGATTTTCATCATTTGTCTGTAGAGAAGAGTTAAAGTTTATATGTATGGTACATGATGTCCAAAAATTAAGATTTGAATCAAAGAGAAACACATATTTTCTTTAAATTGTTATTTCTTTATTGAGTCGTTAAACTCACAGAATAGGGTTATACAAGGAATAACACACAGCAAATGGCCCCCACAGCTTTGTTGGCACGTATACTCTCTTTTGTCTAAATTTTGGATTTTCACCAATACTCTTAAGCATTGTTTCGATAATTGTGTTTGAACGGTTTGTTTTGGGGAGACTAGTTGTTTAGCAACACCAATGGATACAGTCTGTTTGAAATTTTCAATTACTTTCTTCACAGGTGGGGAAATTAAATAACTATTCCGACCATGGTTTGTCCTAAATTTTCGAATTGTAGCCACTAAACTTTCATTATTTCTGAAATATTTCTGAAAAATAAAATGATGTTTCACGGGTTGCATCCACACGCTGGACCCCTAAATGAGCCAAGGATTCGTCCATAGGGTCAACTAAGCAATTTAGTTGCTCATCTGGCTGTCTTTGATCTTTGAGAAAAACCGCCGCGGAAGCCATCGTCAGCCAAGGCTATTTTATCTTCTACCACTATCAACCACGATAAGCCATATCCCCTCCAGTTGGTGGTAATGGCTTGCAGTGGATCATAGAGTGGAGGTGTCTTTACAGAAATAGTAAGAAATATTTACAACCATTGAAATTTAAAGTCCCTATTTTAACTTGAAATTAGAGATTCTATTAAGAATGTGTTACAAAACTACTTTGCACCAGGCCTTATAATACCTTAAATTTTAAAACTCTTGGTTTTCAATTTTATGTATTTAACCGATTCTTAAAGAAATCTTTCTACATGTTCTTCCTTCTCTGTTAGCAAACGAATAGAACCACAATATATGTTTTCTGATAATAAAACATAATTAAAAACATAAAATTTAGATAGTATAAATTTCTTTAAATTAGCGTATTTTTGTGCAATGTAATTTGCAATATTTAAAAGAAATGCATTTTTTATGTTCGTATAAATTTTTTATGCCAATAAATTTTAATTTTAACTTTTGTATTTTTAAAACTCGTTTTTTATGTTAGAAGTAATGAATTCTAATTTTAAGGAGAAATACTAACTTCCTAGCTACAACATATTAAATATAAGAGCTTATTTGTATTCAGTGTAGAATAAAATGTTCTGACCAGTTTAGAATAAAAATTTTCCTTGATCAGTAATAAGAATCAACTTTAAAGAAATATTTTTTTCTGTTGTGTGAAGCAAGGCATTTTTGTAAACACGAAATATAGACACCAAGTTAAATAATATAAATCTATATAAAATTAAATTTTGAAATATGTAAATTAAAAACTAAACTTAAAGGCAGTGAATTATCATTTTCATGTTGTAAATCTCAATTTTATTAAAGCGAGCCACATATTTTATTATTCGCATGGTAAAATCTAAATTTTTTTCATAGTTTTCAATTTTTTACGAGTTTTTAGATTTTCTGAATTTTAAAATGTCAGATACCTTTTAGAGCTTTAGACATGTAGAATAAAAATATTTATATACAAACTGATATAAAATCGTGCTTGAAAAATATATATTTAAAAAGTTATCTTGTAGCTAGGTGAATATTCTGCTTAATTATTTTGTGTACATTTTTCATGTAATTTTATTAATAAACTACAAAAGATGATATAACTAAACAATTTTTAAAGCTAACTTGTCATAAACAACTTATAAAAATCATTCTAAAGGAAGAAGAACTTTTCATTTTTGGACGAATAAAATGCAGCTGTTGTACTGAAGATTTTAAGTTTCGAAAAGTACTATGTTTTGTACCGAGGTACTTTCCCACGGTGATCTGCACGTGCATGCACAGCTGTGGGAGGATTTTCCTAGAGGAATTTAGGATTCCAATTTTTCACGTCAAGTTTAGGGACCCCTGCAGAGAAGGTATAGATGACGGAATGGCAGAGTAACGGTCAATCTCGCACAGAGATGTAACCGTGAGTTATGGGAGCAGGGGCTAAAAAGTAATGTCAGCTTGCACAAAAGGGGCTACTTTAATGAGCCCACCTGCACTCCCGAAGGGCATACAGATGTGGGAAAATTTCCTGAAAACAAGCGATTGGATAGGAAGAAAAAAGGGGCGTTGGGACCGAGGTGAGGAGTTTGGAAACGAAGTTAAGGAGAGGAGTTGAAGTCGGGAGTCGAGAGAAATGGGACAAGGATCCACCAGCACCAACTCGTCCCGTGTGCCCGGACCGACACCACAGGAAGAAAGTCCCTGCCTGATCATTTGGATCCACTGAAGGACCAGCACCGCCCCGCTCACCATCACCAACTCGTCCCGTGCGCCCTGACCGACACCGCGTGAGGAAAGCTCCTGCCTGCTCCCCTGCGCCTTTAATATAGGTAAAGATAAAATAATATTTACAGTCACTTAACTTAGGCTTCTTTTAATAATTTAACAATGTGATAGAATTGTAATAATTATAGTGTAAATAAGACATGAATAATTGATGATTATGATATATGATAACCAATTATCTATTTGTAAATGAATGTACAGAATAAATGTCTGAATCTCAGTATAAAGTATTATATTCTTTCTGTATTTCCCCCTTGTAATGAACACTGGTGTATAGGTTGTAAGTACATTACAACAGTCTCCATAATTAAATATCATAAAATCGAGGTTTTTGATATACAAAGAATTAAAGTACATGCATTAATATATTTATATATGAAAAAATATCGCATGTAAAAAATTTTTAGATGATACAGTTGGTATGTCTTGCATTCTAAAAATAGTTGATAGTTTAATAATTTTTTATTTAATAAATTAGTTTATAAATTAGTTATAGTTTTTAGTGTGTTTAGTTTATTAGTTTTCAGGAAGAAACAACTATTTTCTAAATTGACGCGAACCTAAAACTATTCTCCTTTAAAATTGTAATTGTGAGATACAAAGATTTAAAGTACATGCATTAATATATTTTTATATGAAAAAATATCGAATGTAAAAAATTTTTGGATGATACAGTTGTATGTTTTGCATTCTAAAAATAGTTGATAGTTTAATAATTTTTTATTTAATAAATTAGTTTATAAATTAGTTATAGTTTTTAGTGTGTTTAGTTTATTAGTTTTCAGGAAGAAACAACTATTTTCTAAATTGACGCGAACCTAAAACTATTCTCCTTTAAAATTGTAATTGTGAGATACAAAGAATTAAAGTACATGCATTAATATATTTATATATGAAAAAAATATCGAATGTAAAAAATTTTTGGATGATACAGTTGTTATGTTTTGCATTCTAAAAATAGTTAATAGTTTATTATTTTTTAGTTTAATAAATTAGTTTATAAATTAGTTATAGTTTTAGTATGTTTAGTTTATTAATTTTCAGGAAGAAACAACTATTTTCTAAATTGACGCGAACCTAACACTAGTCTCCTTTAAAATTGTAATTGTGATATACAAAGAATTAAAGTACATGCATTAATATATTTATATATGAAAAAATATCGCATGTAAAAAATTTTTAGATGATACAGTTGGTATGTCTTGCATTCTAAAAATAGTTGATAGTTTAATAATTTTTTATTTAATAAATTAGTTTATAAATTAGTTATAGTTTTTAGTGTGTTTAGTTTATTAGTTTTCAGGAAGAAACAACTATTTTCTAAATTGACGCGAACCTAAAACTATTCTCCTTTAAAATTGTAGCCTCCCGAAATAATCGAAAATATTTTGAAAAACATATAAATTCAGATTTTGTAGAATACTTGTATGGAATCTTTAGCTGGGAGGTACCACTGAAAGTTTTGTTTACTCCCTGCTAGATAAAAAAAAGTAAGATATCAAACTAGAGCACCTATCGGATATGTAAAGTAGGAAGCAATTTACACCGAAAATCTACAGCTGTAGAAAATATATCCCAACATGAGAAAAGTTTTGCGGGGATTTAAATGTTACTGAAAGAGCGCATGAAATATTCGATGACTGGGATTTACTCTATTGTAAGTAAACCACCGAGGAAAACTTCTGGAATTATTAGCAAACAGAGATTTTAATGCTATTCGCATAAAGAAATACACTCTATTTTTTGCATTTTTACATGTTTATATAAATCGTAAATATATATCAATATAATATTCTAACCAAGACATTTCGTGTAGTAACATAACCACATGTATTTTTCTAAATGCATTCCTCGATCAGTAATAAGAATCAACTTTAAAGAAATATTTTTTTCTGTCGTTTGAAGCAAGGCATTTTGTAAACACAAAATATAGACAATAAGTTAGAATATATAAATCCCTTACGTGGTAAATAAATTTTAAAATATGTAAATTAAAGCTAAACTTAATTATTAGTAAATTTTTGTTTTCATTTTGTTAACCTCAATTTTATTAAAGTGATCCGCATATTTTATTATTAGCATATTAAAATCTAAATTTTTTTCATAGTTTTCAATTTTTTAAGTGTTTTTAAGTTTTCTGAATATTAAAATATCAGATAAATTTTATAGCTTTATTATATATTATTTTATACCTGCAAAATAAAAAAATATTTATATACAAACTGATATAAAAACGGGCTTGAAAAACACATATTTTAAAAGTTACTTTGTAGCTATGTGAATATTCTATTTCATCATTTTGTGTACATTTTTCATGTAATTTTATTAATAAACTACTTAAGCTGATAAAACTAAATAATTTTTTAAAGCTAACGTGTTATAAAACAACTCATAAAAAATCATTCTAAAGGGAGAGGGACTTTTCATTTTTGGACGAATAAAAAGACGCTGTTGTTCTGAAGATTTTATGCCTTGCATTCTAAAAATAGTGAAGAGTTTAATAATTTTTGATTTAATAAATTAGTTTATAAATTATTTATAGTTTTAGTGTGTTTAGTTTATTAATTTTCAGGAAGAAACAACTATTTTCTAAATTGACGTGAAACTAAAACTATTCTCCTTTAAAATTGTAATTGTGAGATACAAAGATTTAAAGTCCATGCATTAATATATTTATATATGAAAAAATATCGCATGTAAAAATTTTTTAGATGATACAGTTGGTATGTCTTGCATTCTAAAATAGTTATGAGTTTAATAATTTTTGATTTAATAAATTATTATATAAATTATTTATAGTTTTAGTGTGTTTAGTTTATTAATTTTCAGGAAGAAACAACTATTTTCTAAATTGACGTGAAACTAAAACTATTCTCCTTTAAAATTGTAATTGTGAGATACAAAGATTTAAAGTACATGCATTAATATATTTATATATGAAAAAATATCGCATGTAAAAATTTTTTAGATGGCTCAGTTGGTATGCCTTGCATTCTAAAAATAGTTAATAGTTTAATAATTTTTGATTTAATAGATTAGTTTATAAATTAGTTATAGTTTTAGTGTGTTTAGTTTATTAATTTTCAGGAAGAAACAACTATTTTCTAAATTGACGTGAAACTAAAACTATTCTCCTTTAAAATTGTAATTGTGAGATACAAAGATTTAAAGTACATGCATTAATATATTTATATATGAAAAAATATCGAATGTAAAAATTTTTTGGATGATAGAGTTGGTATGTCTTGCATTCTAAAAATAATTAATAGTTTAATAATTTTTAATTTAATAAATTAATTATAAATAATTTATAGTTTTTAAAGTGTTTAGTTTATTAATTTTCAGGAAGAAACAACTATTTTCTAAATTGACGTGAAACTGAAATTATTCTCCTTTAAAATTGTAATTGTGAGATACAAAGATTTAAAGTACATGCATTAATATATTTATATATGAAAAAATATCGCATGTAAAAAATTTTTAGATGATACAGTTGGTATTTCTTGCATTCTAAAAATAGTTAATAGTTTAATAATTTTTGATTTAATAAATTAGTTTATAAATTATTTATAGTTTTAGTGTGTTTAGTTTATTAATTTTCAGGAAGAAACAACTATTTTCTAAATTGACGTGAAACTAAAACTATTCTGCTTTAAAATTGTGATTGTGAGATACAAAGATTTAAAGTACATGCATTAATATATTTATATATGAAAAAATATAGCATGTAAAAATTTTTTAGATGATACAGTTGGTATGTCTTGCATTCTAAAAATAGTTAATAGCTTAATAATTTTTGATTTAATAAATTAGTTTATAAATTATTTATAGTTTTAGTGTGTTTAGTTTATTAATTTTCAGGAAGAAACAACTATTTTCTAAATTGACGTGAAACTAAAACTATCCTCCTTTGAAATTGTAGCCTCCCGAAATAATCGAAAATATTTTGAAAAACATATAAATTCAGATTTTGTAGAATACTTGTATGAAATCTTTAGCTGGGAGGTACCGCTGAAAGTTTTGTTTACTCCCAGCTAGATAAAAAAAGTAAGATATCAAACTAGAGCACCTATCGGATATGTAAAGTAGGAAGCAATTTACACCGAAAATCTACAGCTGTAGAAAATATATTCCAACATGAGAAAAGTTTTGCGGGGATTTAAATGTTACTGAAAGAGCGCAGGAAATATTGGATGACTGGGATTTACTCTATTGTAAGTAAACCGCCGAGGAAAACTTCTGGAATTATTAGCAAACAGAGATTTTAATGCTATTCGCATAAAGAAATACACTCTAGTTTTCGCATTTTTACATGTTTATATAAATCGTAAATATATATCAATATAATATTCTAACCAAGAAATTTCGTGTAGTAACATAACCACATGTATTTTTCTAAATGCATTTAAATTTATTCACGTTTTTTTATTTTCCATCTTTGTATAATTATAGGGTAGATATTATTTTATATACAATGTAAATTAGCAGTGGTAGCTCAGTCGGAAAAGGCACTGATCTCGTTACATGCATGGATTTTAAATTCATCGGCTGTTCCATGAGGAGTATTGTAGGCGAAAAAATATCTCAATTGGTCAATCATTGTCCAGCCCATTAAATCACCTCGAAATCTGGTGATGCACGGATGATGGAAGGTAGGTTTTCACTAATGCAAATGACAAAAACATTTGCCAAATTACTGCAATTGGTAGAAGCTAAAATTCCTTATATTTCGTTGTTAACAGATCATACTACAGGTAGTGTAAGTGACTCCTATGCAATGCTAGAGGATATCAACCGGCTGAAACAGGCGCACTGATTGGTTTTTCAGGCCCACGTGCCATTCAAGAAACAGTGGGCAAAGAATTTCTCAAAGGCTTTCAAACTGCAGAATTCTTATTAACACATCGCAAAAAGTAGACCAATGGACTCCAAACCGTATCTTATTAACACATGGTTTCTTGGTAATGATTGTAGATAGATTCCAATTAAAGGAAACCCTTATCTTACTCCTGAAAATGTTGGCATAGTAATAAAAGAGATATAAATTCCTTATCTTTTGGTTTTATCAAGCGATGAATCGTTTATTATCGGCTAAGTAGGCAGTTCACCTTCAATTTCACGCACATCTTTATAGGAACTTTCTACAAGAAACTTCTTGTTATTTGGGCTGCTTTTTTGTCAAGAAAAATCAGCATACTTATGTTTCTTGGATCGAGATCGTTTCATCCAAAGATCCTGTGTTTACTAATGGTGTCTGGGTCTCGTAAAACAGGTACATTCTCGAACTTTCGTCCAACAACACATCTGGAGGTGGCAGGCCAAGCCAGGCTGTTTTTTGGACACTACTTCTAAATTACGAAGGCTCACTTCGTTTATGTTGCTTCCAAAGGGGTAATTTCGGCCGCCTATATGGTGCTCCTATAATAAAATAGCCAACAAATTCCTAGGGAAAATATGGACGAGCGATTAACAGGATCAACTACCATTTTTTCCTGTTCATATGAATTAGTCGGATTAGACTTCCCTGGAGCATCCTTATGCACTTAAAAGAATAGAGAGCTTTAACAATGCCTTATTGAAGAAGATATTACCAGTGATAATAGGAAATATACTTCTGCCTGATAATCATCATGGGAAGGCAGCAGAATGAGCAATTAGAAATCCTCCGCAGTTTTTGAATCAAGAAATCAAGACTACACTGTGTACTGGAGAAATTATCAGATCTTGTTTTTTCTGCTAGCTTGAGTCTTTTAATATTCTCGATGAATTCGTAAGTAGTAAGTCGTCAACAAAGGATGATTATTTATTGTAAGCTGCAACACAACTAACAAAAAGTTTCATTAACATTCAGATTCAAAAATGATAAATAAGAGAACTTATGATGAATTATGCTTTCTACTATTTTTTAATCTTAGGTACTATTTATTAGCTAAATAAATAGAACCTCAGAATCGATTCCAAACTACTTCGTCGACTACCTTTTGCTACTCACATCTTACAAGTCTCAGAAAGGCAAAAATGAAATCTTGTCAAAGATAACTGAAATATATCTCTATCAAAAATGAATACGTATCCCCGAGTGAGAGAGAACTAAAAATTTTAATTGAATTTTCACTAACATATTTCTACAAAAGAACTACTTTTTATCTGTCCACAGCAGTTAACCCTTTAGCGGACAGTGGTTTTGCAGCGAAACTTCCTGTTAAACATTTTTTTTGTCTATTTTTTTTGAGAATTTTTTTATGTTTTTGACATTTTAAATTTACAGTAAATGATAGTACTACATTTAATTATTTTTTTAACCCCTTCCGGTATGATTTAATAATGAAAAACTGTGCATGAAATAACCATCTAATTTTTATTTAAAAAACTTGTTTCATTTTATAATTCTTACATATCCTTAATTAAAATCCACTTTTTACATAGTGTTAAATAATATCAGAAACAGTAAAATTAAGAAAATACCAAAGCAAAACATTAATAAGGTATACAGATAATAGTCTTCAAGCTAGTGGTACTTTTCAAAACAAAGTGCAAAGGAATTCTTAATTGTTTACACCGCCAAGTAGTCTCACTTTTAATTTGATTCTTGTAACACACGGCATTTCTTAGTAGGTTTTCTTTTATTCTGACTCATTAATTTGGCAATGACTTGTACCAAGAAATTCTAAGTAAACAATATGCAATAGTGACTTGTGATTTTCACAAGTAATAAAAGTGTTGCCAAATTCAGTACACTAGAAATTTTAAACTAAATTAATTATCATATTTAACAGTAACTTTAATCGCATGACGAGTGTAGCTCGTCATTGTGCGGTATGAAATGAAAAAACCAATGACGAGCTAGACTCGTCATTTTACCGGAAGGGGTTAAATATATGTATTTAAACTTGCTGTACATGGAAAGTTAGTAATTTGATTTTTTCACTCATGATCCCCAAACAAAAATATCTATTCCAACAACACTTATAAATTGTTAAACTATCTATTTTACTTTTTAAGAACACCTACTTACTGTTCTTCCAATATAATGAAAATTTTAAAAAGTTTAATTTTCACACTATACAAGTAAATGGATTCGTCAGTTACGCCCTCCCCCCCACACACACTCAATCCTTCCTACGGTATCCTCCTAATGGAAATTCCTCTAAGGATTGTAAAGAAAAATTTTAATACATTTTGCATTTATAAGGTTCATAGGTAATATTTATAATCTATTTTCATTAAATTCCAAAGAATTTATGTAGGTGACCTTTAAAGGGTTAAACTCAATATCGCTCTCTGTTCGCAATAAACGCAGCTCTCTATCTTGCAGTGCCATCTTTCGAGACAAAACTTAACTTCACATATGGACGGTCGATACCCATTAACATATATCACACTAAAATTGAGTAATGCATAAGTAAAGATTTAACTTTCTTACTTTTAATATGTGCATTTTGTATTAAAAAATAAAAGTTTCTGATTATTATTATATAAATATATTTACTGCTTTTTTATTTTAAATTCATATAATTAGGTGGTCCACCAAATAAAAATTATATATGTAGTGGTCCTTGAAGCTTTAAAGTTTGCCGACCGTAAGTCTATAAATATAATACTCTTTAGATAGTTTTCCGTTGTAAGATGTTATATTTTTATTTACGTTATTTTATATTTGGTTGTATGTCTTCACAGTAATGTAAATACCATTTTGAATACATATTAATTGCATATGCATAATTTGTACGAACTGAGAATTCTTATATATTAATGATAAATATTCTCTATTTCTATACTAACAGGAAATTTCGTTTTATAAAATCGTTATTATAAAAAAAAGTTTCTGATTATTATTATATAAATATATTTACTGCTTTTTTGTTTTAAATTCATATAATTAGGTGGTCCACCAAATAAAAATTATATATGCAGTGGTCCTTAAAGCTTTAAAGTTTGCCGATCGCAAGTCTATAAATATATTACTCTGTAGATAGTTTTCCGATGTAAGATGTTATATTTTTATTTACGTTATTTTATATTGTGTTGTATGTCTTCACAGTAATGTAAATACCATTTTGAATACATATGTATGATTTGTATGAACTGAGAATTCTTATATAGTAATGTTAAATAAATATTCTCTATTCCTATTTCTCACTGAATTATAATTATGTTATGTAATTAAATAATTTCTAAACTTAACAAAATCTAAATATACAATGAAATTTACGTCAAGTTGGAGTCTTACCCTGCTCTAACAATGAATAATTTTCGCTTTTACGAAACTATCCAATACGCCGTGTAATACACTTTTTAAAAAATAAATATGTTTCAGAAAAATCGAGAACATTTATAACAACTTATAATTTTATCAACGAAAATATTAAGTGTGACACACACCAAAAAAAATATTGTCAGTGAAAACTTTGATACTAACAGGAAATTTCGTTCTACATGCAAAAGGTGTTAATTTACACGATAAGAACAAGCCTACATATGTCCGACAGAAAATCTTTTCCTTGCACTTTCGAGTAATTGATTACCATGTTTTCAACTATAACATTTTTCTTATTCACAATCCTTTATAAGTATCTTGAGTATATTTTTTCATTAGTTTAATAAACTCATAATTATAGGGATTTCCTTTTGCTTGAAATAGTTTATTTCTTTCTAACATTATTTAGATTGAAGACTTTTCAGATGGGTAAAATTTCTTTGAAAAAGCTTCATAAATAGTGAACTTAATGAGTAGCCTTGGCATTGTTTTCGACGTAATACAGAAAATAATAATGCGTTTGTCATAAAAGTGGGTATACTGTTTTTATATGTAAAGTGCTTTTCCAGATACTGATGTTTTAACCCGTTAATGACCTAGTTATTTTTGTCAAATGTGTATAAGAATACCTTAAAAAGGCCTTAACTTTAAGGTATTATGAGTTGCACGGTACAATAAAAGATATAAAATATAAACAAATTTGAATACTAGAGCTGTTTTTATTGATGTTGAGCTATCATTTCCAACATCCCTGAATACAATTAAAAAAGGTACACTTCGTGATATAACACTTATTTTATATCGCTTGGAAACATAGTATTGGAAAAAGAAATTTCAATATAACGAATATGAACGATACCAGTCCTGGGTGTGATGAATACCACATGTAATACCCTCATCATGTCAATCAAAAATTGTTCCTCTGTGAAAATATTTTGCAATTTCTAAATAAGGATAAAAAATATATTACTGTTGATTACGCTCTGTAATTAAATAATTTCTAAATTTAACAAAATTTATGTTTTGCATTCTACGTCAAGTTGGAGTGTAAATTCAAAATTAATCTTACCCTGCTCTAACAATTAACAATTCTTGTTTTTTTAAAAACTAACCATATACTTTTTAAAAAATAAATATATGTCAGAAAAATCGAGAAAATTTATAACAACTTATAATTTTATCAACGAAAATATTAAGTGTGACACACAGAAAAAAAAAAGAAAAAAAGTCAGTGAAAACTTTGATACTAACAGGAAATTTCGTTCTACATACAAAATGTGTTAATTTATACGATAAGAACATGCCTACATATGTCCAACAGAAAATGTTTTCCTTGCACTTTCGAGTAATTGATTACCATGTTTTCAACTATAAGATTTTTCTTATTCGAAATCCTTTATAAGTATTGTGAGTATTTTTTTGATTAGTTTAGGTTTGGTTTGGTTTGGTTTGGAGCGCTACGGTCATTTTTTTGCAACACGAGGGCTAATGAGACCGGGACCTACTGCTTGTAGCCGATCCCGAACGGCTGCTAACATCCTTGCAATAGAGGAATTCGAACCCACGAACTCTGGTTCAGAAGGACAGCACCCTAACCATTCGGCCTTCGTTCAGCTTTTATTAGTTTAATAAACTCATTGGGATTTCCTTTTGCTTGAAATAGCTTATTTCTTTCTACCATTATGGAGATTGAAAACTTTTCAAATGGGTAAAATTTCTTTGAAAATGCTTCATAAATAGTGAACTTAATGAGTAGTCCTGGCATTGTTTTCGACGTAATACAAAAGATAATAATGCGTTTCTCATAAAAGTGAGTATATTGTTTTAATACTTAAAATGTTTTTCCAGATACTGATGTTTTAACCCGTTAATGACCTCGTTATTTCTGTCGAATGTGTTTAAGAATACCTTAAAAATGCCTTAACTTTAAGGTATTATGAACTGCACGGAACAAAAAAGATATAAAATATAAACAAATTTGAATACTAGAGATTATTTTATTGATGTTGAGCCAGGGCCGTAGCAAGAAATTATGTTCGGAAGGGGAACCAAGTGGAAAGACATTGTTTTTTGTGAATGATTCTGTAGTAAAACTACAGGTTTATTTTTATGCATGTATACGCATGAGTGCCATAACAAATGTGGTTTTAATAAAATAACAAAATGTCTAAAACATGATACAATGAACAAACTTACAGTTTAGAATGAGTAATGATGTATCTGCACGCACAATAAATTTAATATTCAAATTAGTATTAAGAACTGTTTTTACATTTATTCGTTTAAATTTCTCTCTCATTTAGATAACTACCAAAATCTAGTCTAATGTGATAAGATTATTCTATTTTAGAAGATAGAATCTGCTTCAAAATACTCACCATGACGATATACAATAGATTATGGTTTGGTTTGGTTTTGGAGCGCTACGGTCTACTTTTTGCAACACGAGGGCTATTGAGACCGGGACCTACAGCTTAAAGCCGATTCCGAACGGCTACGAACATCCATGCCATAGTGGGACTCGAAACCACGAACTCCGGTTCCGAAGGTCAGCACCCTAACCATTCGGCCATCGTTCGGGATTATGAAAAATTATCTTGAGACGAATAACCATAGGGTAGGGTGGATAGATAAAAGTATGTGGCCCCGCAAGACATTTATAGCCGAAGCGGTCTCTTTCTGAGAACACTGTTGTCTATGCACAGTTAGGCAGATGACACACCCACAACGTAATCTATTTTCTTTCCCCAACCCAGTGTTTCAGAATTTTGGAATTTCGGGGAGGGACTGGTCCCCTAAATCCCCTCCCTTGCCTACAGCCTTCTGTTGAGCCGTCATTTTGAACATCACTGGATACAATTAAAAAAGGTAAACTTCATGATATAACACTCATTTATATCGCTTATAAACACAGTATTGTAAAGAGAAAATTTGAATATAATGGATATTATCACTATTAATCCCAGGTGTATGGGATATCACATGTAATACCCTCAGCATGTTAATCAAAATTGTATATCTGGAAAAATATTTTCCAATTTCTAAAAAAGGAAAAAAAATATATTAATGTTTATCAGTTAAAACAATTATAGTAAACAAATAAAATATACTAATTAAATAATACTAATTATTAGTATTAGTATCGCGTTGGGGTAGCGCTTCGAGCTCTCACGACACAGGTCCGCGGTTCGATCCCCGGGCTGGGCAAGGTTGACTCAGCCTTTCATCCCTTCAGTGGGTAGATGAACTGAGGACCAAACGTGCTTGGGAACTAAACACTGGGGGTTCCGCGTTAGATTGACCACCTAACCGGAACATATGGTTCGCACCCCAGAGCCCTTGGTCTCGTAAACGGAGATTGGCACCGTAGGCCTTGGCCTCCTAGGGGCTGTTGCGCCGAGGAGTTTAGTTTTAGTAATCATTTACAAATCTAAAATAATATTAAATGCATGTCTAAAGGCTTGGATTTGACTGATTGTGTGTAGCTTCTAAAATTTCTTATATTTCGCTGTTAACAGACCCTACTACAGGTGGTGTAAGTGACTCCTATGCGATGTTAGAGGATATCAACAGGGCTGAAACAGGGGCACTGATTGGTTTTGCAGGCCCACGTGTCATTCGAGAAACAGTGGGCAAAAAATTGCCCAAAGGCTTTCAAACTGCAGAATTCTTATTAGCACATGGTTTCTTGGATATGATTGTAGATAGATTCAAATTAAAGGAAACCCTTAGCTTACTCCTGAAAATGTTGGCATAATAATAAAAAAGATATAAATTCCTTATTTCATGATTTTATCAAGCGATGAATCGTTTAGTATCGGCTAAGTAGGCATTTCCCCTTCAGTATCAAGCACACCTTTATAGGAACTTTCTACAAGAAGCTTCTTGATATTTGGGTTGCTTTTTTGTCAAGAGAAATCAGCACACCGGATGTTTGTTGGATCGAGGCTCGAGGATTTCACTCATTGTGTATAGTTTCTAGAAATTTTTTTAAACCTGTAACTATATCCTTATATATGGCTCGAAATCATTTTTTAATTAAATAATTAGGTGTTAAAACCTGAATGTAACTTTAGTATGCAATAAAAATTATATAATAAAATATTTTGTATTACTTTCATTCCTTTACTTTAAATAAAATTTAAACTTACAGTTGAATTTGAAAACTTACAGTAATAAAGTTCAACTAGAAGAAAATAGTGTTAAGCCGACTAGAGTTAAGTTTATTTTACTTTTCTTGGATCCTGAGTTTGAAAAACAATTTCAACAGAAAAGAGGACACGTGGATATATAGATGATACAGTACACTTGGATATACAGATAAATATTTGATTAAAATTAAGTTATACACTACTAATTAGTATTAGAAAATTAAGTTTCATTAGTAATTGAAATTTTATCACATAGATTTGTAACTGTTGATTTAATGACAAAGTCTCATTAAATAAGTTCTCAAAAGGAAAATGCTCTACATTTTGAAATTAATTAATTTATAGGAAAGGCATTAAAAGCAAAGGTATTAAAAGCAATGTTTTTTAAATAAATTTTTAAACAAATTTAAATAGTCAAATTTTATTATAAATAATAACATGATAGCTACTTAATTCGGGATGAATACTTTAAGGTTTTTTAAGACTTAATTCTGTCTAATTGAAATTTTATCACATAGATTTGTAACTGTTGATTTAATGACAGATAGTACATTAAAGGAAAGGCATTAAAAGCAAAGGTATTAAAAGCAATGTTTTTTAAATAAATTTTTAAACAAATTTAAATAGTCAAATTTTATTATAAATAATAACATGATAGCTACTTAATTCGGGATGAATACTTTATGATTTTTAAGACTTAATTCTGTCTAATTGAAATTTTATCACATAGATTTGTAACTGTTTATTTAATGACAAAGTCTCGTTAAATAAATTCTCAAAAGGAAAATGCTCTCCTTTTTGAAATTAATTAATTTAAAGGAAAATTAAAAGCAAAGGTATTAAAAGCAATGTTTTTTAAATAAATTTTTAAACAAATTTAAATAGTCAAATTTTATTATAAATAATAACATGATAGCTACTTAATTCGGGATGAATACTTTATGATTTTTAAGACTTAATTCTGTCTAATTGAAATTTTATCACATAGATTTGTAACTGTTTATTTAATGACAAAGTCTCGTTAAATAAATTCTAAAAAGGAAAATGCACTACATTTTGAAATTAACTAATTTAAAGCAAAGGTATTAAAAGCAATGATTTTTAAATAAATTCTAAAACAAAGTAAATTTGATTAGTCAAATTTTGTAATAAATAATAACATGATAGCTACTTAATTCGGGATGAATACTTTATGATTTTTAAGACTTAATTTTCTTAAAGTAAAGGAATATAAATTGTTCGTAATAATGTTATGCCTAATTAGAAAACTGTAATTTAAAATGAAATTAAATATCTAGAATTTTCTATTGACATATCGTTGGTTGAAATAACCAATTTAACTTGAATAACACTAAAGCTTTAAAGAATAACTAACTTTAATTAAAATATGCAAAGCGACATAAGCATTAATACAAACTAAAATATAAATTTTTCATTTTTGACTTTAATACAAACCTGGGATCTTAAAATACTTGGAAAATGCACTTTTATTAAAAGAGAGCCTTAGGCTTATCAGATTACCATATTTTTTTAATTTAGTGATAATTAAAATATAAAATTCCTTACTTTTTGTAAAAAACAATTTTTTATTAAAGTATGTATCAAATTGTGCTCTTAAAAGCTCAAGTTTCTTATTAATTTTCAGAGACGCCGAATATTTTTTTTATCTGTACCCAGTAGTGTATTTAAAGCTCTTTTTGAGAGAAATGCTATGTCTCTGATATCATTAAAAAGAATATATATCTCTTCTCCGAAGTACCTGGTAATTAATAGAAAGATATATAAGTACACATACACACGTACACTTTTAAAGATCAATTTTCTGTTAAGAGGGATTATTTAAATTAGTATAAGAAGGTATTGAAATTTGATTATGTTTACTTACGTATAAAGAAATGGTATTTTTACTTAAAGTTAGCAATTAAAAAAAACTGGAAAAAAATTTACATAAACAAACATTAGAAGAATTCTTAATGATTTCTACATTGTTCAAATACTTTGAGTATTAACACTGCACGAACTAAAATTTGCCATGTGTGCACACATCAAATAATTGAATTATTTTCCTACCTAAAGGAAACTTTATATACTTTGTGGATTTCTACATACGCTACTAATTACTGCTTTGAAATTCCACACGAGGCTAATAATAATAGACAAATAAAAACATGTCAAAATTATGTTATTATACTACCGTGCTATAGAACAAAATAAAACGCTCCTATTGATATAATTGCGGTTTCCAGAATATTATAAAAGATAATCATTGTCAATTTGTTATAAAAATTAGCTAATTTGTATATTTCAGAAGTTATATTTGCGGGCATTCGATTTTTATTTTATATTTTATTTTTATATTTTATGTTTTTTGAATGTATTGTTGAGCAATGGTAAGTCAGTCAAACTTTGGTTAATTATAGGTGTAACGATCCGTTACATGACCCTAAAAAACAAGGAGCCCGAAGGTGACCTTTCGCCGCGGACATTTACGATTAGCGGCAGGTAGAAACGGGTGGTCTAAATACACGTGGATACTTAATTGAAAACTGTTCGTGTGCTGCTGGCACATTGTCGCCCATTAGCGGTAGCGAAAAAGGCAATTAAGTTGCTTGGGTCGGTTGATCTGAAGACGGCTTTTCGGCCACATATGGAAACGAAACAGCTGATTCAGGTGGGAGGTGACCGCAAGATTGCATCATCCTGGTTCTGGAAGTTTCCCGAAGAATCGCGCAAGGGGAACCGGGGGCCGCT
The DNA here is from genome assembly GCA_032207245.1 of Pardosa pseudoannulata. Classification (NCBI taxonomy): domain Eukaryota; kingdom Metazoa; phylum Arthropoda; class Arachnida; order Araneae; family Lycosidae; genus Pardosa; species Pardosa pseudoannulata. Next base: position 74,415,696 of record CM063511.1, on the reverse strand, counting down.
ATAAAAGAAGAGTGACAGGGCCAAAACGAGGCTTTTTTTCTTGAGGCTTCTTCCTGATAGAGCCTTCGTAGCTCGAGAAGAACCGCTCGTATCTCCCATTCTGGAGTTTTCTTTATTAGAGCCGCCAGCGTCTCTGTTTGTTAAGAAGTCGACCTTCGACTTTGGAATTCAATTCCCGTTATTTTGCTAATTTTTTCTTTACTTCGTGCATAGAATTAGGTAGCCGAGAGTGACCCTTGCTCTAAATTCGGATCGTCTTGCATCCCGAGATTTCCTTCACGAACCCCAGCGTGATACGCACTCTGAACTTTCGAACCTTGGTGTGAAAGCCGACTGTACAAATCGTCAGCCCGGAGGTGATAGTGTCAGCGTTTATTACCGGCACTAATTAGCGAACAATTCCTGTGATTAGAAGCCCTAGCCATACTGTATCCGGTACCCACGCATCCTTATTGTGTGAATGTCATCTCAGCACGAGATCTCAGAATATTTAGAAATCTACTAAATCTGTACATAGCTGTACATAATTTATTCGCTTGAATAAAATATTTAATCTAGATTAAACAGTTTTCTAGCCTGTTTCATTGACGGCTTCGCCTACATATCTCCAGTACTTTATATAGGGTAGATATTTTTCTATATGCAGTGTATAGAGCTGCGCTAGCTCAGTCATCAAAGAACGTGATTTAGTAACTGGAGGGTTGCGGGTTAATGGTGTTCGTTAATGGTGACTAAAAAAAAAAACGCATCAGAGCAATAGCCCCTAGGGGACCAGCGCCTACGGTGCCAATCTCCGTTTCCTAGACCAAGGGCTCGAAGCATATGTCCGATCAGATGGTCAACCTGACGTGGAACCCCGAATGTTTTGTTCCACAAGCATGCTTGGTTCTCAATTTGTCTACCCACTGAAGGGATGAAAAGTTGTGTCGACCTCACCCTGTCCGAGTATCAAACCTCGGACCTATGTCGTGGGATCACGAAGCGCTACCCCAGAGCCACTGAGCTTGTTAATGATGACTAGGGTACGTAAAGAGCCGCGGTAGCTCAGTCGGGAATAGCAACAATCTCGTATCTGCGAGGTTGCGGGTTCGGAACCTTAGCCGGCCTAAGATCTGACGTGTTCTTTAAAGGTGACTGGGGCACATAAAATATGTTCATGGTCACAATGTGCTCCAAGTTCTCAATTAATACCTCTGAGGGTGGTAGGCCAAGTCTATGTGTCTTCTGATTGGTCCCTGCTTCAAAATTACGATTACCTACTTGAGCGAAGTCATTCTTTCACCTTAATAGTGCTCATTGAAACGAAAGGCACAACCCTTGGGCTTAATACGAGAGCCTGCAGGCTCAATCTTGCTTGGTTTGTCCAAGTGCCATGAGAAACAACAACAACAGCGTACTTAATATATATTCGTGGTTGCAATGTCCTCTAAGTTCTCAAATAATAATAATTTTTTTTCATATCAAAATTGCGATTACCTACTTAAGCGAAGTCATTCTTTCACCTTAATAGTGATCATTGAAACGAAAGGCACAACCCTTGGGCTTAATACAAGAGCCTGCAGGCTCAATCTTGCTTGGTTTGTCCAAGTGCCATGAGAAACAACAACAAAAACAGCGTACTTAATATATATTCTTGGTTGCAATGTCCTCTAAGATCTCAAATAATAATATTTTTCATATCAAAATTGCGATTCTACTTTAATGAAGATTTTTCACCTTAATAGTGTCATTGACATCGAAAGACACAACCCTTGGGCTTAATACGAGAGCCTGCCCTCAATCTTGCTTGGTTTGTCCAAGTGCCATGAGAAACAACAACAAAAACAGCGTACTTAATATATATTTGTGGTTGCAATGTCCTATAAGTTCTCAAATAATAATAATTTTTTCATATTGAATCAAACATAGTCTATTTAATGAAGATTTTTCAACTGTGTTTAACCCATATTGTACCACACGAACTAAATATTTCTGTAAGTTATTATAACTTAATCCATATCATTAATATGGTGTAACTAAGTATATAAAACAAAATTTTGAAAAAATATTTTATGTAATTGGCGTTATTCTATAAATGGGACAACAGTCCAATACACTACTAAAACTTAACAAATACCACTTACATTGAATTAGGCTGATTCATAGATCAAATTTGGTTAAACAGCCAAAACAAAGTCCAACATTACATTTTAAGCATTACTGTGATAGCTTTTCTCTTCCAGTTACTGAACTGGCAGTAAGAGAGTAAATTTATCTTGCAATCTCCAGTTTTTCTGAATGGAATATACATCTATTTACCCCTTGTTGTGTCCAGGTGTTTGAACTGGTTTTCATTTGAAGATAAGGAAAGAATTGCGCTATCAATGCAATATCCAATTCGTGGAAAAGTAATCGGGACTGGACCATCGTCTTAATTTTAGGGCACCTTTTTTATACTTACAAAATACACGTGTAAAATATATTTTTCAACAAAACTTTCAGCGACATTATTAGCTCTGTTTTTAAACTAAATGTAACCTCCACAATTATAAATATAAAATTAAAGATTAAAAAAAGACAATTTTGAAGAAATTGCTGAAAATAAATTTTACAATACAATATAATTTGATTTCTCAGTTTTTTTTGTTACTATGCTACAGTGTGTCTATTTTAAAGGTGTTAAAATAAAATCCACTCAGAAAATATTTATAGCTTTATTATTAAATGGAATTTTATTTGCTGTCCTGTTTATAGGACAGCTGTCCAATATGGGTTAAATTACTGACATAACTGCAAAATTAGTCCAATAGTCTAACAAGCCTATCCTGAAGTCACTTTCTAGCATCTTTTATCGCTTTTGAGAATTAGAGAAGTTGGTTCTGATATTCTGATACATATGAATCTCTACTCTTTTCTAAAAAGGTGCTAAGCTAAAAATAAATGAAGGAAATAAAATAAACTTAATCATTACTTTTTTACTGAAACAAATTATCCCAGAATGAAAACCTCCAAAACACACAATTTTTTTAATCTTCAAACGAGACCAAAATATATTAACGTTTTTCCATAACAAAATAAATTTGAAAAGGATACCCATAATTTGCCTCTTAGTTCGTCTCATGTGCGTTTTCAGTTTCTGCGGCATTTAAAAAAGAAAACTTCTCTAAAAATTTTTTTCCGTTAAAGGTTGGCTCCTTTTTTTACTTTATTTCTAATAGGAAACATCCCTTGCGAAATACCACACAAAGTACACAAACAAAAAGAAATATAAAACATTGTAAGTTGAAAAAGCAAAATATTTTTCTCATTATTATATTTTGGTTGGGAGTAGCCAGAATAAAAAGATGTTTGAAAATACTTTCAACCTTTTATATTTTTTCTTACACGTTTTAACCTAGTTTACTGCCGCCGATAAAATGTAAGATGAGAGTTAAAAAATAAAATAAAAATGAGGAATAAATGCATTTGTTTTTACACGTCGAAAAGAAAGAACAATAATTCTTGAAAAGGAAAAAAAATCAGTGCAAAAATAACAATCTGTTGATAGTACATTCAAGTTTTGGAGCCTCAGGTGCTATAAAAGGCTCTTTCTTTTTTTGGTTTTTTCTTCATGTCGTTGTCTAACACAACGAAATATAAATTTGATAACTCAACGCGAGGAAAAATTGAAGCAAACTTTTTTTCTTCCGTTTTGAAATTTATTGATCTTGCAAGATGTGAAACCTATCTGAATTTTAAAGCGGAATAAAAGAAAATCATATTACTGTCGGAATATATAAAGATATGGTTAAAAGAAAGAAGCTTAAAACCCGAAAGGAAATATCAGTTTTCAAAAAATAAATAATTGAATAAAATAAAATTAAAGCTGTCCAATTGCCTTTCGGGCTTTATACTTTTTAAAAAACTTTTTACTTGTATTTGAATTATAAACCAGACGTATATACCAGGCTGTATAAGTAATTTTGAGCGATGAATTTGATCGAATTTCTTTCTCAAAGATACGTTTTACGTTACTTCAAATAGTGAATTTTAAAGTAGCTGAAATCAGACTTAAGTTAAAATAACTCCATAAAAATAATTTCATATTTTAAAGGCAATTAAAACAGGCAAATTTGAAAACTTGCATGAGTATAATATTAGTTAAATGGATCTATCAAGCATGTATTAATGTAAAGGGGATGCATACTTTTTAAATTTTATAGAACTATGGTATAATTGAGGTGTAAACCGATAAAACTGAAATTACATACTAATTAATATTGTCACGAAGATTCGAATGAATACACCGTTTGATTTAACAGACGAATTTATTGAAGCAAAGTAGCAACTCGCCACTTTACAAGATCGAGAAGTTACCTACAACTAGTGGGTATCAGCTTTTATACCAGAACAAAATATTCGAGAAATAACTAATTTACATAATGAAGAATCTAGAATGTTCGAGAACATAAGGCAACAATAAAAAACATTTTAAAATTAAGAATCCATACTTTAAATCAACTGCCACGGCGAGCCCCGAACCCACAAACTTTGCCTTTCGGGCTTTATACTTTTTAAAAAACTTTTTACTTGTATTTGAATTATAAACCAGACGTATATACCAGGTTGTATAAGTAATTTTGAGCTATGAATTTGATCGAATTTCTTTTGCAAAGCTATGTTTTATGTTACTTCAAATGGTGAATTTTAAAGTAGCTGAAATCAGACGTAAGATAAAAGAACTCTATAAAAATGATTTCAGATTTTAAAGACAATAAAAGTAAGCAAATTAGTAAAGTTATATAACTGTAATATTAATTAAATTAATACTGTGATATATATATATATATATATATTATATATATATATATATATATATATAATATATATATATATATATATATATATATATATATATATACTAATATTTATGAGCATTATTTTGCGGTAGTAATATTAGATGAATTGGGTGAAAACTAACTTCAATGTATATAGAAATACTAGACGACCTGACTGATGTTGTCCTGCTTTAACCCTGTATATCTAAAAATTATAAAATGATTTTAAATAAATTATAAATTGAACCGTTTTGATAGAAAAGTAAGGAATGAAATTATTTAAAAAATGCTTCGCTCCACCATGTGTGCAGTCATCACAAACATAATTAGATGAAATCCAAATTCCGTCATCGACTTCACAAACATTCGATTTTATGACTCCTCGTATTTAAGATCATTGCCCTGACCATTGCGCCACAGGTATGCTGGTAGTGAAGGGTTTCAAGTGCATTATAATAATATAAAAAATAGCAATTAAAAAACCCCCATTTTTTTATATAAACTCTTCTCGAATCAACTTAATTACATACACAAAATTTCATCAAAATCAGTCCAGCCGTTTAGGAGGGGTTCTATCACAAACACACAGACAGAATGAATCTTTAATCTAGAATCATATGAATTTTTTAGTCTAGAATTGCAACATATAAACTAAAAAACTGAAAGCACATGATATTTTACCATGTAATGCAGCGATAAATTTAAATATTTATGGTATACTGAAACTTTTGTATATAATGAAATACTTTATACCGCTATTAAATCTAGTTTATAGATTTAATTTTGCCCCAAAAATTGAATTCATACAGTATTATTGAATTTACAGTTTTAAAATATTTTACGTTAAAGAATGTAATTGAATATTTTAGGGAAAATGAAATTACAGACCATGACTTCATAAGGCAGGGTTTAAGATAGAACTGCGTTATGCTACATATGCGTTTTTTAATTTTTGAAAATGGGGCTAACGTATAAACTTATCGACTTTTTATGTTGAATACATTTTCTTATCTCGTAATTAAATCATCTGAGGCATCTGAGGATTATTTTTGCATGTCAAAGGTGCTTGATATTGACCTAACATTCTGTTAAATTTTTTGAAAACTGTAACAAAAATAAAAAAGATAATTGAAGACTTTTTCATTAAAAAATTAGTTTCTAATTTACGATTGCTTATGTATATAAATTTGATAGGCACATGGATTTTCAAGTGAATGTGAATGTTAAAACCCTTATAAAATTATTTTTGCATGTCAAAGGTGCTTGATATTGACCTAACATTCTGTTAAATTTTTTGAAAACTGTAACAAAAATAAAAAAGACAATTGAAGACTTTTTCATTAAAAAATTAGTTTCTAATTTACGATTGCTTATGTCAAATTAGTAAAGTTATATTACTGTGATATTAATTATATTAATACTGTGATATATATATATATATATATATATATATATATATATATATATATATATATATATATATATATATATATATATATATATATATATATATATATATATATATATATATATATATATATATATATATATATATATATATATATAAATATATATATTATATATATTATATATATATATATATTATATATAGATATATATAATATATATATATATATATATATATATATATATATATACTAATATTTATGAGCATTATTTTGCGGTAGTAATATTAGATGAATTGGGTGAAAACTAACTTCAATGTATATAGAAATACTAGACGACCTGACTGATGTTGTCCTGCTTTAACCCTGTATATCTAAAAATTATAAAATGATTTTAAATAAATTATAAATTGAACCGTTTGGATAGAAAAGTAAGGAATGAAATTATTTTAAAAATGCTTGGCTCCACTACGCGTACAGTCACCACAAACATAATTAGATGAAATCAAAATTCCGCCATCGACTTCACAAACATTCGATCTTAGGACTCCTCGTATTTAAGATCATTGCCCTGACCATTGCGCCACAGGTATGTTGGTAGTGAAGGGTTTCAAGCGGCATTATAATAATATCAAAAAATAAGCAATTAAAAAAACCCCATTTTTTTATATAAAATCTTCTCGAATCAACTTAATTGCATACGCAAAATTTCATCAAAATCAGTCCAGCCGTTTAGGAGGAGATCTATCACAAACACACAGACAGAATGAATGTTTAATCTAGAATCATATGAATTTTTTAGTCTAGAATCGCAACATATTAACCAAAAAACTGAAAGCACATGATATTTTACCATGCAATGCAGCGATAAATTTAAATATTTATGGTATACTAAAACTTTTGTATCTAATGAAATACTTTATACCGCTATTAAATCTAGTTTATAGATTTAATTTTGCCCAGAAAATTGAATTCATACAGTATTATTGAATTTACAGTTTTAAAATATTTTATCTAAAAGAATGTAATTGAATATTTTAGGGAAAATGAAATTACAGATCATGACTTCATAAGGCAGGGTTTAAGATAGAACAGCGTTATGCTACATATGCGTTTTTTAATTTTTGCAAATGGGGCTAACATATAAACTTATCGACTTTTTATGTTGAATACATTTTCTTATATCGTAATTAAATCATCTGAGGCATCTGAGGATTATTTTTGCATGTCAAAGGTGCTTGATATTGACCTAACATTCTGTTAAATTTTTTGAAAACTGTAACAAAAATAAAAAAGACAATTGAAGACTTTTTCATTAAAAAATTAGTTTCTAATTTACGATTGCTTATGTATATAAATTTGATAGACACATGGATTTTCAAGTGAATGTGCATCCTATATGCAAATATGTATATACGAATATACAGTCTATTCCATAAGAGCGTGCCGTCTATTTCTCTTAAAATATAAACGAATTAGTTAAAAATACATTTGTACCTTGAAGTATACATATTAAACTAAAATGCATTTCACCCAATAAGTTGTTCAGTCTCCATTATTATCGATTATACAAGAATCACTTTATCATTCGATTGAGCTGCGTTTACCACGTTCCAGTAGGTCGTCAACATTTTGTACCACTTTATAACGTGCTACTCACTTCTTGACTGCACTTCTTTCGACTTTCTAATGTACCGAGCTGCATCTGCACAACACTATTTTGGTCCTTTTGAATGGTTACACAGAAACACGGCCTCAAAACGGATCGCACACGTGGTACTCATTTTGGAAATGTTGATTTAAACAGAGGAAAACAAATCGAATAAGGTTTGGTTTGGCTACGGTCTACTGTTTTGCACACGAGGGCTAATGAGACCGGGACCTACAGTTTAAAGCCGATTCCGAACGGCTGCAACATCCATGCCAGCAGCGGGATTCGAACCCGCGAACTCCGGTTCCGAAGAGCAGCTCTCTACCATTCGGCCATCGTTCGGCATTTAATGCAAATAACATTTGATTTCATAGAGGATTTTTAAGTCGAAGTATCCTTCACAATTGACCACTTAATATGTAACAATATCACAGAATTTATGCAATAGATTTTAACAATTGTCTTATCTAACTTCTGAAGTTGTATAGAGAAATTTCGTTAAAAACTGCGCGTTTCATTGATGCATTTTATTTTAATTTTATGAATTGATTTTTTAAATCACCGTTTTACTATTACCAGCCATTCTCTTTTATATTTATTGCACAGGAATTAAAATTTTTGTCAAATATGAAGTATCATTCACAGTTAAACAATAGCTATGCCTGAATATTACAGAATTTCTTTATTATATTCTAACAATTTTTAGTCGAGACTTCTGAAGTTAGATAGAAAAATTTCATTAAATGCCATTCATTTTATTGATGTATTTTATTTTAATTTTATCATTTATTTTTTTAATTCACAATTTTACTTTTACATTTTCTTTTATGTGTATTGCACAAAGTTAAAAATTTGTGCTAATTACTAAAGCATATTAATTTAATAAAATTAGAATAGAAATTTAGGATGTGAAATACCATTAAGAAATTAGAATATGAAATAACATTCACAGCTGAACAACAATTATGTCATATCACAGAATTTCTAAATTATATTTTAACGATTTTTAGTTGAAACTTCTGAAGTTGGATAGAAAATTTTATGAAATGCTACTCATTTTATTGATGCATTTTATTTTAATTTTACCATTAATTTTTGATATCACCATTTTACTGTTACTGACATTTTTTTATGTGTACTGCAGAGAAGTAAAAAAATTGTGGCAAATACCAAATCATATTAATTTAATAAAATTAGAATATGAAATAACATTCACAGTTGTAGCAATAACTAAGTTACAATATCACTTAATTTGTATATTATATCTTAACGATTTTTAGTCGAAACTTCTGAAGTTGTATAGAAAAATTTCGTCAAATGCTATTCATTTTATTAATGCACTTTATTTTTATTTTATCATTTACTTTTTAATTCACTATTTTACTCTTACTGATATTTTTTTATATGCACTGCACAAAAAAAAATTGTGGCAAATACCAAATTATATTAATTTAATAAAATTAGAATAGAAAATTAGAATATGAAATATCATTAAGAAATTAGAATAGGATATATCATTTATAGTTCAACAATAATTATGTCAATATCATATAATTTCTATATTATATCTTAACGGTTTTTAGTCGAAACCTTTGAAATTGGATAAAAATTTTTCGTCAAATGCTATTCATTTTATTGATGCACTTTATTTTTATTTTATCATTTATTTTTAATGCACTGTTTTACTCTTACTGACATTTTCTTTTATGTGTATTGCACAGAAGTTAAAAATTTGTGGCAAATACCAAATCATAAATTAGAATAAAAAATTAGAATATGAAATATCATTCACAATTAAACAATAATTATGTCACAATATCACATTCTTTCTATATTTTATTTTAACAATTTTTAGTTAAAAGTTCTAAAGTTGGATAGAAATCTATCGTCAAATACTATTTATTTTATTGATGTATTTTATATTAATTTTATAATTTATTTTTTTTTAATTCACCATTTTAATCTTACTGACATTTCCTTTTATATGCACTGCACAAAAGTAAAAAATTTGTGACAAATACTAAATCATATTAGTTTAATAAAATTAGAATATAAACTATTATTAAGAAATTAGAATATGATATATCATTCACAGTTAAACAATAATTATGTCACAATATCACATAATTTCTATTTATATTTTAACTATTATAAGTCGAAACTTCTAAAATTGGATAGAAAAACTTCGTCCAGTGCTATTCATTTTATTGATGCATTTTATATTAGTTTTATCATTTATTTTTTTTTAATTCACTATTTTATTTTTAGTGAAATTTTCATTTATGTTTACCGCATAGAAATAAAAATTTGTGGCAAATAATAAATCATATTAATTTAATAAAAGTAGAAGAAAATTAGAATATTAAATATTATTCACAGTTAAACAATAGTTATGTCACAATATCACAGACTTTCTGTATTTTTTTAACGAATTTTAGTCGGAACTTCTGAAGTTGGATAGAAAACTTTCGTCAAATGATATTCATTTTATTGATGCATTTTATATTAATTTTATCATTTATTTTTTTAATTCACTATATTACTCTTACTGATATTTTCTTTTATATGCACTGCACAAAATTTAAAAAATTGTGGCAAATACCAAATCATATTAAGGTAATAAAATTAGAATATGAAATATCATTAAGAAATTAGAATATGATATATCATTCACAGTTAAACAATAATTATGTCACAATATCACATACTTTCTATATTATATCTTAACGATTTTTAGTCGAAACTTCTAAAGGTGGATAGAAAAATTTCGTCAAATGCTATTCATTTTGTTGATGTATTTTAATTTAATTTTACCATTTATTTTTTATATTACCATTATACTCTTACCCACATTTTCTGTTATGTGCACAGGAGTTAAAAGTTTGTGGAAAATACTATATGATATTAATTTAATAAAATTAGTATATGAAATATAATTCGCAGTTAAACAATAATTATGTCACTATATCACATAATTTCTATATTATATTTTAACTATTTTTAGTCGAAACTTCTAAAGTTGGATAGAAAAATTTCGCCCAGTGCTATTCATTTTATGGATGTATTTTATTTTAATTTTATCATTTTTTTTAAATTCACCATTTTACTCTTACTAACATTTTCATGTATGTGTACTGCACAGAAGTAAAATTTTGTGGTAAATAACAAATCATATTAATTTAATAAAATTAGAATATGATGTATCATTCCCAGTTAAACAATCATTATGCCACAATATCACATAATTTATATATTATATCTTAACGATTTTTAGTCGAAACTTGTGAAGTTGGATAGGAAATTTCGTCAAATGCTATTCATTTTATTGATACACTTTATTTTTATTTTATCATGTATTTTTGAATTTACTATTTTTTTCTTACTGACATTTTCTTTTTTGTGTATTGCACATAAGAAAAATTTTTTTTCAAATACCAAATGATATTAATTTAATAAAATTAGACTATTAAATATCATTCACAGTTAAACAATTATGGCACAATATCACAGACTTTCTATATTTTATTTTAATGAATTTTAGTCGAAACTTCTGAAGTTGGATAGAAAACTTTCGTCAATTGCCATTCATTTTATTAATACATTTTATATTAATTTTATAATTTATATTTTAATTCACCATTTTAGTCTTACTGACATTTTCTTTTATGTGTATTGCACAGAAGTTAAAAATTTGTGGCAAATACCAAATCATATTTATTTAATTATTAAATAAAATTAGAATTTATATATTTAATGCAATCTAACTGTTGCAAGGCACTATATTTCATTTTCAATAATGGATTGATACTCTTTATTTTGTTCACGTATGCTCATTTCTGATTTTCGCATATGAGTTTTCTAATATTTGCTTGCAGTGATTTCTAAAATGATCTCACGATTCCAAATGTCGTTGATGTATATTGACTTGTTCTGGTTTGGAATGATTTGTTAAAGGTTTAGTACTCGAGGGTTAATTAGACTAGAACCGATTTCTTGATATTTTTAACGAGATTTTTAGTATATCTATTTCGATTAAAACGTTTGTTTGCTTTTAAATGCAAATATTAGATAATATGATAATATCTTTATATATACATTGATGTGTATTTATTAAATATTATTGAAGAAAAAGGAATTATTCAATTTTTTAGAACCAGGGACTGCAGTAATGTGCATTAAAATGCAGCATGTAGTTAAATAATCGAATTTTAAAATTATGAAATAACTTTAGTATTTGACTATAACTTTTAATTTTTTTGTTAAAATATGAATCGTAATTCCCTTATGTATTTATAATCGATGTTTTGGAATAAAATGATTTTAAAATTCATATGTAAAATCATTTAAAAATAGTAAATTAGTATATAGTATAAGTATATAAGTATATACATAAGTATAAGGAAGTATAAGTAAATTAGTATCAGAAATATAAATAAAAAACACATTAATATGTTGAAAATTTAAAAACGATTTATATATATATATATATATATATATATATATATATATAAGTGTAATATAATAGTATAAGTATATATATATGTATATATATATATATATGTATATATATATGTATATATTATATATATATATATATATATATATATATATATATATATATATATATATATATATATAT
>CM063511.1:74370704-74393204 GCA_032207245.1 Pardosa pseudoannulata | reverse complement strand
AATCATTTTTTATTTTTAATTACTTAAATATTTCCTACATTATTTTCATACGTTTTGTCACTGAACTGAGATATTATGTAAAAATTTTTTATTTATATTTAGCTTAAATACTAGATTTAATACATATGGGATAATTTTAAATTTAATCACCGACTACTTTATGTTGCAATGAAAATTTCATCACTGGTATTAATAACAAATTCACTCATAACTGCATTCACAGTATCGGGAGACGTTAGAGGAGTATGAAGATAAACAAATTATTGGGAATGTACCAGATAATTCTCAGTGGAAAAACAGACCATTTTTTTACTTTACTCATGCTAAATGAATTCACCGTGATTCTAAACTGCATTCACAGTATCGGGAGACGTTAGAGGAGTAGGAAGATAAACAAATTATTGGGAATGTACTAGATAATTCTCAGTGGAAAAACAGACCATTTTTTTAATTTCCTTATGCTAAATGAATTCACTGTGATTCTAAACTGCATTCACAGTATCGGGAGACGCTAGAGGAGTAGAAAGATAAACAAATTATTGGAAATGTACTAAATAATTCTCAGTGGAAAAACAGACCATTTTTTTACTTGCCTTATGCTAAATGAAATCACCGTGATTCTAAACTGCATTCATAGTATCCGGAAATATTAGAGGAGTAGAAAGATAAACAAATTATTGGGAATGTAGTAGATAATTCTCAGTGGAAAAAAAGACCATTTTTTTTACTTGCCTCGTGCTAAATATAATTCACCGTGATTCTAAACTGCATTCACAGTATCGGGAGACGTTAGAGGAGTATGAAGATAAACAAATTATAGGAAATGTACTACATAATTCTCAGTGGAAAAACATACCATTTTTTTACTTGCCTCATGCTAAATGAATTCACCGTGATTCTAAACTGCATTCACAGTATCGGGAGACGTTAGAGGAGTAGGAAGATAAACAAATTATTGGAAATGTACTAAATAATTCTCAGTGGAAAAACAGACCATTTTTTTTACTTGTCTTATGCTAAATGAAATCACCGTGATTCTAAACTGCATTCATAGTATCCGGAAATATTAGAGGAGTAGAAAGATAAACAAATTATTGGGAATGTACCAGATAATTCTCAGTGAAAAAACAGACAATTTTTTTATTTGTCCCATTCCAAATGAATTCACCATGATTTTAAACTGCATTTACAGTATCGGGAGATGTTAGAGTAGTAGGAAGATAAACAAATTATTGGGAATGAACCAGATAATTCTCAGTGGAAAATCAGACTATTCTTTTTTACTTGCCTCAAGCTAAATGAATTCACCGTGATTCTAAACTGCATCCACAGTTTCAGGAGACGTTAGAGGAGTAGGAAGATAAACAAATTATTGGGAATGTACTAGATAATTCTCAGTGGAAAAACAAACCATTTTTTTACTTGCCTCATGCTAAATATAATTCAGCGTGATTCTAAACTGCATTCACAGTATCGGGAGACGCTAGAGAAGTAGGAAGATAAACAAATTATTGGAAGTGTACTAGATAATTCTCAGTGGAAAAACAGACCATTTTTTTACTTGCCTTATGCTAAATGAAATCACCGTGATTCTAAACTGCATTCATAGTATCCGGAAATATTAGAGGAGTAGAAAGATAAGCAAATTATTGGGAATGTATTAGATAATTCTCAGGGGAAAAACAGACCATTTTTTTACCTGCCTCATGCTAAATGAATTCACCATGATTCTAAACTGCATTCACAGTATAGGGAGAGGTTAGAGGAGTAGGAAGATAAACAAATTATTGGGAATGTACTAGATAATTCTCAGTGGAAAAACACATCATTTTTTTAATTGTCTCATAGAGTACTTTACAATTCTGGAAAATTAAAAATTTACTCATCCCGTAGTATGACGGGGTATATGCTATTTGTAAAATAAGCACCACGCTTTAGTACAATAGAAGTACGTTAATCAAAATTTTAAGCACTAGATGTCAAAGTAATTATTCGGATGTAATACACATCAAAGACCAAGAATAAATAATATTTGTGACGTCAAAAATGCAAATCTGAAATTCTTTGATCAACATTAGGTTTCAAATATTTCCTACAGTTTATTTTCATCATTCATCTATAAACCGCAGTAAAATCATTCATCATTATTCTCTTACACCACATGTCATAACGCACAATGATGTAACTTTAAACCTGTAATGCCACCCCAAATACATAATATTTTGGAAAATTATCTTTAATATAGAATAGTAATTTCGCCTATTTAAATATTTCATTAAGATTCCGAGTACGAAGTTATCCTTTTGTGATATTATTACGCGAGCAACATTTTCTGGATTGTGAATAAGTTAGCGTAGTTTCCCCGACTTTAAAGCATTTAGGCTCAGAAAGGCCAGCCCAAATCTGGCGGTAATTGTGCGCATATTCCTGCTGGAGATAAATTTCCCTTCTGGCGTAATACGCGCGCTGTTTATAATCACATTTGTCACAGAGAGCTTTGTAGGGAGCGGTGTGAAATGCCCGCATGCAACAAACTTTAAACAAGGAACTGATAAGAAATTCCCTTACAGATATCACTCAACGGCAATTCACATGCACTGGTTAAGAATTTCACAAGTAATGGGATAGATAAGAATTGTAAATAGGCTAAATGTTTCAAGTAGTTTAATTAAATTCTATAATTTTAAGAATATATTCTTCCTTGAAGCCGGATAACTACCGACGTGTGACTAAATATGCGCATATATATATATATATATATATATATATATATATATATATATATATATATATATATATATATATATATATATATATATATATATATATATATATATATATATATATATATATATATATATATATATATATATATATATATATATATATATATATATATATATATATATATATATATATATATATATATATATATATATATATATATATATATATATATATATATAATATATATATATATATATATATAAATATATATATATATATATATATATATATATATATATATATATATATATATATATATATATATATATATATATATATATATATATATATATATATATATATATATATATATATATATATATATATATATATATATATATATATATATATATATATATATATATATATATATATATATATATATAATATACACACATATATTTTATATATATATACATATATACATATATATTATATATATATATATTACACACACACATATATATATATATATTATATGTATTATATATAGACATTATTATTTTCTATATATATATATAAAATAGAATATAAATAATATAATATAATATAATATATACACTCAAAAGCCAAAACTTTATGGGCGAACGATGGCCTATTGTTAAGGTGCTGGCCTTTGGAACCGGATTTCGTGGGTTCGAATCCCACTGTGGTATGCATGTTCGTAGCCGTTAATAATTGGCTTTAAGCAGTAGGACCCGGTTGTATTAGCTCTCGTGTTGCATAAAGTAGACCGTAGAGCTCCAAGTCAAACCAAACCAAACCAAATCATTATGACCACCCCTACATTTTGCGATAAACTCGCCTGGATGACGTGGAAAGCACGTGATCCGGTAGTCGTTTTAATTGCTGCTGGAGAGTCTGAAGAATCATTCTTTCACTTACTTCTCAGTGTGATGGGAAAGACTGTGGATCTAAGGGATTTTGATAGAGGGCAGATTGTAATGGCTCAATGGTTCGGAACAAGTATTTCTGAAACTACAGATTACGTGGGTTGTTCGCGATCTACAGTTCTTAGTACTTATGCAAAGTGGATGAATGACGGTGAAACCCGCAGTAGAAAACATACTGTTGGACGTCACACGCTATCAAAGAAAAGGTCTCGGGAGTAAAGGAGACTCGCATAGTGAAATAAAACCAGAGCCAGACTGTGGCTCAGCTGACAACCCAATACAATGCAGGGCCAATTAGAATAGTATCGGAGCACACTGTTTGGCGGACACTGTTGGATATGGGGCTACTCAGTAAACGTCCCACTCGTGTGCCTTTGCTGACCAAGCGTCATCGCGAACTGCACTCACGCTGGGGTGGGAACATCGCGACTGGTCCATGGATCAGTGGGAGAGAGTTGCCTGGTCAAATGAATCAGGGTTTGCCATTCACCACGACGATGGCCGAGTGAGGATAAGCAGTCTTCCAGGCGAACAGTTGCTCCCTCAATGTACAGTAGGTCATACACAGTTTGGTGGAGGCGGTATTATGATTTGGGGAACGTTCTCTTAAGCATCTCTTGGACCCGTGATTGTGGTAGAACAACCATGAATGCTACAGGGTATCTGAACATCATTGTGGACCAGTTGCACCCTTACATGGCCTCTGTTTTCCGAGCTGGAAATGGAATGTTCCAATAGGACAACGCACCGTGTTAGAAGGCTAAAATTATGTTGGAGTGGCTCTAAGAAATCCAGTTAATGTCCTGGCCGTAACTCACCGGATCTCAGTCCAAAAGAACACATTTCGGATGTCATGGGACGGCAGCTCAGAGTTCAAGGACCACCCATTCTCAATATCTCGGATTTGAGTAACCGTTGCTTAAACATCTGATACAATCTGTCTCCGGCCATCTACCAAGGACTTGTGGCATCCATGTCAAGGCGGGTTGAAGCTGTGTTTCGCTCCAAAGGTGGGCCAACTCTTTATTGACAGGTGGTCATAATGTTTTGACTCTTGAGTGTATATGAAATCCAGGAATTATAAACCTGCTGGATAAAGTGAAGCGATAGTCTCTATTATTTTTACTTGTCCATTTTACTGGGCAAGAAGAAAAGAGTAATCAGCTTAGCTGTAATAAAAATAGTAATAATTAAAGAAAACGACACAAGTCTAATTAAAACTTTATTTTAGAGCTGCTAAAAACAGTCACTTTTACTAGTCAACGACAGACAAGAGAAAAACAGAAAAATCGCTCTGATCGAATAGAGGTGCACCCAAGAGCGAAGAAAGAAAGAATTTTCCGAAGGGACAAGAGACTTCGGTGAATTAAACTGTTAAGAACAGGGAAAACGCGGAGCCATTTGCTGGTGACAGCTGGTGTTGAAAAGACAGAAAATTTTCATCTATAGGACAGGAAGCTTTGCGAAATGTTTCGAAAGAAATTTAAGTCGAGGACACTAATTTAAAATGTATACTACATAGCTATTTATCTAATAGAATAGTTAGGACCAAACTCAGAGAAGTCATAAATTATTTTAAAATAAGAGATGGGTGTCATTAGGGCTCCAGTCTGGGGCTTCTTCTCTGGAATATTATTGCGAATAAAATTTTAAATAATTTTGAATAAAGGCAATGTAAATTGGTTGCATATGCAGATGGTTTTGAATTGATCCTCTCAGCTAATTCCAGAAATAACATTGAAGATATAGGTAATATTTAAAATTTTAATAGAAGAATTTGTAAGTATCACAACACAGCTAAACTTAAAAAAATTCAGTTGAAAAAACCCAAGCAATTAACTTTGGAAAGGATATGAGCAAAAGGTATCCAAAGATAAAAATAAAAAACAAGAGTATTAATTTTGTAAAGCACTTAAAATATTTGGGTATAATTATTGAAAGAGGGCTAAATTTTCAACAATATTTAAAGTACATGGAAACAGAAATCTCTATATTAATAATAAATACTAATAGATTCGGTAATGCATACTGGGGCATAAAGTCAACTATTGTGAGAAACTAGTATATCATAGTAGTGGAGAAATTTTTTTTATATCGAATAGAGGCTTGGTATGGTTTTCTTAATAGTCATGGATTCAATAAACTATACTCAATACAAAGAAAATTTCTGATAAAAATCCTGCATACCTATAAAACGGTAGAACACCCAGTATTAAACTTATTATCAGGAATCCCACCAATATTCATAACAGCCAAATATTTAATGAAAATTTATGTTTTGAAATACAGAGGATGAGAAGAAACTTATCAGGACATTATATTACAAGCAGAAAAAATATAATTGAAAAATTTGAAAAAAGAACAATAATCCAATATATATCCCGATAAATCTAAAATATTACGATAATATCCAAGAAAATATAATAAATGAAGGATTGAAAAAGTTTACATGTAAAGTAAAATGGAAACAGGAACGGGTTATGGTTATGTAATAATAATAAGAAATAAGATAGTATATACCTGTAAAACAAAATTGCAATGTCATAATACTGTATTTCAGGCTGAGGTGAGGGGTCTGCAATACTTGATTCCCACAGAAAGATAAAACAATTGAGTGAAGACAACATATAATTATGTAGTGACAGTCTTTCCGTAATTAAGAGCCTAGAACAATTAGTACTGAAATCAAAATTAATTACCGAGATACAAAAATTATGGAAAAACATGAATAACCAAAAAATAGATATAATTTGGATCAAAGCTCATAAAGGAAAAACTGGTTACGAATATGCAGATATTTTAGCAAAGGACGCCACTAAATCAATAAATTATAAAACTATACGGATCTCGGGATAAATAATTAAAAAATATATGAAAGAAAACATAAATAAAGATTGGCAAGAATATTGGGCTAAAAGTGAAAAAGGAAGAAATACTATTACGTCAAAAGTTGTACAAAAGTTGCAATTCGAAAATAACATTTTAAACTATTACATAACCAGTCATGGAAGTTTGTCAAACTACTTGCATAGATTTAGAAAACTAGATTCACCAAATAGCAAATGCGGAATGATGGGCAAACCTCAGCATAACATGCGAGTAAGAATTAATTTCGTTTAGATATTTATTATAAAATACGAAAACGAAACACAGATCTAATAGAATACTTCAAAAGAGTAGATAATCGCAGTCATATTAAAAAGTTCAAAGAAATTCATAATATATTAATTTCAAACTAATCATTTGTACATATTAAATTTTGAAATAAAGGAAAATATTTAATAAAAGTAGTGATACAAATAGAAAAAAGGTTTTAATTTTAAATCAATAATTCAGTGTACAACATTAAATAGAATAATGTCGAAAAGTTTTCCCCACCCACTTAGGCTTCCGCACCCATAAAAACTTTAGTTGGTTGTGGGTGTAGGTCATCTAAGTCGAGGACACTAATTAAATTAAGACATTTAGAGGCTGGAAAAAAGATTTAAATTAATTAGAATGGAAGAGAGGGGTTTTAGAGGAAGTATTAAAGTTAAATAATTTTGATACATTAATACATTTATATATATATATATATATATATATATGTATATATATATGTATATATATATATATATATATATATATATATATATATATATATATATATGTATATATATATATATATATATAATATATATATATATATATATATATATATATATGTATATATATATGTATATATATATATATATATAATGTATTAATGTATTAATGTAATGTATTGCTATAGAAATGGAACAAATAAAACTAAAATTCTAAAAATCCATTTTAATAGATATGACAATTATATGATGTGATCTTGACCACACTTCTACGCGGGCAACCCTGCATCCTACCCTTCAACGGATACTGAAAAGAAATAAAATAAAAATAGTTATAGCAATGGAACAAATAAAACTAAAATTCTAAACATCAATTTCAATAGATATGACAATTACCTGTTGTGATCTTGACACACACTTCTTCGCAGGCATCCCTGCATCCTACCCTTCAACGGATACTGAAAAGAAATAAAATAAAAATAGTTATAGCAATGGAACAAATAAAACTAAAATTCTAAACATCAATTTCAATAGATATGACAATTACCTGTTGTGATCTTGACACACAATTCTCCGCGGGCATCCCTGCATCCTACCCTTCTTCGGATACTGAAAACAAAAGAAATAAATATAGTTATAGCAATGGAACAAATAAAACTAAAATTCTAAACATCAATTTCAATAGATATGACAATTACCTGCTGTGATCTTGACACGCAGTTCTCCGCGGGCATCCCTGCATCCTACCCTTCAACGGATACTGAAAAGAAATAAAATAAAAATAGTTATAGCAATGGAACAAATAAAACTAAAATTCTAAACATCAATTTCAATAGATATGACAATTACCTGTTGTGATCTTGACACACACTTCTCCGCGGGCATCCCTGCATCCTACCCTTCATCGGATACTGAAAACAAAAGAAATAAATATAGTTATAGCAATGGAACAAATAAAACTAAAATTCTAAACATCAATTTCAATAGATATGACAATTACCTGTTGTGATCTTGACACACAGTTCTCCGCGGGCATCCCTGCATCCTACCCTTCAACGGATACTGAAAACAAATAAAATAAAAATAGTTATAGCAATGGAACAAATAAAACTAAAATTCTAAACATCAATTTCAATAGATATGACAATTACCTGTTGTGATCTTGACACACACTTCTCCGCGGGCATCCCTGCATCCTACCCTTCAACGGATACTGAAAAGAAATAAAATAAAAATAGTTATAGCAATGGAACAAATAAAACTAAAATTCTAAACATCAATTTCAATAGATATGACAATTACCTGTTGTGATCTTGACACACACTTCTCCGCGGGCATCCCTGCATCCTACCCTTCAACGGATACTGAAAAGAAATAAAATAAAAATAGTTATAGCAATGGAACAAATAAAACTAAAATTCTAAACATCAATTTCAATAGATATGACAATTACCTGTTGTGATCTTGACACACACTTCTCCGCGGGCATCCCTGCATCCTACCCTTCAACGGATACTGAAAAGAATTAAAATAAAAATAGTTATAGCAAAGGAACAAATAAAACTAAAATTCTAAACATCAATTTCAATAGATATGACAATTACCTGTTGTGATCTTGACACACACTTCTCCGCGGGCATCCCTGCATCCTACCCTTCAACGGATACTGAAAAGAAATAAAATAAAAATAGTTATAGCAATGGAACAAATAAAACTAAAATTCTAAACATCAATTTCAATAGATATGACAATTACCTGTTGTGATCTTCTCCGCGGGCATCCCTGCATCCTACCCTTCAACGGATACTGAAAAGAAATAAAATAAAAATAGTTATAGCAATGGAACAAATAAAACTAAAATTCTAAACATCAATTTCAATAGATATGACAATTACCTGTTGTGATCTTGACACACACTTCTCCGCGGGCATCCCTGCATCCTACCCTTCAACGGATACTGAAAAGAAATAAAATAAAAATAGTTATAGCAATGGAACAAATAAAACTAAAATTCTAAACATCAATTTCAATAGATATGACAATTACCTGTTGTGATCTTGACACACACTTCTCCGCGGGCATCCCTGCATCCTACCCTTCAACGGATACTGAAAAGAAATAAAATAAAAATAGTTATAGCAATGGAACAAATAAAACTAAAATTCTAAACATCAATTTCAATAGATATGACAATTACCTGTTGTGATCTTGACACACACTTCTTCGCAGGCATCCCTGCATCCTACCCTTCAACGGATACTGAAAAGAAATAAAATAAAAATAGTTATAGCAATGGAACAAATAAAACTAAAATTCTAAACATCAATTTCAATAGATATGACAATTACCTGTTGTGATCTTGACACACAATTCTTCGCAGGCATCCCTGCATCCTACCCTTCAACGGATACTGAAAAGAAATAAAATAAAAATAGTTATAGCAATGGAACAAATAAAACTAAAATTCTAAACATCAATTTCAATAGATATGACAATTACCTGTTGTGATCTTGACACACACTTCTCCGCGGGCATCCCTGCATCCTACCCTTCAACGGATACTGAAAAGAAATAAAATAAAAATAGTTATAGCAATGGAACAAATAAAACTAAAATTCTAAACATCAATTTCAATAGATATGACAATTACCTGTTGTGATCTTGACACACACTTCTCCGCGGGCATCCCTGCATCCTACCCTTCAACGGATACTGAAAAGAAATAAAATAAAATAGTTATAGCAATGGAACAAATAAAACTAAAATTCTAAACATCAATTTCAATAGATATGACAATTACCTGTTGTGATCTTGACACACACTTCTCCGCGGGCATCCCTGCATCCTACCCTTCAACGGATACTGAAAAGAAATAAAATAAAAATAGTTATAGCAATGGAACAAATAAAACTAAAATTCTAAACATCAATTTCAATAGATATGACAATTACCTGTTGTGATCTTGACACACACTTCTCCGCGGGCATCCCTGCATCCTACCCTTCAACGGATACTGAAAAGAAATAAAATAAAAATAGTTATAGCAATGGAACAAATAAAACTAAAATTCTAAACATCAATTTCAATAGATATGACAATTACCTGTTGTGATCTTGACACACACTTCTCCGCGGGCATCCCTGCATCCTACCCTTCAACGGATACTGAAAAGAAATAAAATAAAAATAGTTATAGCAATGGAACAAATAAAACTAAAATTCTAAACATCAATTTCAATAGATATGACAATTACCTGTTGTGATCTTGACACACACTTCTCCGCGGGCATCCCTGCATCCTACCCTTCAACGGATACTGAAAAGAAATAAAATAAAAATAGTTATAGCAATGGAACAAATAAAACTAAAATTCTAAACATCAATTTCAATAGATATGACAATTACCTGTTGTGATCTTCTCCGCGGGCATCCCTGCATCCTACCCTTCAACGGATACTGAAAAGAAATAAAATAAAAATAGTTATAGCAATGGAACAAATAAAACTAAAATTCTAAACATCAATTTCAATAGATATGACAATTACCTGTTGTGATCTTGACACACACTTCTCCGCGGGCATCCCTGCATCCTACCCTTCAACGGATACTGAAAAGAAATAAAATAAAAATAGTTATAGCAATGGAACAAATAAAACTAAAATTCTAAACATCAATTTCAATAGATATGACAATTACCTGTTGTGATCTTGACACACACTTCTCCGCGGGCATCCCTGCATCCTACCCTTCAACGGATACTGAAAAGAAATAAAATAAAAATAGTTATAGCAATGGAACAAATAAAACTAAAATTCTAAACATCAATTTCAATAGATATGACAATTACCTGTTGTGATCTTGACACACACTTCTCCGCGGGCATCCCTGCATCCTACCCTTCAACGAATACTGAAAACAAAAGAAATAAAAATAGTTATAGCTATGAAACAAATAAAACTAAAATTCTAAACATCAATTTCAATAGATATGACAATTACCTGTTGTGATCTTGACACACACTTCTCCGCGGGCATCCCTGCATCCTACCCTTCAACGGATACTGAAAAGAAATAAAATAAAAATAGTTATAGCAATGGAACAAATAAAACTAAAATTCTAAACATCAATTTCAATAGATATGACAATTACCTGTTGTGATCTTGACACACACTTCTCCGCGGGCATCCCTGCATCCTACCCTTCAACGGATACTGAAAAGAAATAAAATAAAAATAGTTATAGCAATGGAACAAATAAAACTAAAATTCTAAACATCAATTTCAATAGATATGACAATTACCTGTTGTGATCTTGACACACAGTTCTCCGCAGGCATCCCTGCATCCTACCCTTCAACGGATACTGAAAAGAAATAAAATAAAAATAGTTATAGCAATGGAACAAATAAAACTAAAATTCTAAACATCAATTTCAATAGATATGACAATTACCTGTTGTGATCTTGACACACACTTCTCCGCAGGTATCCCTGCATCCTACCCTTCAACGGATACTGAAAAGAAATAAAATAAAAATAGTTATAGCAATGGAACAAATAAAACTAAAATTCTAAACATCAATTTCAATAGATATGACAATTACCTGTTGTGATCTTGACACACACTTCTTCCCAGGCATCCCTGCATCCTACCCTTCAACGGATACTGAAATGAAATAAAATAAAAATAGTTATAGCAATGGAACAAATAAAACTAAAATTCTAAACATCAATTTCAATAGATATGACAATTACCTGTTGTGATCTTGACACACACTTCTTCGCAGGCATCCCTGCATCCTACCCTTCAACGGATACTGAAAAGAAATAAAATAAAAATAGTTATAGCAATGGAACAAATAAAACTAAAATTCTAAACATCAATTTCAATAGATATGACAATTACCTGTTGTGATCTTGACACACACTTCTTCCGAGGCATCCCTGCATCCTACCCTTCAACGGATACTGAAATGAAATAAAATAAAAATAGTTATAGCAATGGAACAAATAAAACTAAAATTCTAAACATCAATTTCAATAGATATGACAATTACCTGTTGTGATCTTGACACACACTTCTCCGCGGGCATCCCTGCATCCTACCCTTCAACGGATACTGAAAAGAAATAAAATAAAAATAGTTATAGCAATGGAACAAATAAAACTAAAATTCTAAACATCAATTTCAATAGATATGACAATTACCTGTTGTGATCTTGACACACACTTCTCCGCGGGCATCCCTGCATCCTACCCTTCAACGGATACTGAAAAGAAATAAAATAAAAATAGTTATAGCAATGGAACAAATAAAACTAAAATTCTAAACATCAATTTCAATAGATATGACAATTACCTGTTGTGATCTTGACACACACTTCTCCGCGGGCATCCCTGCATCCTACCCTTCAACGGATACTGAAAAGAAATAAAATAAAAATAGTTATAGCAATGGAACAAATAAAACTAAAATTCTAAACATCAATTTCAATAGATATGACAATTACCTGTTGTGATCTTGACACACACTTCTCCGCGGGCATCCCTGCATCCTACCCTTCAACGGATACTGAAAAGAATTAAAATAAAAGTAGTTATAGCAATGGAACAAATAAAACTAAAATTCTAAACATCAATTTCAATAGATATGACAATTACCTGTTGTGATCCTGACACTCACTTCTCCGCGGGCATCTTTGCATCCTACCCTTCAACGGATACTGAAAAGAATTAAAATAAAAGTAGTTATAGCAATGGAACAAATAAAACTAAAATTCTAAACATCAATTTCAATAGATATGACAATTACCTGTTGTGATCTTGACACACACTTCTCCGCGGGCATCCCTGCATCCTACCCTTCAACGGATACTGAAAAGAATTAAAATAAAAATAGTTATAGCAATGGAACAAATAAAACTAAAATTCTAAACATCAATTTCAATAGATATGACAATTACCTGTTGTGATCTTGACACACACTTCTCCGCGGGCATCCCTGCATCCTACCCTTCAACGGATACTGAAAAGAAATAAAATAAAAATAGTTATAGCAATGGAACAAATAAAACTAAAATTCTAAACATCAATTTCAATAGATATGACAATTACCTGTTGTGATCTTGACACACACTTCTTCGCAGGCATCCCTGCATCCTACCCTTCAACGGATACTGAAAAGAAATAAAATAAAAATAGTTATAGCAATGGAACAAATAAAACTAAAATTCTAAACATCAATTTCAATAGATATGACAATTACCTGTTGTGATCTTGACACACACTTCTTCGCAGGCATCCCTGCATCCTACCCTTCAACGGATACTGAAAAGAAATAAAATAAAAATAGTTATAGCAATGGAACAAATAAAACTAAAATTCTAAACATCAATTTCAATAGATATGACAATTACCTGTTGTGATCTTGACACACACTTCTCCGCGGGCATCCCTGCATCCTACCCTTCAACGGATACTGAAAAGAAATAAAATAAAAATAGTTATAGCAATGGAACAAATAAAACTAAAATTCTAAACATCAATTTCAATAGATATGACAATTACCTGTTGTGATCTTGACACACACTTCTCCGCGGGCATCCCTGCATCCTACCCTTCAACGGATACTGAAAAGAAATAAAATAAAAATAGTTATAGCAATGGAACAAATAAAACTAAAATTCTAAACATCAATTTCAATAGATATGACAATTACCTGTTGTGATCTTGACACACAATTCTTCGCAGGCATCCCTGCATCCTACCCTTCAACGGATACTGAAAAGAAATAAAATAAAAATAGTTATAGCAATGGAACAAATAAAACTAAAATTCTAAACATCAATTTCAATAGATATGACAATTACCTGTTGTGATCTTGACACACACTTCTTCGCAGGCATCCCTGCATCCTACCCTTCAACGGATACTGAAAAGAAATAAAATAAAAATATTTATAGCAATGGAACAAATAAAACTAAAATTCTAAACATCAATTTCAATAGATATGACAATTACCTGTTGTGATCTTGACACACACTTCTCCGCGGGCATCCCTGCATCCTACCCTTCAACGGATACTGAAAAGAAATAAAATAAAATAAGTTATAGCAATGGAACAAATAAAACTAAAATTCTAAACATCAATTTCAATAGATATGACAATTACCTGTTGTGATCTTGACACACACTTCTCCGCGGGCATCCCTGCATCCTACCCTTCAACGGATACTGAAAAGAAATAAAATAAAAATAGTTATAGCAATGGAACAAATAAAACTAAAATTCTAAACATCAATTTCAATAGATATGACAATTACCTGTTGTGATCTTGACACACACTTCTTCGCGGGCATCCCTGCATCCTACCCTTCAACGGATACTGAAAAGAAATAAAATAAAAATAGTTATAGCAATGGAACAAATAAAACTAAAATTCTAAACATCAATTTCAATAGATATGACAATTACCTGTTGTGATCTTGACACACACTTCTTCGCAGGCATCCCTGCATCCTACCCTTCAACGGATACTGAAAAGAAATAAAATAAAAATAGTTATAGCAATGGAACAAATAAAACTAAAATTCTAAACATCAATTTCAATAGATATGACAATTACCTGTTGTGATCTTGACACACACTTCTCCGCGGGCATCCCTGCATCCTACCCTTCAACGGATACTGAAAAGAAATAAAATAAAAATAGTTATAGCAATGGAACAAATAAAACTAAAATTCTAAACATCAATTTCAATAGATATGACAATTACCTGTTGTGATCTTGACACACACTTCTTCGCAGGCATCCCTGCATCCTACCCTTCAACGGATACTGAAAAGAAATAAAATAAAAATAGTTATAGCAATGGAACAAATAAAACTAAAATTCTAAACATCAATTTCAATAGATATGACAATTACCTGTTGTGATCTTGACACACACTTCTCCGCGGGCATCCCTGCATCCTACCCTTCAACGGATACTGAAAAGAAATAAAATAAAAATAGTTATAGCAATGGAACAAATAAAACTAAAATTCTAAACATCAATTTCAATAGATATGACAATTACCTGTTGTGATCTTGACACACACTTCTCCGCGGGCATCCCTGCATCCTACCCTTCAACGGATACTGAAAAGAAATAAAATAAAAAAAGTTATAGCAATGGAACAAATAAAACTAAAATTCTAAACATCAATTTCAATAGATATGACAATTACCTGTTGTGATCTTGACACACACTTCTCCGCGGGCATCCCTGCATCCTACCCTTCAACGGATACTGAAAAGAAATAAAATAAAAATAGTTATAGCAATGGAACAAATAAAACTAAAATTTAAAACATCAATTTCAATAGATATGACAATTACCTGTTGTGATCTTGACACACACTTCTCCGCGGGCATCCCTGCATCCTACCCTTCAACGGATACTGAAAAGAAATAAAATAAAAATAGTTATAGCAATGGAACAAATAAAACTAAAATTCTAAACATCAATTTCAATAGATATGACAATTACCTGTTGTG
Source organism: Pardosa pseudoannulata (assembly GCA_032207245.1). NCBI lineage: Eukaryota > Metazoa > Arthropoda > Arachnida > Araneae > Lycosidae > Pardosa > Pardosa pseudoannulata. Next base: position 74,377,405 of record CM063511.1, on the reverse strand, counting down.
ATCTTGACACACATCTCCGCGGGCATCCCTGCATCCTACCCTTCAACGGATACTGAAAAGAAATAAAATAAAAATAGTTATAGCAATGGAACAAATAAAACTAAAATTCTAAACATCAATTTCAATAGATATGACAATTACCTGTTGTGATCTTGACACACACTTCTCCGCGGGCATCCCTGCATCCTACCCTTCAACGGATACTGAAAAGAAATAAAATAAAAATAGTTATAGCAATGGAACAAATAAAACTAAAATTCTAAACATCAATTTCAATAGATATGACAATTACCTGTTGTGATCTTGACACACACTTCTCCGCGGGCATCCCTGCATCCTACCCTTCAACGGATACTGAAAAGAAATAAAATAAATATAGTTATAGCAATGGAACAAATAAAACTAAAATTCTAAACATCAATTTCAATAGATATGACAATTACCTGTTGTGATCTTGACACACACTTCTCCGCGGGCATCCCTGCATCCTACCCTTCAACGGATACTGAAAAGAAATAAAATAAAAATAGTTATAGCAATGGAACAAATAAAACTAAAATTCTAAACATCAATTTCAATAGATATGACAATTACCTGTTGTGATCTTGACACACACTTCTCCGCGGGCATCCCTGCATCCTACCCTTCAACGGATACTGAAAAGAAATAAAATAAAAATAGTTATAGCAATGGAACAAATAAAACTAAAATTCTAAACATCAATTTCAATAGATATGACAATTACCTGTTGTGATCTTGACACACACTTCTCCGCGGGCATCCCTGCATCCTACCCTTCAACGGATACTGAAAAGAAAAAAAAAATAGTTATAGCAATGGAACAAATAAAACTAAAATTCTAAACATCAATTTCAATAGATATGACAATTACCTGTTGTGATCTTGACACACACTTCTCCGCGGGCATCCCTGCATCCTACCCTTCAACGGATACTGAAAAGAAATAAAATAAAAATAGTTATAGCAATGGAACAAATAAAACTAAAATTCTAAACATCAATTTCAATAGATATGACAATTACCTGTTGTGATCTTGACACACACTTCTCCGCGGGCATCCCTGCATCCTACCCTTCAACGGATACTGAAAAGAAATAAAATAAAAATAGTTATAGCAATGGAACAAATAAAACTAAAATTCTAAACATCAATTTCAATAGATATGACAATTACCTGTTGTGATCTTGACACACACTTCTCCGCGGGCATCCCTGCATCCTACCCTTCAACGGATACTGAAAAGAAATAAAATAAAAATAGTTATAGCAATGGAACAAATAAAACTAAAATTCTAAACATCAATTTCAATAGATATGACAATTACCTGTTGTGATCTTGACACACACACTTCTCCGCGGGCATCCCTGCATCCTACCCTTCAACGGATACTGAAAAGAAATAAAATAAAATAAGTTATAGCAATGGAACAAATAAAACTAAAATTCTAAACATCAATTTCAATAGATATGACAATTACCTGTTGTGATCTTGACACACACTTCTCCGCGGGCATCCCTGCATCCTACCCTTCAACGGATACTGAAAAGAAATACAATAAAAATAGTTATAGCAATGGAACAAATAAAACTAAAATTCTAAACATCAATTTCAATAGATATGACAATTACCTGTTGTGATCTTGACACACACTTCTCCGCGGGCATCCCTGCATCCTACCCTTCAACGGATACTGAAAAGAAATAAAATAAAAATAGTTATAGCAATGGAACAAATAAAACTAAAATTCTAAACATCAATTTCAATAGATATGACAATTACCTGTTGTGATCTTGACACACACTTCTCCGCGGGCATCCCTGCATCCTACCCTTCAACGGATACTGAAAACAAAAAAAATAAAAATAGTTATAGCAATGGAACAAATAAAACTAAAATTCTAAACATCAATTTCAATAGATATGACAATTACCTGTTGTGATCTTGACACACACTTCTCCGCGGGCATCCCTGCATCCTACCCTTCAACGGATACTGAAAAGAAATAAAATAAAATAGTTATAGCAATGGAACAAATAAAACTAAAATTCCAAATATCAATTTCAATAGATATGACAATTACCTGTTGTGATCTTGACACACACTTCTCCGCGGGCATCCCTGCATCCTACCCTTCAACGGATACTGAAAAGAAAAAAAAATAGTTATAGCAATGGAACAAATAAAACTAAAATTCTAAACATCAATTTCAATAAATATGACAATTACCTGTTGTGATCTTGACACACACACTTCTCCGCAGGCATCCCTGCATCCTACCCTTCAACGGATACTGAAAAGAAATAAAATAAAAATAGTTATAGCAATGGAACAAATAAAACTAAAATTCTAAACATCAATTTCAATAGATATGACAATTACCTGTTGTGATCTTGACACACACTTCTCCGCGGGCATCCCTGCATCCTACCCTTCAACGGATACTGAAAAGAAATAAAATAAAAATAGTTATAGCAATGGAACAAATAAAACTAAAATTCTAAATAACAATTTCAATAGATATGACAATTACCTGTTGTGATCATGACACACAATTCTCCGCGGGCATCCCTGCATCCTACCCTTCAACGGATACTGAAAAGAAATAAAATAAAAATAGTTATAGCAATGGAACAAATAAAACTAAAATTCTAAACATCAATTTCAATAGATATGACAATTACCTGTTGTGATCTTGACACACACTTCTTCCGAGGCATCCCTGCATCCTACCCTTCAACGGATACTGAAAAGAAATAAAATAAAAATAGTTATAGCAATGGAACAAATAAAACTAAAATTCTAAACATCAATTTCAATAGATATGACAATTACCTGTTGTGATCTTGACACACACTTCTCTCCGCGGGCATCCCTGCATCCTACCCTTCAACGGATACTGAAAAAGAAATAAAAAAAAATAGTTATAGCAATGGAACAAATAAAACTAAAATTCTAAACATCAATTTCAATAGATATGACAATTACCTGTTGTGATCTTGACACACACTTCTCCGCGGGCATCCCTGCATCCTACCCTTCAACGGATACTGAAAAAAATAAAATAAAAATAGTTATAGCAATGGAACAAATAAAACTAAAATTCTAAACATCAATTTCAATAGATATGACAATTACCTGTTGTGATCTTGACACACACTTCTCCGCGGGCATCCCTGCATCCTACCCTTCAACGGATACTGAAAAGAAAGGAAATAAAAAATAGTTATAGCAATGGAACAAATAAAACTAAAATTCTAAACATCAATTTCAATAGATATGACAATTACCTGTTGTGATCTTGACACACACTTCTCCGCGGCATCCCTGCATCCTACCCTTCAACGGATACTGAAAAAAAAAATTAAATAGTTATAGCAATGGAACAAATAAAACTAAAATTCTAAACATCAATTTCAATAGATATGACAATTACCTGTTGTGATCTTGACACACACTTCTCCGCGGGCATCCCTGCATCCTACCCTTCAACGGATACTGAAAAGAAATAAAATAAAAATAGTTATAGCAATGGAACAAATAAAACTAAAATTCTAAACATCAATTTCAATAGATATGACAATTACCTGTTGTGATCTTGACACACACTTCTCCGCGGGCATCCCTGCATCCTACCCTTCAACGGATACTGAAAAGAAATAAAATAAAAATAGTTATAGCAATGGAACAAATAAAACTAAAATTCTAAACATCAATTTCAATAGATATGACAATTACCTGTTGTGATCTTGACACACACTTCTCCGCGGGCATCCCTGCATCCTACCCTTCAACGGATACTGAAAAGAAATAAAATAAAAATAGTTATAGCAATGGAACAAATAAAACTAAAATTCTAAACATCAATTTCAATAGATATGACAATTACCTGTTGTGATCTTGACACACACTTCTCCGCGGGCATCCCTGCATCCTACCCTTCAACGGATACTGAAAAGAAATAAAATAAAAATAGTTATAGCAATGGAACAAATAAAACTAAAATTCTAAACATCAATTTCAATAGATATGACAATTACCTGTTGTGATCTTGACACACACTTCTCCGCGGGCATCCCTGCATCCTACCCTTCAACGAATACTGAAAACAAAAGAAATAAAAATAGTTATAGCTATGAAACAAATAAAACTAAAATTCTAAACATCAATTTCAATAGATATGACAATTACCTGTTGTGATCTTGACACACACACTTCTCCGCGGGCATCCCTGCATCCTACCCTTCAACGGATACTGAAAACAAAAGAAATAAAAATAGTTATAGCTATGAAACAAATAAAACTAAAATTCTAAACATCAATTTCAATAGATATGACAATTACCTGTTGTGATCTTGACACACACTTCTCCGCGGGCATCCCTGCATCCTACCCTTCAACGGATACTGAAAAAAAATAAAATAAAATAGTTATAGCAATGGAACAAATAAAACTAAAATTCTAAACATCAATTTCAATAGATATGACAATTACCTGTTGTGATCTTGACACACACTTCTCCGCGGGCATCCCTGCATCCTACCCTTCAACGGATACTGAAAAGAAATAAAATAAAAATAGTTATAGCAATGGAACAAATAAAACTAAAATTCTAAACATCAATTTCAATAGATATGACAATTACCTGTTGTGATCTTGACACACACTTCTCCGCGGGCATCCCTGCATCCTACCCTTCAACGGATACTGAAAAGAAATAAAATAAAAATAGTTATAGCAATGGAACAAATAAAACTAAAATTCTAAACATCAATTTCAATAGATATGACAATTACCTGTTGTGATCTTGACACACACTTCTCCGCGGGCATCCCTGCATCCTACCCTTCAACGGATACTGAAAACAAAGGAAATAAAAATAGTTATAGCAATGGAACAAATAAAACTAAAATTCTAAACATCAATTTCAATAGATATGACAATTACCTGTTGTGATCTTGACACACACTTCTCCGCGGGCATCCCTGCATCCTACCCTTCAACGGATACTGAAAACAAAGGAAATAAAAATAGTTATAGCAATGGAACAAATAAAACTAAAATTCTAAACATCAATTTCAATAGATATGACAATTACCTGTTGTGATCTTGACACACACTTCTCCGCGGGCATCCCTGCATCCTACCCTTCAACGGATACTGAAAAGAAATAAAATAAAATAGTTATAGCAATGGAACAAATAAAACTAAAATTCTAAACATCAATTTCAATAGATATGACAATTACCTGTTGTGATCTTGACACACACTTCTCCGCGGGCATCCCTGCATCCTACCCTTCAACGAATACTGAAAAGAAATAAAAAAAAATAGTTATAGCAATGGAACAAATAAAACTAAAATTCTAAACATCAATTTCAATAGATATGACAATTACCTGTTGTGATCTTGACACACACTTCTCCGCGGGCATCCCTGCATCCTACCCTTCAACGGATACTGAAAAGAAATAAAATAAAAATAGTTATAGCAATGGAACAAATAAAACTAAAATTCTAAACATCAATTTCAATAGATATGACAATTACCTGTTGTGATCTTGACACACACTTCTCCGCGGGCATCCCTGCATCCTACCCTTCAACGGATACTGAAAAGAAATAAAATAAAAATAGTTATAGCAATGGAACAAATAAAACTAAAATTCTAAACATCAATTTCAATAGATATGACAATTACCTGTTGTGATCTTGACACACACTTCTCCGCGGGCATCCCTGCATCCTACCCTTCAACGGATACTGAAAACAAAAGAAATAAAAATAGTTATAGCAATGGAACAAATAAAACTAAAATTCTAAACATCAATTTCAATAGATATGACAATTACCTGTTGTGATCTTGACACACACTTCTCCGCGGGCATCCCTGCATCCTACCCTTCAACGGATACTGAAAACAAAAGAAATAAAAATAGTTATAGCTATGAAACAAATAAAACTAAAATTCTAAACATCAATTTCAATAGATATGACAATTACCTGTTGTGATCTTGACACACACTTCTCCGCGGGCATCCCTGCATCCTACCCTTCAACGGATACTGAAAAGAAATAAAATAAAAAAAGTTATAGCAATGGAACAAATAAAACTAAAATTCTAAACATCAATTTCAATAGATATGACAATTACCTGTTGTGATCTTGACACACACTTCTCCGCGGGCATCCCTGCATCCTACCCTTCAACGGATACTGAAAAGAAATAAAATAAAAATAGTTATAGCAATGGAACAAATAAAACTAAAATTCTAAACATCAATTTCAATAGATATGACAATTACCTGTTGTGATCTTGACACACACTTCTCCGCGGGCATCCCTGCATCCTACCCTTCAACGGATACTGAAAACAAAGGAAATAAAAATAGTTATAGCAATGGAACAAATAAAACTAAAATTCTAAACATCAATTTCTATAGATATGACAATTACCTGTTGTGATCTTGACACACACTTCCACGCGGGCATCCCTGCATCCTACCCTTCAACGGAAACTGAAACCAAAGGAAATAAAAATACTTATAGCAATGGAACAAATAAAACTAAAATTCTAAACATCAATTTCAATAGATATGGAAATTACCTGTTGTGATCTTGACACACTCTTCTCCGCGGGCATCCCTGCATCCTACCCTTCAACGGATACTGAAAAGAATAAAA
>CM063511.1:74353715-74370604 GCA_032207245.1 Pardosa pseudoannulata | reverse complement strand
CGGATACTGAAAAGAAATTAAAAAAAATAGTTATAGCAATGGAACAAATAAAACTAAAATTCTAAACATCAATTTCAATAGATATGACAATTACCTGTTGTGATCTTGACACACACTTCTCCGCGGGCATCCCTGCATCCTACCCTTCAACGGAAACTGAAAATAAATAAAATAAAATAAGTTATAGCAATGGAACAAATAAAACTAAAATTCTAAACATCAATTTCAATAGATATGACAATTACCTGTTGTGATCTTGACACACACTTCTCCGCGGGCATCCCTGCATCCTACCCTTCAACGGATACTGAAAAGAAATAAAATAAAAATAGTTATAGCAATGGAACAAATAAAACTAAAATTCTAAACATCAATTTCAATAGATATGACAATTACCTGTTGTGATCTTGACACACACTTCTCCGCGGGCATCCCTGCATCCTACCCTTCAACGGATACTGAAAAGAAATAAAATAAAAATAGTTATAGCAATGGAACAAATAAAACTAAAATTCTAAACATCAATTTCAATAGATATGACAATTACCTGTTGTGATCTTGACACACACTTCTCCGCGGGCATCCCTGCATCCTACCCTTCAACGGATACTGAAAAGAAATAAAATAAAAATAGTTATAGCAATGGAAACAAATAAAACTAAAATTCTAAACATCAATTTCAATAGATATGACAATTACCTGTTGTGATCTTGACACACACTTCTCACGGACATCCCTGCATCCTACCCTTCAACGGAAACTGAAAACAAAGGAAATAAAAATAGTTATAGCAATGGAACAAATAAAACTAAAATTCTAAACATCAATTTCAATAGATATGACAATTACCTGTTGTGATCTTGACACACACTTCTCCGCGGGCATCCCTGCATCCTACCCTTCAACGGATACTGAAAAGAAATAAAATAAAAATAGTTATAGCAATGGAACAAATAAAACTAAAATTCTAAACATCAATTTCAATAGATATGACAATTACCTGTTGTGATCTTGACACACACTTCTCCGCGGGCATCCCTGCATCCTACCCTTCAACGGATACTGAAAAGAAATAAAATAAAAATAGTTATAGCAATGGAACAAATAAAACTAAAATTCTAAACATCAATTTCAATAGATATGACAATTACCTGTTGTGATCTTGACACACAGTTCTCCGCGGGCATCCCTGCATCCTACCCTTCAACGGATACTGAAAAGAAATAAAATAAAAATAATTATAGCAATGGAACAAATAAAACTAAAATTCTAAACATCAATTTCAATAGATATGACAATTACCTGTTGTGATCTTGACACACACTTCTTCCCAGGCATCCCTGCATCCTACCCTTCAACGGATACTGAAAAGAAATAAAATAAAAATAGTTATAGCAATGGAACAAATAAAACTAAAATTCTAAACATCAATTTCAATAGATATGACAATTACCTGTTGTGATCTTGACACACACTTCTCCGCGGGCATCCCTGCATCCTACCCTTCAACGGATACTGAAAAGAAATAAAATAAAATAAAATAAGTTATAGCAATGGAACAAATAAAACTAAAATTCTAAACATCAATTTCAATAGATATGACAATTACCTGTTGTGATCTTGACACACACTTCTCCGCGGGCATCCCTGCATCCTACCCTTCAACGGATACTGAAAACAAAGGAAATAAAAATAGTTATAGCAATGGAACAAATAAAACTAAAATTCTAAACATCAATTTCAATAGATATGACAATTACCTGTTGTGATCTTGACACACACTTCTCCGCGGGCATCCCTGCATCCTACCCTTCAACGGATACTGAAAAGAAATAAAATAAAATAGTTATAGCAATGGAACAAATAAAACTAAAATTCTAAACATCAATTTCAATAGATATGACAATTACCTGTTGTGATCTTGACACACACTTCTCCGCGGGCATCCCTGCATCCTACCCTTCAACGGATACTGAAAAGAAATAAAATAAAAATAGTTATAGCAATGGAACAAATAAAACTAAAATTCTAAACATCAATTTCAATAGATATGACAATTACCTGTTGTGATCTTGACACACACTTCTCCGCGGGCATCCCTGCATCCTACCCTTCAACGGATACTGAAAAGAAATAAAATAAAATAGTTATAGCAATGGAACAAATAAAACTAAAATTCTAAACATCAATTTCAATAGATATGACAATTACCTGTTGTGATCTTGACACACACTTCTCCGCGGGCATCCCTGCATCCTACCCTTCAACGAATACTGAAAAGAAATAAAATAAAATAAGTTATAGCAATGGAACAAATAAAACTAAAATTCTAAACATCAATTTCAATAGATATGACAATTACCTGTTGTGATCTTGACACACACTTCTCCGCGGGCATCCCTGCATCCTACCCTTCAACGGATACTGAAAAGAAATAAAATAAAAATAGTTATAGCAATGGAACAAATAAAACTAAAATTCTAAACATCAATTTCAATAGATATGACAATTACCTGTTGTGATCTTGACACACACTTTTCCGCGGCTATCCCTGCATCCTACCCTTCAACGGATACTGAAAAGAAATAAAATAAAAATAGTTATATCTATGAAACAAATAAAACTAAAATTCTAAACATCAATTTCAATAGATATGACAATTTACCTGTTGTGATCTTGACACACACTTCTCCGCGGGCATCCCTGCATCCTACCCTTCAACGGATACTAAAACGAAATAAAATAAAAATAGTTATAGCAATGGAACAAATAAAACTAAAATTCTAAACATCAATTTCAATAGATATGACAATTACCTGTTGTGATCTTGACACACACTTCTCCGCGGGCATCCCTGCATCCTACCCTTCAACGGATACTGAAACGAAATATAATAAAAATAGTTATAGCAATGGATGAAATAAAACTAAAATTCTAAACATCAATTTCAATAGATATGACAATTACCTGTTGTGATCTTGACACACACTTCTCCGCGGGCATCCCTGCATCCTACCCTTCAACGGATACTGAAAAGAAATAAAATAAAATTAGTTATAGCTATGGATCAAATAAAACTAAAATTCTAAACATCAATTTCAATAGATATGACAATTACCTGTTGTGATCTTGACACACACTTCTCCGCGGGCATCCCTGCATCCTACCCTTCAACGGATACTAAAACGAAATAAAATAAAAATAGTTATAGCAATGGAACAAATAAAACTAAAATTCTAAACATCAATTTCAATAGATATGACAATTACCTGTTGTGATCTTGACACACACTTCTCCGCGGGTATCCCTGCATCCTACCCTTCAACGGATACTGAAAAGAAATAAAATAAAATTAGTTATAGCTATGGATCAAATAAAACTAAAATTCTAAACATCAATTTCAATATACATGACAATTACCTGTTGTGATCTTGACACACACTTCTCCGCTGGCATCCCTGCATCCTACCCTTCAACGGATACTGAAACGAAATATAATAAAAATAGTTATAGCAATGGATGAAATAAAACTATAATTCGAAACATGAATTTCAATAGATATGACAATTACCTGTTGTGATCTTGACACACACTTCTCCGCGGGCATCCCTGCATCCTACCCTTCAACGGATACTGAAAAGAAATAAAATAAAAATAGTTATAGCAATGGAACAAATAAAACTAAAATTCTAAACATGAATTTCAATAGATATGACAATTACCTGTTCTGATCTTGAAACACACTTCTCCTCATTCATCCCTGCATCCTAACCTTCAACGGATACTGAAAAGAAATAAAATAAAAGTAGTTATAGCAATGGAAGAAATTTAACTAAAATTCTAAACATCAATTTGAATAGATAAGATAATTACCTCATATGGTGTTGGCACAGTTTTCATCGGTCATCTCTGCATCATCATATTTCAACGGATACTGAAAAGAAAAAAAAAATAAAACTTGTTATAGCAATGTAACAAATATAACCAAAAATATAAATATCAATTTTAATCGAGATAACAATTATCTGTTATGTTCTTGAGACACACTTCTGTACATTGAACCGTGGTTATTTTATTTAACTATTTACATTTAATTTTCTCATGTTTTGCTCACGTTTCTGATGGTTTCTGTTTCACCTCTTTAATTTAATCTTTGAAATTTGTATGTACCATAAATTTTATAATCTCTTGTAGATAGACTTAGTATCACGTGAATAAAACGTATTTTGAAACTGTTAGAACTGTTACTTATTTAAATCTATATTATTTAGTGTGGAATTATCATAACATTTTAAGTGGAAAATTTCTTTATATAAATTAGTTTTATTCATTCTTTCTGAATGTATTTCTTTTTATTTTTAAGTATTAAATATTTTGATTTTAAATTGTTTGAATTTGTTTGATTTCAATTTATTTGAATTAATGCTGAATGAAAGTGATTAACGATATGTTTATTATGAATGTGAAGGACGCACTATCTTCAACTTCGTGGACTAACAAGGGTTAAGAAAAATAACTATCCATCTCAAAAACTATCTCTGCATTATCTAGTTCATATTGAATATAAGTAAAGAAATTTATTTGTAATAAGTAATATTTTAAGTATATTTTTTATTTTAAAACGAACTTGTAATTAAAAATATTTAATTGAGGTTCTTTGAATAAAAGAAAAATATAGTTTTCATCAAAATAATTTAAAAAATTTTAATATATAAACAAAATATAAAATTTGTTTTTTTAATTAGCAAGGTGTTATTGTATATTTATTTCCTTTTAAAGGCACCGTGTAAATTATCTGTTATATCGACCAAAGTGTCACTCAGCGAGTGTCAATTCGTTTACACGTATTCTACATTTTCCGCTGTTAAGACTACTAAAACGAAACTCCTATTAATGTAATTGCAATTAAATTCTTACCTCCTTTTTCTGCCTTCTCACTTTCTAAATAATATCCTCAAATGGCTTTAAATTTCTTAATTTTTAAATCTTGCCAAGCGATGTATTATTTTTCTTGTAGCCAACTGTCGATCTTTCAAAATGTTAATATGAGCTGGAAGGTTTATCCTTTTTGTGCTAATTTGGCTAGTTTTCTAAGAATTCCAAAATATATATTAAATACTCTGTGAAAGTATGAAAAATTTGTATTAAAACAAAAAAGAAACTCAAATGATTTTTTTGGTTTATCATAATTTTGAAAAATTCAATTTTCTGTATCGGATATATTGATCCAAGATGGCGGCTACACGATGATCATAATAATCTGAAAAAATGTTAAATATCTGAAAAAAATTCATTTAAATGCACAATATTTGAATTTAAAATTTAATCTAATACCATACATACTAATTTTATACACCGTTTACTCAGATCCTGTGAATTTAATGTAGATCTCCTAATTTTAACCCCGGAAAACTGTAGCCAACCTACTCTGATTCAAGCAAAATTTTGAATGACGAAATCTTTATAACACTGATGTCACTTCAGTTCTTTTATTGTTTGGTTCAGAATTAATTTTATTGTTGAGTACTGTTGAAATACATCTCTATCGCTTTTTCATAAGAATAGCGAACCCCGTGGATTTTTGGCGACTTTTATTGGCGCTCTTAATAAATAGCTATGTATTAGGTTTAATGTAAAACTTGCCACAGATTAACTGCCTGCAAGAGAAAGAAACCTTTGGTGTTTTTGGCGATTGTTATTAGTTCCTTCGGTTACAATATAATATTACTGTATATATACTGCTCTTAATGTACTTAAGCTTCATAATACCCGGCATGAATATTTATGTGCAATTAATTCTTCAATTGGTTAAACCGAATAGTTAAAGACTGTTAAAAATTAGCCATAATGAACGATTAAAGTATGTGACCATAAGAAAGATGTAACAACGGATAAAATAGAATAGAAGTTTAACTTAAAATCTAAGGAAGAATTTCAGTAGATATGACAAATATATGTTATCGTTCAAAATGTCACATTTCAGTAAGTACCCACACAAAAATTACCACAAATATTATTTTAGAAATTTAACTAAAACAAAGAAAATTCTAAAAAAATGAATAAATATGTTAAATAAATATTACTGTCTATAATTACACTTCTCAAGGTACTTCATTAAGACACTTCAACGAATACTGAACTAAAAGTTAAATAAAACTAGTTTTAGCAAAGGGCGAAAATAATTAAAATCGTAAAGAGATATTTGAATATAAATAACAAATACCAGTTATTATCCATAATCACATTTTTTCAGGGGCATCCAAGCGTCAACACACTTGATCGCTCGATGATATCGATGATAAAAGTCAATTGAAATTAATTTCATCAAATGAACCAAAATAATTAAAATTCTACTATATTTTCTTAAAACTATATTTAAGCATGAAAGTCAAGTAAAAAAATATTTTTATTTCGTTGTTTTACATTCTTATCATTTTTTATGAAGATGTTTTTATACACACACACACACACACACACACACACACACACACATATATATATATATATATATATATATATATGTACATATACATATGTACTTATACATATATATATAGATATATACACATATATATATATATATATATATATATACATATATATACATATGTATATATACATATATATATATATAGATATATACACATATATATATACATATATATAGATAGATATATACACACACACACACATATATATATATATATATATATATATACATATATATATATATACATATATATATATATATATATACATATATATATATATATATATATATACATATATATATATACATATATATATATATATATATATATATATATATATATATATATATATATATATATATATATATATATATATATATATATATATATATATATATATATATATATATATATATATATATATATATATATATATATATATATATATATATATATATATATATATATATATATATATATATATATATATACGATAATAATCGAGGTTCTACTGTATTTGCTACTTATATGCCTTTTTGAAGCAAGATATATTGTATTATCGAAAGATGCATGAAGAAAAAGGGAAAACGTATATTCATTTTATTTTTTTTCAGTTTTAAATTATTTAAAGTAAATATAGTAAAATTTATGTTTTCACCACATTTCTTAGAAACGAAATATTTCTCTTTCTAAGTATAGAAAACAACCATTATTCGGTGCATATTCATTTAAATAAATACTTTAGAGTAATGAATTAACAATATTAAGAGAAGTTTTCGCATTTTACAACTTTCCAGCAAATGAATTGCTCTCATTTCAACTTTCATGTTTTATTTCTGTCCCGTTTTTCTTACGTATATCACGGTCTTTTTCTGTCACGTAATCAGTTCAATCATAGACATTTTAAAGATACCAGTTTTTATAAGCCATATTTGTCTCGCATATGTATATGATATCACGTGGAGTTAACCGTATTTTAAAATGTTTGAAGTGTAAGTTAGGAATACCTATTTTCTTCAGTGTGATATCATCAAAATATCTTATTTGTATACATGTCTTTTATCTGAAATATTATTCGTCTTAAAAATGTTCAGACTCTTACCTTTAGAATATTTTGTTTTTCCTGAATGTATTGCTACATACTTCTTTTGTGTTAAGTTCTTTTGTGTTAAGTTTTTTATTGGAACGAGTTTGATTTCGTACGGGATGAAAGAAAGTCAACTACATCTTTAACATAATACTAACAAACTTACTAAAAACAATTTGCTGGTCCCTTTTTCGAAAATAACCATTAATCTTAAGATTTAGGCGATTACCTGTGGAATAACTTGTTGATATTAAATATATTTGTATTTACTTCTTTAATAGCAGGATGGGTGTTTTTTTTAAGGAAAACAAACTTTGAAGAAAAGAACATTCATTTTTGATGGTCAGACATACAACAGAAAAAAAGTTTCTTAAATTAATGAATAAGAAGTTTAGTAATTTACACATGGAATAAAACACAAAAGTCTTGCTAAATTAGTATTTAGGTGACATATCTAGAAAGCGAACCAAAAACATCGCTTTTCCAACATTTATGGCAACTGAAACGAAAGATGGTCTTTTATTTAGGTAAGTTCAATTTAAATTTTACCTGTTTTTTCCCCTTCATCGCTTTCTAAATATTTGGAAACGGCTATCAATTTTTCAATTTTAGAAATTTGCTAAATGATGTAATATATTTCTTGTATCTAACTGCTGATTTTTTTAGAATTTCATGATCCTTCTTGTGCTAATTTGGCAAATTTTCGCCTAATTCGAAAGCATTTATTAAATTGTGTGGAGTTATATGTGGCATTAGTAATAAAATACAAATTGAAATTAACGTATATTTTCGGGAGTATGGTTTGGAAAAATTCATTTTCCTATATTATGATTAAAGATGACATTTACAGGAATATCATAATAAATCTATAAAACAAATTTAAAAAACTCAGTATAAACACGCAAAAATAAAGTTTAAAATTGCGTGCTTGCTATTTCTATATAGCTCTTTCAATATTACGTAATAAACTTGCCAAACGGTTTAATATTTTGCTTCTATCTAACTGTCAATTTTTCAAAATGTCAATAGTAGTTTTGTGTTAAGCTGATTCTTTTTTATTGGATTTCGTGTGGGATGAAATAAAGTCAACTACATCTTTAACATAATACTAACAAACTTACTAGCTACAATTTGATGGTCCCTTTTTCGAAAATAACCATTAATCTTAAAATATAGACTCTTACCTGTGGAATATGTAGTTGATATTAAATATATTTGTATTTACTTCTTTAATAGCATGATGGGTTTTTTTTGACGGAAAACAAACTTCTAAGAAAATAACATTCATATGTGATTGTCAGATATACAGCAGAAAAAAGTTTCTCAAATTAATGAATAAGAAATTTAGCAATTTACATATGGAATAAAACACGAAAATCTTGCTAAATTAGTATTTAGGTGCCTTATCTCGAAATCTAACCAAAAACAACGCTTTTCCAACTGAAACGAAAGGTCTTATATTTAGGTAAGTTCAATTTAAATTTTACATGTTTTTTCCCTTCTTTCTAAATATGTCTTTCTAAATATTTGGAAATGGCTATCAATTTTTCAATTTTAGAAATTTGCTAAATAATGTAATATAATGTAATAAATGTTTTCAACTGCTTATTTTTTAGAATTTCATGATCCTTCTTATGCTAACTTGGCAAATTTTCTCCTAATTCGAAAGCATCTATTAAATTGTATGGAGTTACATGTGACATTTGTATTAAAATAGAAATTGCAGTTGACGTATTTTTTCGGGACTATGGCTTGAAAAAATTCATTTTCCTATATTATGATCAAAGATGGCAGGTACAGGAATATCATAATAAATCTATAAAACAAATTTAAAAACTCAAAAATAAACTTTAAAATTGCATGTTTGCTATTTCTATATAGCTCTTACGATATAAAGTAATAAACTTGCCAAACGATTTAATATTTTGCTTGTATCTAAGTGTCAAATTTTCAAAATGTCAATAGAAATTGGAATATTTCTCCTTTTCAGACTAACTTGGCTTGTTTTCGAACAATATATATTGAATATAAATTACATTGGGTGTAATAATATGAAATATTGGAATAAAAATTGAAATTAGAGTCAACAGATTATATAATTTATTATTCTTTAGAAAAAAAAATTCCATTTTCTCTATCGGGAATTTCCATCCAAGATGGCGGCTACACAAAGGTAATAACAAATGTATAAAGTATATTAAACCCTCAAAAACTGAATTAAATTTAAACGAATAGCATACATACTAATTCTATACAGGAATTATGCAGAATTTGTGAGTTCACGGCAGATCAGCAAAATATAACTTCGTTGTACTCCAACCAACCTACTCCGATGAAAGCAAAATACTGAATGACGAAATCTTTAGAACACTGACGTCACTTTAGTGCTTTTATTGTTTGGTTCACTATTAATTTTATTGCTGAGTTCTGTTGGCACACATCTCTATCGCCGTTTCATAAGAATAGAGAATTTTTTAGGATTTTTGGCGACTTTTATTGGCTCCCTTATGTATGTATATATATATATATATATATATATATATATATATATATATATATATATATATATATATATATATATATATATATATATATATATATATATATGTAATAATATCAATATGTAAGCCTTAAAGTCTATCCAAAATTATCTCTTTTTCACATTCATTAGTCTGATTCTTAATTTCTTTCCTTTATATTAACCATATTTCCCAGCCATCCAATTTAAATGAGGATGCAATAACTCTCCCAGGAAAATTTGTAACGATCAGCAATAATGCTCCTCTGAAACGCCACACTTTATCAGATGGCTCTAATCAAAGGTTACTCTCTATAAGCAATTAAAACAGTTGCCTCAACATTTTTCCACGACAGTAAACCCCACACGTATTTTCGTCGTCTCTCGCAGAAGGTTGACATTAGAGAGAGAGTGGTCTGACACCGTCCGGTTCAGACGCCTCTGGATTCTGTGCTATTTTGATCGGATGAAATAAAAGTTACGTTCGGCCACGACGACTATGCGTTTCTTTCCAACAGACAATTAGTGGGATACTTGGCAGCCCAGCATGCCCGGGTTGAGGAAAATAATAGGGGCAATTTTTAAAAGAAGTTCATGTGAAGTTCGTGGCTGGTTAATTCCCCTGTACGATCACACGCTTTCTTGAAATAAGATTACCTATATTATCGTATTACGTCTGACGAAAAAATTAAAAAATAAACACAAGCTGATTTTCGAGGTATTAAAAATGGCTTGTATGCACTAAACAATTAAAATGTTAATTTTGTTTGACTTTTGTTTTCGCTGTTAATTTTTTTATGTAAATATACAATTTTTTTGTTTTAACAGCAGTTTTTAGTAGAAAATTGTTTCTATTTCAATAGAAATTATCTACCACTCATTGCAAACTCATTTAAATAAATACTTTAGAGTAACCAATTAATAGTTTTAAGAGAAGTATTCATATTTTCCACCTTTTGAGATAAAATGTTGTCATTTCAACATTTATGTTTTATTTGTCTCGTTTTTCTCACGTATATCATGGTTTCTTTCTGTCACGTATTCAATTTAATCATATATATTTTAAAGATAGCAACATTTATAATTCATATTTGTCTTGCAAATTTTTATAATATATCACGAGAGGTTGACCGTATTTTAAACTGTTTGAACTGTGTGTCAGTTATAGCTATTTTCGTTAGTATGAAAGCATTAAAACTTGAAATATCTATTTGTTCATGAATATATTTGCACTTTTTCAGTTTTAAGTTGCTTCTTTTTTGATTGAAAATAGCTTGATTTCGTACGAGTTGAAAAAAATTTCAACCACATTTATAAACTGATATTAATGGACGTACTAACTTTAACTGGATGGATTAACAAGACACTTAAAAAAATAACTGTTAATCTTAAAATTTAGAGTCTTACCTGTGGAATATTTAGTTGCTATTAAATATTTTGTGTTTAATTGTTTAATAGTATGATGTCTTCTTTTGTTGGTAATCAGATTTAGAAGAAGGTTTATTCGTAATTATGAGATATACAGGTGAATATAAGTAGACCCAATGAATACATAAGTAATTTAACAATAAACATATAGAAAAAAAACATACGCAAATTTTGCTAAATTAGTATACAGGTATCCTATCTCGAAAGTCTATCAAATGCTCCACATAAATCATCTCTAATTTCAGATTGAAAATTTCCTTAGGGAGTGATGATGTGTTTAAGTGTTCACCTTTTATGACAATTGAAACAAAAGATGTCTTTTATTTAGATATATGCAATTTAAATTTTACCTGTTTTATCCATTTCATCGCTTTCCAAAGATCTTCAAACAGCTATCAATTTGTTAATTTTAGAAACTTGCCAAATGATGTATTATTATTCATGTACCCAACTGTCGATTTTTTAAAATGTTGGGATCTTTCTTGTGCTACCTTTGATAGTTTTCGAAACATTCCAAAGTATGTATTAAATTGTGTGGGATTGCATGCAACATTAGAAATAAAACGAAAATTGAAATCAACGGATTTAGTTCACTATGGTTTAGAAGAATTCGTTTCCCTCAGTCGGATATTTCTATCCAAGATGGCGGCTGCAGGAGGATCATACTGAATCATTAAAATATATGAAATTACCCAGTATTAACACCTAAAGACTAAATTAAAATTTTAAAGAATAATATAGTTGGGGTCTACTTAAGAATTAGGTTCCCCTTGTCAAATTTGGTGAAAATGTTGGCGATATTTCATAAAACACAAAGGCAAACCACCCAAACATTGTATTTCTTGCTTTTTCTGGCAACTTTATTTAATGCACAGTGCGGAATCGTAATAGAATTATATACTCTTACTTAATTAAAGAAAACGAATTGAAAACCTGGCATTTATATTTATAGGCAATTAATCCATTAATAGTTTACAAACGCAACAGCTCCATATTATTAAAAATCAGCCATAGTGAATCATTAATGGCTTGTTATATCTGATATTCTTAAGCATTACGCACTTTTATTATATCAGAGTTACACAAGGAGAGTTGGATGCAAATATCATATAAATTATAATATGGATACAGATTGTTTGGACACGGTGAGATCAGAAGAAAATGTTAGGCGACCATACTTAAACCATTATCGCCAAGTTGACGGGGGAACCTAGTTCTTTAGTCAAGCCAATACATGCTATTTCTGTATACCTCTTACTCAAATCCTGTGATTTTACAGGAGATCACCAAAACTTCGAAATACTGCATTCAACCTACTCCGATGAAATGAAAATTTTGAATGACGAAATCTTTAGAACACTGACATCACTTCAGTTCTTTTATTTTTTGGTCTACTATTAATTTTTCTGTTGAGTATTGTTGAATCACATCTCCAATGCCGTTTCATAAAAACGGGAACTCAGTGGATTTTTGGTGACTTTTATTGGCGCGCTATACAAAACGATGATGAAAGATTATGATCCAAACAAGTTTGGATTTTTAGTAAAATCGTCATTTACCGATGTTTCTCAGCTGATTTTCCAAACTCGAAATGCAGAAAAATAAAAAAAATCAAAATAATATAAATAAATAAAGCAAAATAGGTGATGTCAGGATAAATTTAGACTGCCCTGATTAGATTTTTTTTTGCCAATTTGGCGAATACGTTGTTCTGATGTCAAACCGAGGGTAAACCTATCAGTATGGTTTTTAAAATACAGATATATTAAAACTACATAGGAACATACTGCAGGGATATTAATATACTATGGAAGGATGTATTATACTGTTCCATTTGCGACTTTTTCTGCGCCAAAAGCAAATATCTGCATACTGAACATTTTTATACATCCTTTAAAAACAAAATGGTGGTATTCTTATTATTTTTATACCACTAAATAATATATATAATTTTAATAATTATGGTTAATTAAATTTTAATTTCAATTTTTACATTATAGTGTTTTGGGGTACGTTGGAATTTAAAATATCATTAAATGGAAAGAGACATTACTTGTAAAATTTGATATTAAATCTAGTTAAAATTTGATGTAGAAATTCCTTGTTCTCTTATGTAGTGCAACTGCTGTCAGCTTCCCCCTCGGAAATCCCCTTTCCAAAAATATATCTTGATCATTTAAATCAGAAATATCTATAATTAGAAATATTGTAAATTTTTAACATTACAAAATTGTAATGAACCATGTAATATCAAGTTGATCTGGTATCTAGATGATTTCGAATGTATTTGTTCTTAAATTTTCAGTATTAAAATGATTCTTTTTTTACTGATAACGTGTGAGAAAAAACACATATGTGTAATTAAGACAAAAACAGAATTAATAATTTAACTCAAATTAAACCATGACAGTTTTAAAGATATATTTAATGGATTATACAGTTAATATAAATTTTATACATTTTACACCATTTATTTTTGACGAGATTTTAAAATCTTGTGAGAAAGTCTTGAAACGAAAAACAGCATCAATGTGAGCGTATAATAATCTTGAACATTGTGTAATAAATCTAATGAAAAATTAGATTATTACTAGCCAATTTTCCAATATCCCGGTGGACGAGATAAAGATGTTAATAATAATGCAACCAATGCCAAAAGGAATATCCCAGCTCATAACAATTTGCCGCCACATTTTTAAAGCAAGTCTCTGCCATTTTTTTTAATCGATCACGTCTTTTTGTTAATACGAGCAGTTAACGCAAAAAGTAATGAAAATTGGGTATTCGGTATTTGGGAAGAATAAGCAGTTAGATTGTGTTAACAAAAAGGCGTTTTGGTTCAAATCGCACCTTGTGATAAGAATCATGAAATGAAATTGTATTTAAGAGATGAAATTTAATGACGCTGAAATCTCTCATCTTGTTGCTGTAGATGATGTATTCGTAAAGGAACAGGATTTCAGCCATCGAAATTGAGCTTTTTGAAGTATTAATTTTTTATTTAGTTAAAACTTTTGAACCATTTATTACTTTTTTTTGTGAATGCTATGTGTTGTCGCCAAAAAGTCTGCTTGGCGAGATTTGTGATAGTTTTATGGAAAGGTTCCGATTAACTACTATTGAAAATATATTTTAGATATACTATCTTGTATTAACCATATGCAAACCTTATGATTTCATTAAAATGATATGTGTTACACATGAGGTAAAACTACGATAAATAGTTTTAATGAAATTATCTGTGTTATTTAAATGCATAGCAAAGCTCTCACTTCCATGACTCTTAGCTTAGAAATGATACTTTTGTGACAGGAAATTTGCACATTAGATATGTAGTAATTCTAGCAAAAGAGATAACTTCGTTTTTCTGAATATAAACAAATATTTTGTACTGTGCTAATTGCTGTAAGAAGTGTGACACTGTATACATAAACAACTTTTTCAGTCCATAGAAATTAATTCATATTTCCAATTACTACTGAAAACACGATTATTGTTATTTGGTTTTGAATTTGTGGAAGGTTTATATATATATATATATATATATATATATATATATATATATATATATATATATATATATATATATATATATATATATATATATATATATATATATATATATATATATATATATATATATATATATATATATATATATATATATATATATATTATATATATATATATATATATATATATATATATATATATATATATATATATATATATATATATATATAAATGCGATGGGTAATGAATTAATTCTTATTATTTGTGTTTGTGTTACATAAAAATTGACAATATACAATTTTGTGTAGATAAATTTTGTATACAATTTTGTGTACTAAAGTTTATTTGTTTATTTCTTTCCTAATATCCATATTTCATATATTCAATCAGGAAAAAAGTCTGGTCATGACCTGCTATGGTAGAAATAGTTATGTATTAAGTGTTGGTCAACAAATCTCATAAATTATAGTGACCATTTTTAATTTTTTTAAACTTGTTAGAGCAAATAAACTAATTTAGCTATTACGAAAATGGCTGATATATTTATTTATTTTTTGTTGAAAAAAGTACTTTTAATGTCAGGTTTTTTAAACGTATTCTCCACTCAGACCCTTAGCATGATGTTTAAAAAATCTGGTAATTACATTTGGTATTGAAAATGTACAAATAACATATAGTGATTAACATTTAACCTTTTGTATTATATATTTTTAATGGTTTTTAGATATTACCTATGAGATAAAAATTAATAATTATGAACCTATGTTTAACACTTGATAAATTAACAGTCACACCCGTAACAACATAGTTATAATTTTTTAAACATGTAAAGAAGGAATCGAAAATCTTTGAATTTTGCAAAATGCTTCTTGTGCTGTATTTACTTCATAAAAGATTCTTATTTGAAATATTAGATTCTTTATAAAAATTAATAAAAGTTGTACAACATGTTACACAAGTAACTACAGAATGGTCTTGTTGATTTTATTTATCATTCAGAGAATATATTAAAAAATTAATAAAAAGTCACTGTCTTCTTTATTATTCAATATATTATTAAATTATTTGTACCATGATAAAATGAAAATGTAATAGTTTTGTAAATGTGACTGGGATAAAACTTTGATATCCTATTTTATCTCCTGTTTGATCAAGAGGTTTCTATAAAAAATGTAAGCTCAAGAGTTAAAAGTAAATAATAATATAAAAATACTATGATTAATAATAATATGGTATAAAAATATTCCTCCATTAGAATTCTAGATAGAATTTCATCTTTAAATAAACTAATCTATAACATTATCGTTTATGACACGTATTTAAATACATCTAGAGATGACCGCAGTTTGCCGGCAGTTGTAGTGAGATATAGAGGAGAAAATTTGCTGTATGCCTAACACGAATAATTATCACTTCCTCAAGTATTTGTGTGAATTTTCACTATATAACATATTTATCATTGAGGTCCTCAAATTCGGAGTCTACAGTTTTCTCAAAAAATCTTGTATGTGGATGACACTTATTTGTCGCAGAATGTCGCCAGAGGATTTTCTCCAATAAACTGAAATCAAATAAATAAATGCAAGTCGATGACGGATTTTCAAGAGATATCAGAGGATCAGCTTAAGGATAATGTATGCCGATTAAATATTTTTTTAAAATAGATTAAAAACAATTATGATTAAGTGAAAATGTTCTTCAGCACTTACTCGTTCGGGATATCATTCTTTACCAGATGATAACACACGTAGATGGTATCAAGGCAACCGGTCGACAGGAAAATTCACACCAAACTTGACATATTCGACAAACTTTGAGAAGGTACAAATAAATACTGAACAAATCCTGAATT
>CM063511.1:74346215-74348715 GCA_032207245.1 Pardosa pseudoannulata | reverse complement strand
ATGAGTTCTAACTACTTTTGATTATAAATCTGTTAATTCTTAACCTTACTTTTTAACCTCACACACACACGTATATATATGTATATATATATGTATGTATGTATATATATATATATATATATATATATATATATATATATACATACATACATATATATATATATATATATATATATATATATATATATATATATATATATATATATATATATATATATATATATATATATATATATATATATATATATATATATATATATATATATATATATATAAGCAGGAGTTCGTTGGATCGAACACCACTGTGATATGGATATCCATAGGCTTTAAGGAGTAGGTCCCGATCTGATTTGCTCTCGTCAGACCGTATTACTTCCAAATCAAATGAAACCTAGAATTTATTCCATTTGTTAGGTATAGCCTCAGTGAAAATAAACCTTTTTAACAAGATATGATAGTCAAGTAAGAATCCTAGAAGATATCCCAAGAATATGGTTTCTAAGAAACATAAGGTATATTCCATCGTTCTTGACATCAGAACACTGATAACGTTTTGTGACGTCCTTCGGAATTTAATACTTTAAAACGTCCACCAATCCAGATATTTCTAAGCTAGATGTAACATTTGATTATTAAATAACTTATTACGAAATATAATTAGTAATTGAGTTTATGTATATTTGTCTAAATTTTTTAGATACGTATTTTTGTTTGAAATTCAAGCATTCATTAGGCAAAGACTCAGTGAAACTCATTCTTTTTAATAAGAAAAGAAAATGAAATAAGAATCCTAGAAGATAGTCCAAGAATAGGGTTTCTAAGAAATATACGGTATAGTCTATCGTATTTGACATCAGAACACCGATAACGTTTTGTGACGTCCTTCGGAATTTAATACTTTAAAACGTCCGTCAATCCAGAGATTTCTAAGCTAGATGTAACATTTGATTATTAAATCACTTATTACGAAATATAGTTAGTAATTGAGTTTATGTATATTTGTCTAAATTTTTTCGATGCGTATTTTTGTGGGAAACTCTAGCATTTATTAGGCAAAGACTCAGTGAAACTAATTCTTTTTAACAAGAAATGATAATGAAATAAGAATCCTAGAAGATGGTCCAAGAATAGGGTTTCTAAGAAACATACGGTATAGTCTATCGTGGTTGACATCAGAACACCAATAACGTTTTGTGACGTCCTTCGAAATTTAATACTTTAAAACGTCCATCAATCCAGGGATTTGAAAGCTAGATGTAACATTTGATTATTAAATTACTTATTACGAAATATAGTTAGTAATTGAGTTTATGTATATTTGTCTAAATTTTTTAGATGCGTATTTTTGTGGGAAAATCTAGCATTTACTAGGCAAAGACTCTGTGAAACTTATTCTTTTTAACAAGAACTGATAATGAAATAAGAATCCAAGAAGATAGTCATAGAGATTCTTAGAAACAATATGTTATTCCTTAGAAATAAATTATTCCAATAAGGTTGACACCAGTACACAACGATAAAAACGTCCTTTTTAAAGTGGGATGTAAAAACACTAAAACGTCCATCAATCCAAAGATTTCTACATTAGACACGACAACTGATGATTGAATTATTTATAATTACAGTAATAATAACAGTATAGTAAATAATTGAGTATTGATGATTGATTGATAATAATTGAGTAATTAGTTGAGATAATGCTGGATAAATTATTGAGTTTTAATAAATATAGGTTCATTTTCAAAAACACATTTCTATCTATATGTATTTTTAAAGATGAGGAATTTTAAATTAAAAGTTTGATCGTTTTGGTCCTAAGTACTATTAATTATTGTTAAATTATTGAGTTTTACTGAAATATAGCTTCATATTCATAAACACTTTCCTATCTATATATATTTTTAAAAATGGGAAATTTTCATTATAGAAATTTCATTGTTTTAGTCAGGGGTACGTTTAGTAATAGTATTAACTTTACATTTTGCTGATAATACAATGAAACCAGTTTTTAGTGGAAAGAGACATAAACAGATCGATTAAAAATAAAGTTGTTTTCGTTGATTTTATATTTGCTCCATAAATCGAATGTTAAAATAATGTTTTCTAGAAAAACAACTAGGACATTTCACTGGATAAATAATTTTACAGTTCTTAAGAAGTGTGATAATAATTCATAATAGAATACTTTCATGAGCAAAATACTTTATTTGGAGTAAACGGTTAGACAATAATAAAAAAAAATTTAAAAATTAAAAAAGATAAAGCTTATTTATCAAATCATACATTAACTTTTTAATTTATATAATAACATACTACATTATATTTATATTTTGACAAATTTAGAATTAACAGACGTTTATAATATGAAAACTATTTTATTGAATGTATAAAAAAATGTTACGCATTTTTTTAATAATGCATAATTAAATATTTGTATGTCACTGTAATTTAAAAGATATGCAGTAATGGTATGGTTATATAGAATGAAACGCATTAATAA
>CM063511.1:74313715-74333715 GCA_032207245.1 Pardosa pseudoannulata | reverse complement strand
AAACATTGAATGCACATATTATCTGAACGTCTGTAATAATATTCCGTTTATAATTACTTTTTTCTAAGTACTTAAAGTATCAATATAGCCAATTTTTAATGTTTATAAAGAAGGGGAATCTAGTTCAGTATTTCTCAATCAGTAGTGGTAGTACTTTCTTTATGATTTGATTTAATGTACGGTCTTACGGTTTTCTTTATTTACTTAAATTATTTGTTGTTTAATCAAATCCTGTTTATTATATAGTTATGAATGCATTCTTTTTACATAAATGAAATAAAGTTAAATTAGATTTGTAAATATAATCCAAGATATGAGCCCACTACATATCTAAACATTGAATGCACATATTATCTGATCGTCTGTAATAATATCCCGTTTATAATTACATTTATCTAAGTCCTTAAAGTATCAATATAGCCAATTTTTAATGTTTATAAAGAAGGGGAATATAGTTCAGTATTTCTCAATCAGTAGTGGTAATACCTTCTTTATGATTTCGATTTAATGTACGGTCTTACGGTTTTCTTTATTTACTTAAATTATTTGTTGTTTAATCAAATCCTGTTTATTATATAGTTATGAATGCATTCTTTTTACACAAATGAAATAAAGTTAAATTAGATTTGTAAATATAATACAATATATGAGCCCGTTACATATCTAAACTTTGGATGCACATATTATCTGAACGTCTGTAATAATATCCCGTTTATAATTACATTTATCTAAGTCCTTAAAGTATCAATACAACCAATTTTTAATGTCTATAAAAAGGGGGAATCTAGTTCTGTATTTCGCAATAAGTAGTGGTAATACCTTCTTTATGATTTGGATTTAATGTACGGTCTTACGGTTTTCTTTATTTACTTAAAGTATTTTTTGTTTAATCAAATCCTGTTTATTATATAGTTATGAATGCATTCTTTTTACATAAATGAAATAAAGTTAAATTAGATTTGTATATATAATCCAAGATATGAGCCCGTTACATATCTAAACGTTGGATGCACATATTATCTGAACGTCTGTAATAATATCCCGTTTATAATAACATTTATCTAAGTCCTTAAAGTATCAATATAGCCAATTTTTTAATGTCTATAAAAAGATAGAATCTAGTTCTGTATTTCGCAATAAGTAGTGGTAATACCTTCTTTATGATTTGGATTTAATGTACGGTCTTACGGTTTTCTTTATTTACTTAAAGTATTTGTTGTTTAATCAAATCCTGTTTATTATATAGTTATGAATGCATTCTTTTTACATAAATGAAATAAAGTTAAATTAGATTTGTAAATATAATACAATATATGAGCCCGTTACATATCTAAACTTTGGATGCACATATTATCTGAACGTCTGTAATAATATCCCGTTTATAATTACATTTATCTAAGTCCTTAAAGTATCAATACAACCAATTTTTAATGTCTATAAAAAGGGGGAATCTAGTTCTGTATTTCGCAATAAGTAGTGGTAATACCTTCTTTATGATTTGGATTTAATGTACGGTCTTACGGTTTTCTTTATTTACTTAAAGTATTTGTTGTTTAATCAAATCCTGTTTATTATATAGTTATGAATGCATTCTTTTTACACAAATGAAATAAAGTTATATTAGATTTGTAAATATAATACAATATATGAGCCCGTTACATATCTAAACGTTGGATGCACATATTATCTGAACGTCTGTAATAATATCCCGTTTATAATTACATTTATCTAAGTACTTAAAGTATCATATAGCCAATTTTTAATGTCTATAAAAAGGGGAATATAGTTCAGTATTTCTCAATCAGTAGTGGTAATACCTTCTTTATGATTTCGATTTAATGTACGGTCTTACGGTTTTCTTTATTTACTTAAATTATTTGTTGTTTAATCAAATCCTGTTTATTATATAGTTATGAATGCATTCTTTTTACACAAATGAAATAAAGTTAAATTAGATTTGTAAATATAATACAATATATGAGCCCGTTACATATCTAAACTTTGGATGCACATATTATCTGAACGTCTGTAATAATATCCCGTTTATAATTACATTTATCTAAGTCCTTAAAGTATCAATACAACCAATTTTTAATGTCTATAAAAAGGGGGAATCTAGTTCTGTATTTCGCAATAAGTAGTGGTAATACCTTCTTTATGATTTGGATTTAATGTACGGTCTTACGGTTTTCTTTATTTACTTAAAGTATTTGTTGTTTAATCAAATCCTGTTTATTATATAGTTATGAATGCATTCTTTTTACACAAATGAAATAAAGTTATATTAGATTTGTAAATATAATACAATATATGAGCCCGTTACATATCTAAACGTTGGATGCACATATTATCTGAACGTCTGTAATAATATCCCGTTTATAATAACATTTATCTAAGTCTTAAAGTATATACAGCCAATTTTTAATGTCTATAAAAAGGGGGAATCTATTTCTGTATTTCGCAATAAGTAGTGGTAATACCTTCTTTATGATTTGGATTTAATGTACGGTCTTACGGTTTTCTTTATTTACTTAAAGTATTTTTGTTTAATCAAATCCTGTTTATTATATAGTTATGAATGCATTCTTTTTACACAAATGAAATAAAGTTATATTAGATTTGTAAATATAATACAATATATGAGCCCGTTACATATCTAAACGTTGGATGCACATATTATCTGAACGTCTGTAATAATATCCCGTTTATAATAACATTTATCTAAGTCCTTAAAGTATCAATATAGCCAATTTTTAATGTTTATAAAGAAGGGGAATATAGTTCTGTATTTCGCAATAAGTAGTGGTAATACCTTCTTTATGATTTGGATTTAATGTACGGTCTTACGGTTTTCTTTATTTACTTAAAGTATTTGTTGTTTAATCAAATCCTGTTTATTATATAGTTATGAATGCATTCTTTTTACATAAATGAAATAAAGTTAAATTAGATTTGTATATATAATACAATATATGAGCCCGTTACATATCTAAACTTTGGATGCACATATTATCTGAACGTCTGTAATAATATCCCGTTTATAATTACATTTATCTAAGTCCTTAAAGTATCAATACAACCAATTTTTAATGTCTATAAAAAGGGGGAATCTAGTTCTGTATTTCGCAATAAGTAGTGGTAATACCTTCTTTATGATTTGGATTTAATGTACGGTCTTACGGTTTTCTTTATTTACTTAAAGTATTTTTTGTTTAATCAAATCCTGTTTATTATATAGTTATGAATGCATTCTTTTTACATAAATGAAATAAAGTTAAATTAGATTTGTATATATAATCCAAGATATGAGCCCACTACATATCTAAACATTGAATGCACATATTATCTGATCGTCTGTAATAATATTCCGTTTATAATTACATTTATCTAAGTCCTTAAAGTATCAATGTAGTCAGTTTTTAATGTTTATAAAAAGGGGGAATATAATTCTGTTTCTTGCAATAAGTAGTGATAAGATTGTCTAATTTTGATTTAATGTGCGGTCTTACGGAATTCTTAATTTTCTTTTTGTATTTGGTATTTACTCAATAAAATCATTACATGTTTATTATATAGTTATGAATACTTTCATTTTACATGAGTGAAATAATGTTAAATTAGATTTGAAAATATAATCCACGATATGCACAAAATATATACATAAACATTGGATGCACCTATTATCTGAACGTATGTAATAATAACCCGTTCATAAATACATTTATTTACGTCCTTAAAGTATAAGTGTAGTCAGCCTTTGATGTTTATAAAAAGGGGGAATTTAGTTCTGTATTTTGCAATAAGTAGTGTAAGATTTTGTTTGTAATTTTGATTTAATGTGCGGACTTACAGAATTATTTATTTACTTATTGTATTTCGTATTTACTCAATGAATTCCTTACATGTGTATGATAAAATTATAAATATTTTTATTTTACAAGTGTGAAATAAAGTTAAATTATATTTGTAAATATAATCCTAGATATGCACACGTTACGTAAATAACCGTTGGAGACACCTATTATCTAGTTTGGTTTGGAATGCTACGGTCTACGTTTTGCAACACGAGGGCTAATGAGACCGAGACCTACAGCTTAAGGCCGATTCCAAACGGCTTCGAACATTCATGCCATAGTGGGATTTGAACCCACGAACACCGATACCGAAGGACAGTACCCTGACCAATCGGCAATTGTTCAACCCTATTATCTGAAAATCTGTAATAATAAACAGTTTTTAAATAAATTTATCTAACTCCTTAAAGTATCAGTATAGCCAGTTTTTAATGTTTATAAAAAGGTTGAATCTTTTCAGTATTTCGCAATAAGTAAACGGTAATACTTTTTTTGTGATTTTGGATTTAATGTACGGTCTTGCGGTTTTCTTTATTTACTTAATGTATTTTTTATTTACTCAATAAAATCCTGTTTATTATATAATTATGAATATTTTCATTTTACATAAATAAAATAAAGTTAAACTAGATTTGTAAATATAAAACAAGATATGAGCCCACTACATATTAAACATTGAATGCACATATTATCTGAACGTCTGTAATAATTTCCCGTTTATAATTACATTTATCTAAGTCTTAAAGTATCAGTATAGCCAGTTTTTAACCCTCCGAGTGGAACACACCGATTAAAAAAAGTCTTCAAAAATACGCTAAAGGTTTATTGTGTCAATGGCCAAAGCGTTCTATGATTTTTTACTTCACCCTTTGTCGACTAGAATTGAATACGGGAAACCCGCCCTCGTTACTGTCCTTTTACTTCTGGTTATAAATAGATATATAAATAGATATTACAGATTGTTAATTTTTAATACACATAAAGCTCGATAAGTCTCGAAGATCATCCCATAAGAAATAATGGATTCTAAAAGTACGAATAAAAATATTCTTTAAGAAAATTATTTATATTTTTTACGACAGTTATCCAAGATATTTAAGTGGTTCAATTAGAGATAGATCTGTTACCGCAAACAAATACTTCGAAATAGAGATTGACAAAGCCATGAAAAGCTATCAGCGTCTTTGTGCCTCAGCGGCTAAGGGTGCATCTCTCAATAAATGTCAGTCAAAGAGGGATGCAGTTTCTAAACAATCGACCTGATCCTCCTACCTCAAACACTGGCAGAAATGTACATTACATCCATTTTCGGAATGTTTTTCAGACATCGAAAATTGTACGTGAAAACGGCTTTGAAGACATCATCGGTTTGGCGGAATTTTACGTGCGAACCACATAGAGGGTTAATCTATATAAAAAGGGGGAATCTAGTTGAGTATTTCGCAATATGTAGTGGTAATACTTTCTTTATGATTTTGATTTAATGTACGGTCTTACGATTTTCTTTATTTACTTAATGTATTTGTTATTTACTCAATGAAATCCTGTTTATTATATAGTTATAAATATTTTCGTTTTACATAAATGAAATAAAGTTAAATTAGATTTGTAAATATAATACAAGATATGAACCCGCTACATATATAAATATTGAAAGCATAAATTATTCGAGTTTTGTAATTATAATACGTTTATAAATACATCTAAGTCCTTATAGTATCATTGTCGTCAGTTTTTACTGTATATAAAAAAAGGAATTTTTTTCTTATTTTAGGAATAAGTAGTGGTAAGTTAACAAAGTTTTTCTTTGTGATCTGGATTTAATGTAACGTAAATTCTACTTAAACGTGCATTACATAATTAATATTAGTCCACCAATCAGAATTCATTTACTTCAAATCACATTTTTCTGATTTTTTTTGTTGGTGAGTTTCGGTGCTGAAGTGTTGTATAAATACCACTGAATTAAATGTCATTATACAATTAAATATTAGTTTTTATGACACACTACGAAATTAATCGCATTTATTATTTTTAAAAATTGAAATCACTCATGCAGTGTCTTGCAAAAAACTACTGCAGATTAAATGAACCGCTTAAAACAAAACTTGTTTGCGTTTGCAAATTTTGAAATTTTTGTCTGAATTGTGCAATTTGATTACTTAAGTATAAGGAGTTTTTTAATAGTATCAAGTTTTTATTCATACATTAAATGTTTACTTATTTTAAGAACGGTGTATGTAAGATAAAAATATATAATTGCATTTATTTCCGGAGATAATTTAGGATATTTAATTATAAGGATTAAATATAATATTAAATTATTAAAAAAAAACTTGTTATATTTAAAGAAAGATTAGGGTTGAAATTACGAAAAATTACTTTAAGAATGCAAAAAGATATTACAAAAAGTATTTTAAGTGTCCGTGTAAGAATGTAATGTAGAGGGCTAACTATTTTTTTACTAATGCCATTCGTACCTGAGAATAGTGTAAAATTTCAAGGAGAATTTTGAATTAAATGTAGTGATTCAATTTCCTAGGTGGATATTCTATTATATTCCATTTCAAGTTATTTTAATTGTTGTTCACAGATGCTATTTAATGAAGTTTGTAACATTATTTGGAGATACATGCAGGTTTGCTCACATAATGATGATCACATAATATTATTAAATTAATCTTAAATGAGTTTATGATTTTTATAATGACAAGTTTGTTCATCTGATTAAATTTCTATAAAGGGATACTGCAAAATAGTTATTTTATTTCCTTCTCATGCTACTAGCATTTCTTGTATCATAATGATACCAATGTAAATATTTTACTCACAGAAATGTAAAGAAATATTAAAAACAATATGTCTGATTTATACAGACTATAATACAAGTTAAGTAGTAAACATAGGCGGATTTTTAGTTAAGAAAATATATTTGATACGTACACTTTTATTACTTATAACTGTGGGTCACCTGTGAATGACAGTAGACCCTGTATATATATATATATATATATATATATATATATATATATATATATATATGTAATCCATTTTTTATAAAACTCCTTCACAAGGAGAAAGTTCAACGGCTAGCATTCATAAAGTACAAAAATGCAGTCGGGTCTCATATTAAAGAGAACTCAGAAGTCTAATTTAAAACTTTATTCCAGAGCGGCAACACGGCACATCTGTCCTGCTGGACAATATACAAAAAAAGCCACAGAGTTCACTCTGCTCTCACACAAGTACATCCAAGAGCTGACAACAAGAATTTTCCCACAACAAAAACAGCTTAATAGGCGAATTAACTGCAATATCAGCAAAACGCGAAAACATGTTCCGCCAACACCTGGGAACTTGCTGTATAGACAGAAAGTTTACAGCTTTAGGACAGAAAGGAATGTTAAGTGGAAAATACTTCGTTGATTAAACCATTTAGAGGCTGATAAAGATATTTAGATGAATTAAAATGGGAGAAAGGAGGTTTTTGAAGAAATATTAAAGTTAAATAATTTTGATATATTACATATATTACATATATATATATATATATATATATATGTGTGTGTGTGTGTGTGTGTGTGTGTATGTAAATATGTAAATATATGTGTATATGTATATATATATGTATACATATGTATATATATATATATATATTTATATATATACATATATGTGTGTGTGTGTGTGTGTGTTGTGTGCGTGTGTATGTGTGTATATGTATATACATGTATATATTGCTGGCATTCGATTTTAGATCATCATGTCTTTTTTCTTGAAACGTAGGTATAATGTGCAGACAAGAATCTAATGCTCGACTTAAGCAAACTAAATAAATACCCTATGCAATACAACGCCTGTAGTTATCTGTAGTAATTTTGTAGAGTCCTTGGCAAAGAAGGGTTTCAAGCGGCATTATAATAATCTCAATTAGCGAGCAAGTCTCGAGTTTTAATAAAAAACATTTCCTATCGGATCAATTTGGGAATCTAAACAATTCACGAATCAATGTAATTACATGGACAAAATTTCATCTAAATCAGTCCAGCCGTTTAAGAGGATCTCTATTACAAACACACGGACAGAAGAATTTTTATATAAAGATTATCGTTTCTGCTCATGCCTCATGAACCTCAGCCGTGTTTTTTACTATACATAGAAGTATTAATCGACTGTATTTATTTTAAACAAGCTGAACTAAATTGTACATTAACATCCATTCACAAAAATGCATTTATTCTATATCACCTTCATAATTTGGCAATGTTTTGAAATCTGATGATGTAATAAATGGTATGTAAAGTCCTTCATTTCAACAAACAGGTATATCTTATAATTAAATATATTAAACCAGTAATTTAAAGAATGTATTAAATCAGTAATTTAAATTTTTCATAATTTGTGAATTCGGAAAATCTGGGTTTCTTTTAATACTTTTTCCATGTACGTTATATGTGTATAAGTATTCTTCTAATTATTTATTAGATACATCGCAATATATATTTCCTTTTATCAATTAACTTACCACATTTTATTTTTACTAAATCCTTACATTTTATTCATTTCTGAATAAGAATTCTTTATTCAATTCTGAAAGTTTTGTATTTACGGATATTTATCATCTTATCTTGGGGCTCGCTCCTTTTTTTTCTTCGTAGGCACTTCAGTTTAATATATCAAATGTCCAGACATATTAATCTTCCATTTTCATTTCCTGTATTGTGCAGCAAACAAAGCCGCATATAAATATAGAAATTTCTTATTGGACACAGCAATTTGTTTCAATAAAGGAAACGAACAATTTTTTTTTTTTCCAACAATTACTAATATTAAATTTTGAAACATATTCAGTATTTCCTTTTTATATATAAAAGAAATCAAAGGAACCTATATAGTACTCTTTTTATGGAGATATATTACAAGAATCCATAACATAATTCATTAATACTTATAATTTTAAATTCTTTGTTACGTTTATAAACATAGTAAAGTGTGTTCCAAAATGAACTCGAGATTTAAATTAAATGTAAAACACCATTTTTCATTTAAATTGTTAATTGTTTTAATTGTGAATTACAGGCCTGGGTTCTAGGTAGTCCAGTCCATTGGATGAACTCCATTGGCACCATACCAAGCCTTGGTTAACCTCAAAAAATGACAACTGGCATTGCCGTCCTGAAAGTAACAGGGGTCCAACCCGTAAAACTCCCACAACGTAGAAAGCACATTGTCATCCAAAATACTGCAGTAGGCATCGGCGTTGAGCTTACCATGAATGGGGACAAAGGATCCAAGTCCATACCAAAAGAAACACCCCCACACCATAATTCCACATCAGCCGAACTTGACTGTTGTCACAATGCATTCTGGCAGGAGACGTTCTTCAGGCAGACACCACATCCAGAGCTCCGAACTGCACTGCATCTTGCATTCGACTAATGCCTATACTGTTTCCTACACGATGTATACCAGCAGAAGCCGTGATTTACCTCAGGATAGCAGATATCGTCATTTGCATAGGTGTCCAAATACTTATGTGTAGACTGTGTAGGCATACATTCGTAACTAGAATTTTATAGCAAATTGAAGCGAGATATCTTAAATATATTAATACGAGAAATATGTTTTGTTTTACAACATATATTATGCTTTAATAAAGAAATCAAAGGAACCTATATAGTACTCTTTTTATTGAGATATACTAGATCAATTCATAATATAATTCATTAAGACTAATACTTTCATATTTCTTTGTTACGGTTATAAAGAAAGTAAAGTGTGTTCCAAAATTAACACAAGATTTGAAATGAATGAAAAACACCTTTTTTCCTTTAAATTGTTAGTCTTTAATGAATTGTAAATTACACAGTATATGGATATATATATATATATATATATATATATATATATATATATATATATATATATATATATATATATATATATATATATATATATATATATATATATATATATATTAACAGCTAACTAAATTATTTTTTCCCAATTTTAGTTTTTCATTATCAAGAAATATAGCCTCAGTTCAGAGAGCGTAATTACTTACTTCTTTGAATATAATACTTAAATTACAATGACAAGATTTCAATTACTTCCAATTTTTAGGTATATCATCCGCAATTCTAATCAATTCTAATGTTTTTCCATATTTCATTTTGTTTCTTTTACGATCATAGTGATTTACCTAATCTTTAATCCTGTTGTGACCATTTTTTACTGACCATATGACCTTTAATTAGTCTCCAAAAGTGCTGATCTAAGATAACTCACTTGAGATTTGGTTAGACTCTCTCTGTTGGTTGGCAGAGTTTACGTCACATGGGTGACAGTTCTGGTGGTGTGAGGATCTACTTTGAATTCAATCCAAAATTAGTTTCTTAAAACAAACTAACAATTTATAGACTTCTGACCACGAATGTTCTTCGAGTTTTGAATGGAAACACTGAAAGCCTGAAAGTGCATGGAATCGCCGACTCCTGCAAAGAAAACTAAATAAAAGCTGACTAACTATTCACTGAATTAACAAGCCTAAAAATAAAAAGAGCCATGTCATAGATGTATATATATCTTTAAAAATAATTAACCAATCATTCACAATATCAGAAATTTCTTTATATATTTTATAGTAGTCCATTAAAGCGTTATGAGCTGTAACTTCAGAAAACAAAGGCATTAAACTTTTACAGATTTTATAGACATTTTATATTACAAATAAATAAAATTTATAAGGAGACGTTTAGTCTAATCATGTGCAAAATTTTTCCTTTATGTAAAAAAGTCTAAAGTAAGTCACCGAAATGTTTTTGTAGTCAGTGCAAGTCACGTACAAACAACGAATCATTATAGTTGATACACTCGTTTGATTATCAAATTTCCCGAATAAAAATCTTATATACCCCATTTATTAAGAAGACGAGGGGCTATAATGAGGAGTTTTCGTTCGAGAAGACAAAATGAAGTTCTAAATGATCAAGTTTATAGTAAGATATTTGCTATAACCGTGCAGATCGGGTGAAAATACGACAGTCATATGATACACTAAAGGACAGCAATTTTCAGAGGCAAAAAGTACCGGATCGTAATTCAATCTGTCAAATGCAGCCATAGATTCAATCTTAGTATAACCATAATGAGTTTTGGCGGTGAACCATGTCAAGAATGGGTTGCATATGGGTCGTTTATTTTTTCGGGGAAACCCTCATTATACGTCTTTTTTTTCTCATATCAGAGTGAGAAAAAAAATGATCATTTTTTGTGTACTTGGAGTTACTGATGTCTCCGATTTAATGGTTAGCTGAAGAATAACTTCAGGAGATGAGAAAATATTAAATTGTTTTAGTGTCTTTAAATCTAGATTTAACTATGTAAAAATATATATTTTAAAGAGACGATCTAAATAAACTGTAAAATAAGTGACATCCTAACTGTTGTATGAAATTTACCCATTAATTCTTAATTTAATATTTCGAAGAATATATTGAAAAATATACTAAACTAGCATATAGCCCTTCATATGGTGGCATCAGTAATTTTTTTTTAATTTTCCAGAATTGTACAGTACCATATAAGGCAGGTAATAAATAGTTTGTGTTTTGACTGAGAATTATTTGGTAGACTCTGAATAATTTGTTTATCTTAGTACTCTTCTAACTTCTCCTGATACTGCGAATGCAGTTTAGAATCCCGTTGAATTCATTTAGGAAGATAATTCAAAGTTTTCTCAGCTACTTCGAGATTATCGTTAATTTCTTCCCAATTTTTTTTTGTCACAGCTGTAACAAAGAGTTACAGTTGAACCAGCCAGAGCGAAGCCAACCTAGAGGTGAAAGCGGAGTGACCCTCCTTCGACCCTATTGGTCAAGAGGGGTTGCTAACCGCGGAGTAGCCCGCTTCGGCCCAGCAACGCTCCCCAACGAACTTTTTTTTAGATGATCTGCAGACCCCTTTGGAGAGAGAGCTCAGAGGAAGAAGCTTGGAGCTTGGGATCTTCAGAAAGAGTTTCGAGCACCATTTTTTCCTAAGACGCCATTTTGATAGATCTTCAACCTAGTGTGGTTCCTTTGGCATCATAGCCCAAATACCATGTAACATAGCATATGCCAGTCACATCTTTATTAATATTATAATAAACAAATTCAGCAGAAAGAGTTAGTTTTATTTAAAATACCACTAGACTCAAGGCCGGCCGTGAATATCTAAGTCTACTGATAACATGTATGAAAATAATGCAGGTGATATTTAAATAATTTAAAATAAGAAATGATTACATGAGATGGTTAAAGAAATGACATCATAATGGTAGGAAACAATGTTATTTTTACCTATTTATCATGTGGTAAATTAATTCGCCTGCTCTTAACTGGGGAAAATAGGGCTTGAAATAATGGCATTAAATGCTCGAAAAGAGGGGAAAGGATGAATTTCGAACATTTTAAAGACCAAAGTATTTTTCGATGTGATATGAAGCATATTTATACCAATTTATTTTAGAATCGGATCTATCGTTTAGGAGACGATAAACTTTACTCGCATTAATTTTTCCCTCTACCCATTCCAGGTCCAACCGCTTCATAAATTTGCGGACAGATAACTTACGCTATTATTATATAGGATTAATTTATTTTTCCCTTAACAGAGTAATGTAACTATGAAATCTAAACATTTTGAATATTATTGCCTGTCCTCTTTAATAATCTGTTGTCTTTTTATGCATCATAAGCTACCATTCAAATAAAAGGAGGAAAGCATCCTGATATGAGATATTTTTGTACCTTAAGTAAAGTGGCTGTAATGAATAAAGATAGTCGGCATGGTTGCACTAACTGCAAGTTAATTCTTACGCTGATCCATCCGAGGACATACAAGAGCAACAAACTGAATATCAGTACTCCACTACAGCAACCACAACAGTTATAAAGCTGCTGCGGACGAGAGTTCCATCATGGTCCGAATTTAATTTTCTCAAACTCTACAAATGTAAACTCGACACTACCATGAATAAGACCCAGGTTGTTAGGGCACCTCGCGGTCGTGATACCCAAAGAAGGTATACACCTGAGGTGTCTCGCATTTAGCTCTACACAGAGGACATGGACGGTTTGAACTCGTTGTCCTGGACGCCAAAAACGATGTTCCTCTTGCAGTTACTGTAAGAGAATTGGTTTTACGCAGCAACATTCTACTGATTCCTGCTGACACAACATCGACCTATAACGGCTTCAAGGCCACTGCTGGCCTACGCGAAGTCCTCCATGGTTCGGAGATTAATATGGTGAATCCCAGTCCCAGTCCCAATCTCTACAAAGGTAATCTCAAGACTACAAGGAAACACACTGAAGAAAGATTACTAAGGTGACCCCCGATTGCGTGAAACCCATGTATGTTAGAAGACATACATCTGAGATTGTCTCTCATTTACCACTACACATAGGACACTTACAACTTGATCTCGTGGCAGCTGACGCGGGAAACAATGTCCCCCTTGCACTTTAGGAAAAATCATAATATATTTATCCAAATGACAAAGTTATAAAATAATAGAAAATACGCCACCATTTGGCAGATTGTTCATAGAATGTCTCCCCTTTTCTGAAAAAAAAAACGTAAAATCTAAGGAAAGTTAGAAAATATGGAAATGTTTTATTGTTCTTTAATGGCTATTGGCATTAAATATTATATTTTAAGTAGATTTATTAAGAAGACTATTATGAATACTACATAATATTATTACTGTTACTATTAATATTGATAATAATAATGGTATTATTATTATCATTATTATATTAATAATAATAACAATAATAATAATAAATTTTATTCTCATGCCTAAAAGACATTACACAAAAATTGACATATTGTGTAGTAAAGAAATATGTTTGAAGCATTCTAAAGCTATTTAAACTATAATTATTTATGTCTTTTAGGAATAGATAATGTATGTATTTTGTCCTTTTAACCACTTTTATTTATATATATTAGTAACAATATATTAAGCTTTAAAAAATGATTGATATAAACAATGAAACTTACTTGTGAAAGTCCACCAGTGTGTTGCTTTAGATTTCATATAGGAATAATAATAAGTATATAATAATGCATGTTATTTACATGTGAAAAAATATTAAGTATTTCATCAGTTTTTAATTTTCTTTTTCTACAGAAAAGAAAAAAAAAATATAGTCTAAGATTATTATGACGATTCCAAATCTATCAAGTTTCGAAGATTTCTTTAAGTGACATTTATCTTATATATATGAAGACATATATCTTAATGCCATACAAAGGTTTTAAAAAACCATAGAAATACAATAATAATGCATACAGTTACATTAAAATTACTTGAAGAAGCAATACACAAGACGCATGTAGCTAGGAGTAATTTAGAATATTATACAGATATAATAGTAAGTCTACAGATGGTCTAAAAGATCTCTAGTGCCAGTATCGGCAACAGATACTGAAAGCAGAATGTAATAAGTCATAATTATACTAAGATGTTTTTAGAATATTACATTTTATTTTACAGGATATAATTAATGAAGATTATATTTCTATAATTTCTAGAAACAATTTTGTATATATATATATATATATATATATATATATATATATATATATATATATATATATATATATATATATATATATATATATATATATATATATATATATATATATATATATATATATATATATATATATATATATATATATATATATATATATATATATATATATATATATATATATTATATATATATATATATATATATATATATATATATATATATATATTTATATATATTATTTCTAAGATTCCCTTTGTTTTAAAAAATTGGATAATTTGAAAAATATACCTTTTCTAAGATTAAACAATTATAAATAGTGTATTATAAAAACTGTTCCACACATCTTATCTGTGTAATTTCATATCTATAACAAAAGAATAAATAAAACTTCCTCCTCATGGATAATAAACATTTAAGAAAAAAATCCATGACAGCAAATCCGT
The DNA here is from genome assembly GCA_032207245.1 of Pardosa pseudoannulata. Classification (NCBI taxonomy): domain Eukaryota; kingdom Metazoa; phylum Arthropoda; class Arachnida; order Araneae; family Lycosidae; genus Pardosa; species Pardosa pseudoannulata. The sequence continues at coordinate 74,318,832 of CM063511.1, read as the reverse complement.
GAAGTCCTTTTTAAACAAATACTACAGCTAAGTAGCCTTTAATTGCAGCAAAACTCCGTGAGTTTGTAAGTAGATTAGGAATTTTAAAAGACATATCTGTTTAGTACGACACTTTAAAAGTTCGGTTTCCTTCTTCATAGATACTAATTAAGTGCATTTTTCATACTGATGTCTTAAGTTATTTTGAGTTATTTACAACAGCCCATTTAAATAAGAAACATTTACAATGAAACAAAAGATGCCATTTTTAAGGGATTGAGCCATTTAGTTGATCAAAGGCAATTTATAAAAACTGCATCTTATTTCTTCTTTCAACAAAATGTATGTAACGCTCTGCAAATAATACTTTTTATGGCGAAAGAAATGCTTTCATTCACTCCCAAACTATCCTCTTAATTTTTAAAAGCATTCTCTTAAATTTTATCGCATGATGATATATACTCTGACGCTATTATACTTTCTTTTCCACATTCTACGCATTAATCTAAATTGCCCGCGGCAGAGAATGTGAGGAAGAGGGCCGAACACTAAATTTCTCTTTGATACTTGACGAAAACAGATATTGAACGTTAAAAGGAGGAATGTTACTGTTACTTTAATGGCTTCAATTAAAACTTTTTCGTTCCTTTTCCCTTTTGTTCGTTTTTATTTCTCTTTTGTGCTTTTCAGAGTTACAATTTTTCTCTTCATCTGGCCCTTCTTATTATTTTTAGGTCTCTAATCTTTTTTTCTGGGGGGATTCACATCGTACATACAGTACAGATGTTATTGAAAAGAAAAGTGGAAATAGAGAAATAATAGTTGATTAGAAGTGTACATTATTTTAAGATAATACACTGTTTATCTTCTTTCGGGGCTGTTTGAATTCTTAATTAAAATATTGAATGTATTTTTTTATAGATAAAGCCCGTAAAGTCTTAGCTTTTATCATTAAGATAATAATTCTGTATTTTTTTCGCTTTCAATAAGTTAGATGTTCTTTATTAAAAACAAAATCACTGTTTCAGTGTAAATGACAGGTTTTCTGTGTAAAAGATAAAAAGTTTTTTAAATGATGGAACTATCAGTGTTAAAATATTATAATAGACTAAAGAAAAGTAACACCCTTATAGTAATTTTATTAGATTTAAGGAAAATTTATAACTCTTGGACTTATATAAAGTATATAAATTATTATAAAATGTTTTCAATTTGTTATAAAATGTTCAAGTTTGTACGATTTAAAATAATATTTTTGAAATTTATTTGGTAATATTTTAATTTTCGAAAAATGTTTTTAATTTTGACATTTCAAAAAATAAATTTTAATTATTTTGATATCAAACATTTAAGTTCTATATTTAAACTATTATAAATAATTTTATATATATTATTTCTAAAAACATAAGCTGATATAAGAAATGCGAGCTTCTTTTTTCTTTTAATAGGTCATGTCTGTTATTTTACATTCAACAAATCATATATTTAGTATAAATTATAATTTTGATGTGTGAAAATAAGATTATAGGATAATAAAACTTGGGGAGTGAAAGTGTTTTAATAGATGATTGATATATAAATGACATAAATAAATTTTTTATCTTTTCATTTCCTTTTTCCCTGTTCTTTTTCTCTTTTTTTGAATCGCTTAATTATTTATTTATCAGGATTTCAAGTCATATATACAGTATAAGTATCATCAAACAGAAAAGTTTAAATAGGTAAATAATAGTTGATTAGAAGTCTACATTATTTTTAGATAATACAATGTTTATCATCTTTGAAGGCTGTTTGAATTCTTAATTAATATATTGAATGTAATTTTTTTGTAGATACAAATTATGAAATCTTAGCTTTTATTATTAAGATAATAATTCTGTATTTATTTTCACTTTCAGTAAGTTAGAAGTTCTTTATTAAAAACAAAATCACTGTTTCAGTGCAAATGACAGCTTTTTTGTGTAAGAGATAAAAACATTTTAAAATAATGGAACTATTAGTGTTAAAAGATTTTAATAGACCATAGATAAATAACACCCTTTAGTAATCTTATTAAGTTTAAAGGAAATCTATAACTTTTGGGCTTAAGTATATAAATTAATACAAAATGTTTTCTATTTGACATAAAATGTTAAGTTCTGTACAATTTAAAATAATAATTTTGAAAATTATTTCGTAATATTTTAATTATTTTGATATCAAACAGTTAGGTTCTATATTTTAACTATTATAAATAACTTTATAAATATTATTTCTAAAAACATCATCTGTTATAACAAATACAATCTTTTTTTTCTTTTCATAGGTCCTGTCTGTTATTTTACATTCAACAAATCATATATTTAGCAAAAAATTTTAATTTTCATTTGTGTAAGTAAGATTATAGTATGATAAATCTGGGGGAAGTGAAAATGTTTTAATAGATGATTGATATATAAATGACATAACTGTATTTTTTATTTTCTCATTTCAATTTTGTCACTTCATTTTTTCTTTTATTTTTTCTCTTTTTTAAATCGCTAAATTTTTAAACAGGGTTTCAAGTCATTTATACAGTACAGATATTATCAAGAAGAAAAGTGGAAATAGAGAAACAATAGTTGATTAAAAGTCTACATGATTTTAAGATAATACACTGTTTATCTTCTTTCGGGGCTGTTTGAATTCTTAATTAAAATATTGAACGTAATTTTTTTATAGATAAAGCCCGTTAAATCTTACCTTTTATTATTAAGATAATAATTCCATATTTTTTAGCTTTCAATAAGTTAGATGTTCTTTATTAAAAACAAAATCATTGTAAATGACAGGTTTTCTCTGTAAAAGATAAAACCTTTTTTAAATGATGGAACTATCAGTGTTAAAAGATTATAATAGACCATAGATAAATAACCCTTATAAATTCTAATTAGGTTTAAAGGAAAGTTATAGCCTTTGGACTTAAGTATATAAATTATTAGAAAATGTTTACGATTGGTCATAAAATATTTTGTACGATTTAAAATAAAAATTTCGAAAATTATTTGGTAGTATTTTAATTTTTAAAATATATTTTTAATTTTGACATTTCAAAAAATATATTTTAATTATTTTGATATCAAACATTTAAGTTCTATATTTAAACTATTATAAATAATTTTATACATATTATTTCTAAAAACATCAGCTGTTATAACAAATACCATCTTTTTTTTTCTTTTAATAGGTCATGTCTGTTATTTTACATTCAATAAATCATATATTTAGTATAAATTATAATTTTGATGTGTGGAAATAAGCTTATAGTATAATAAAACATGGGGAGTGAAAATGTTTTAATAGATGATTGATATATAAATGACATGTATTTTATATCTTTTCAATTCCTTTTTCCCTTTTGTTTTTTCTCTTTTTTTGAATCGTTAAATATTTTATTAAGTTTTCAAGTCATATATACGGTACAGATATCATCAAACAGAAAAGTGGATATAGAGAAATAGTAGTTGATTAGAAGTCTACATTATATTAAGATAATACAATGTTTATCTTATTTGAAGGCTGTGTGAATTATTAATTAATATATTGAATGTAATTTTTTTGTAGACAAAACCTATGAAATCTTAGCATTTATTATTAAGATAATAATTCTGTATTTTTTTCACATTCAGAAAGTTAGAAGTTCTTTATTAAAAACAATATGACACGATTCAGTGTAAATGACATGTTTTCTGTGTAGAGATAAAAAGATTTTAAAATAATGGAACTATTAGTGTTAAAAGATTATAATATACCATAGATAAATAACACCCTTTAGTAATTTTATTAGGTTTAAAGGAAAGCTATAGCTTTTGGGCTTAAGTATATAAATTAGTACAAAATGTTTTCTATTTGACCTAAAATGTTAAGTTCTGTACAGTGTAAAATAATATTTTTGAAAATTATTTCGTAATATTTTAATTATTTTGATATCAAACGGTTAGGTTCTATATTTAAACTATTATAAATAATTTTTTAAATATTATTTCTAAAAACATCATCTGTTATAGAGATACGATCTTTTTTTCTATTAATAGGTCCTGTCTGCTATTTTACATTCAACAAATCATATATTTAGTATAAATTACAATTTTCATTTGTGTAAGTAAGATTATAGGATGATAAAACTGGGGGAGTGAAAATGTTTTAATAGATGATTGATATATAAATGACATAACTGTATTTTTTATTTTTTCATTTTTTTTTCTTTTATTTTTTCTCTTTTTTGAATCGCTAAATTTCTAAACAGGTTTTCAAATCCTATATACATTATAGATATTATCAAAAAGAAAAGTGGAAATAGAGAAATAATAGTTGATTAGAAGTGTACATTATTTTAAGATAATACACTGTTTATCTTCTTTCGGGGCTGTTTGAATTCTTAATTAAAATATTGAATGTAATTTTTTTTTATAGATAAAGCCCGTAAAATCTTAGCTTTTATCATTAAGATAATAATTCCGTATTTTTTCGCTTTCAATAAGTTAGATGTTCTTTATTAAAAACAAAATCACTGTTTCAGTGTAAATGACAGGTTTTCTGTGTAAAAGATAAAAAGTTTTTTAAATGATGAAACTATCAGTGTTTAAAGATTATAATATACCATAGATAAATAACACCCTTATAGTAATTTTATTAGGTTAAAGGGAAAATTATAGCTTTTGGACACATCAGGATGATTTTTACAACTTCATCTAATTAAACTCATTTTATTCCTAATTATCAATACAAGTACAACAATCTACAACATAGTACGGTTTAGGTTTACTTTATAACATGTCTTTCTTAAACTCAAATATTACATGAGGTTAATTTCTATCTACACTGTACGACGTTATATCTCAAACTAAAGTCAAAAAGTGTTTACTTCATTATTTAAAGTGTTTACTCAACTCAAAAAGGATTTCAACTGTAGTTGAATTAAAGATACCGTTTAGCCTATCTGGTGGATTTAACCGGAGCTATGTGGTTCACATTTTCTGTAGTACTGCAGAATAAAAAACGCTGATCTAAAAAAGTATAACTGATAGAAAAAAACTGATTTCGTATTTAGAATCAGCGCCCCAACCATAGCTAAATCCAGTTTTAAAACCCTAGTCACCACAACAAAAAAATATTTTGTA
>CM063511.1:74301215-74308715 GCA_032207245.1 Pardosa pseudoannulata | reverse complement strand
GTTAAAGAATGTTAGAAGACCGAATAGGTAAACAACAAACTAGTCTTAAATATGTTATCTCAAAATATCCCCCAAATAAATATTATAACAAACCAACTTTATCTCGTTTTCTCATTTCAGAAGTGAACATAATTTTGTTTATGTTGTTCTTGTTCAACTTATGAGAGTTCAAGAAAAGAAAACAAGAAATTTCGAAAAAGAAAATACTCCAGTAGCACCTGCGACCTCTAGTCTTAAATGGGTAATCATATCATCATTTCCTCTATATTCGGATTTATTTATCCATCAAGAGTTATTGAGCTGTTTGGGTCCTAAAAATTCAAAATTCTGAATTTTGAGGACAGATTGAGGGAATTCTGTAGGTTTAATACTTATAAATATTTATTTAAGTTGACAGTACATTTTTGATAAGGTAAAAAATCTATGTTTAGACTTATCATAACTCGATAGAATAGCTTATTCTACATAAAAAGATGTCTTAGTGTAAGATAAATATTTATGAAACTGTAAAGCAAAATGTCAACTGCACTAAAAGGTTTTTCTATAAATGATTCCTTAAATGCCTTAGATTGTATCTTTACATTACGATTTTAAACATATTAGTGTACGATTAGGTTTATTCTGTGAAATGTTTATCATAAATATTGATATAAATTATTCTTATGATGGAATTTAACATAAAGGGATTATTAATATTTAAATTCATGCTTTAAATATGGTATTCTAACTCTGAATTATTTTTCTAACATTAGTATGCTTTTCAAAAAGTATGGTTATGAAAAACGGAAATGTGGTACGGTTTTTAAATTTGAACCTTTTAAAATGATAAACATATCAACAGTACGAACTAAGATTATTGTATTTTAAAGTATAAAATGTCATTTATTTCTTTAAACACATAGATAATTGCTTTATTTGTTTTTATATAATGAATGTTTCATGACAAACAAATTAAACTAATATACTATTCATTATCTAATTTAAATACTGTGAAATTATGTGAAAGTGTATATTGCATTTGTATTTGCACAAAGGATTATTCTTAATATATTAAATAAATTACTTTAGATTCAATTTAACTAGATACTATTTTTGACAATTAAATTGAAAATTAAGAGTATAAATCGTCTAATTTCACATATCTATATATATAGTTTCACACACACACACACACACACACACACACACACACACACACACACACATATATATATATATATATATATATATATATATATATATATATATATATATATATATATATATATATATATATATATATATATATATATATATATATATGTATATATATATATATATATATACACATATATATATATATATATATATATATATATATATATATATATATATATATAAATATATATATATATATATATATAATATATATATATATATATATATATATATATATACATATACATATATATATACACACATATACATATATGTATGTATGTATGTATGTATGTGTTTAATATATCAAAATTATTTAACTTTAATATTTCCTTAAAAATCTCCAGTCTCCCATTCTTGTTCCTTAAATTCTTTTTTCCCTTCCTCTAAATACTTTATCAAAGGAGCGTTGTCGATTTAAAAAATTCTTTTGATCCATTTCCCAAAGCTTTCTATGGTATAGATGTAAATTCAACATGTTTCCTAGCTGTCACCTTCAAATGGCTCCTCGTTTTTCTTGATCTTACACTTCAATTCTTTAATTAAGTGAGAAAATAATTTTTGTCTTCGCTGTTGGGTGCACCTCTGTTCGAGCAGAGTGATTTTTGTGTCTTTCTATGTCTGTCATCGACTAGCAAAGATGGGTTTTCTAGAAGCTCTGAAATAAAGTTCTAATTAGACTTGGGCCAATCTCTTCAATGTGACCCGACTGCATTTTTATTCCTGCTAGCTGATTGGGCTTTTCCTTGCCCAGTAGCTCAGGCAAATAAAAACAACAAGGGCTACTTAATTATTGGGACTGGCAGGTATTATCTTGATGAATTACATGTATATATATATTATATATATATATATATATATATATATATATATATATATATATATATATATATATATATATATATATATATATACATATATTATATATATATATATATATATATATATATATATATATATATATATATATATATATATATATATATATATATATATATATATATATCCTGCCAATTTTCCTACATTGCTTTCTCTTTTCTTAGAATGGTTAAGAAGATGTATTGTCATCTCGACGAATCCTTATTTTTTATTATCTAACCATTTTATATTGTAAACTTTATTATTATAGAAATTATTGTTGTAATTCTTATCTTACACTTTTTATCTTTGTTTCCTACATATATATATATATATATATATATATATATATATATAAATATATATATATATATATATATATATATATATATATATATATATATATATATATATATATATATATATATATATATATATATATATATATATATATATATATATATATATATATATATATATATAATATATATATATATATATATATATATATATATATATATATATTATATATATATATATATATATATATATATATACCTGCCAATTTTCCTACATTGCTTTCTCTTTTATAGAATGGTTAAGAATATATATAGTTATCTCGACGAATCCTTATTTTTATTATCTATATATATATTTATATTATATAAACTTTATTATTATATATAATTATTGTTGTAATTCTTATCTTACACTTTTTATCTTTGTTTCTACATATAGAATATAATATATATATATATATATCTCGACGAATCCTTATTATATATCTAACCATTTTATATATGTGTGTGATTGTATAATTTATATGTTATAATATCTTAACTTTTATATATATATTTTATATATAACTATATATATATATATATATATAATATATATATATATATATATATATATATATATATATATATATATATATATATATATATATATATATATATATATATATATATATATATATATATATGTATATATATGTATATATATATATATGTATATGTATATATATATATATATATATATATATATATATATATTTATATATATATATATATATATATATATATATATATATATATATATATAAATATATATATATATGTATATATATATATATATATATATATATATATAATATATATATATATATATATATATATATATATATATATATATATATATATATATATATATATATATATATATATATATATATATATATATATATATATATATATATATATATATATATATATATATATATATATATATATATATATATATATATTATATACATATACATATATATAATATATATATACATATACATTTTATATATATATATATATTTATATATATATATATATATATAAAATCTTACATATATATACACACACACACACATATATAATATATTATATATATATAAATATATAAACATATATATACACACATATATATATATATACATATATATATACATATATATACACACACACACACTTTTTTATATTTATATATATATATATATATATATATCTATATATATAATATATATATATATATTTAAACATAAAAAGTTTTAAATTGTGCAAAATTTTAATGACATTGTTTTGTGATAGACGTTATCTTTCCGTTTTGTTCATGCAAACGCGAATAATGATATGACGTGGTAAAACTTGAAATTTCTTGCTATAGAATATTTCATTTTAGATAATTTACCATTTATTTGTAGGTAAATTTAGACTTTATACATATTGAAGTTTCCCTTGGGCAATGTTTTATTGTTTTGCAAATGTGGATTATTTTAATCGTGTGATGACGATCTAAAGGAGGTTGATTGAATATTTAAACGGTAAATATAAATATGTTTTCAAAACTGCTGTGAGAAAAACGACTAATATTTACATTTCTAGACACATTTTGTTAAGTTCAATGAATTTTGCGATGAAGATACTTTAAAAATGACGTTTCAAGATGACAATGGTAATAAAGATGTCTCTTAGTTTTCTATATATAATAATATACTAACAAATACTCATGTTTTTGATTCAATGGGAATTATTAACCGTTTAAATCGAAACCAAGAATATTGTGATGAGGCGATTTAGATCAGTAATATAATTGATTCATTTATACAAGAAGTTAAATTTTTCGGGATCTAAATCTGACCTCATCACATCTTTGTAAAAGACAGTCGACCATAAAATTATATTCTATGGATATTGTTGTCTTGTACAGTGGTCTAGGGTGGGGTTCTGATCTCAAACCCAGATTAGAATCCCGTCTCCATACTTGATACTAAATAAGAATGTACCTGTGTGGAGTTATTTATGAGTCTCTAAAGGACAATGCCCAATTAGAAGGGATAAGGTTTTCCACGTTGATGGTCTCAAGGCGGGGTTAAGCAGACCAATTAGATTTTTACAACGATATCGATGGGACGATAAGAAGGAAGAGGGGACAAGGATGAAATTAATAAAATAAGAAAAATAAAAAAAAAAGTTCGAAGAGAAGGTGTTCGAGAATCCAGTCGAGGAGACAAGTTCCACAGGAAGTGTTTTTGTATCAAATATTACGGCCTCACCCCAAGCATTCAGAAGGAAGCCCCTGACCAGACCACCGGAATATCCATACATATCCAGTCCTGATCAGCCCTCAACCAGCAGTGTTCTGGGCATACCATATCAACTCACTATCCCCTTTTACATATATTTGAAGTTGAGATAAGGTCCTTTCTCTTATATTTACGTATTTATTTAAGTGATGAAAAATTATTGTCAGAACTAAATTAGAGTGGCACCTAATTTAGAAGGTGTTGATAAAGTATATTTTATGAAGATAGAATCAGTTATGTGTACATAGATATTTACATATCATTATAATAAATTTGCTTTTTTTTAAATTTTAAGGTGATTTCAGCTACTCTTAATTTAGCTTTTAGTTATTTTCATATTTTATGCCTGTAGTTTCTTAAAACCTGTGGATAAATTTAGTACTAACATATTTTTCTGCAACGCAATCAAATAAATACCACTATACATTTGATCACAGGTTAATACCCAAATATAAACGAGGACTACACGACATTATTTAAGTCATTATTCTATGTAAATGCATATTATTTTCTCCTTATTTATTAATTTCTTTTTTTTTTTTGAGAATCCTTATTTTAAGAAAAACTAACTTTATTCAAAATGAACTCCATCGTACCATACCAAGCCTCGTCTAACCTCGAAACATGACAACTGGCTCTGTTGTCCTGAAAGTAACAATGGTCCAACCCGTAAAACTGCCACAACGTAGGAAGCACATTGTCATCCAAAATTGTGCAGTAGGTATCGGCGTTGAGCCTTCCATGAATGGGAACCAAAGGTCCCATCCATATCAGGAGAAACACCCCCATACCATAATTTCACTTTTGCCAAACTTGACTGCTGGCACAATGCATTTGGGCAAGAGACGTACATAGACCGTGCCTTTGGAACGGTATATATATATATATATATATATATATATATATATATATATATATATATATATATATAATATATATATATATATATATATATATATATATATATATATATATATATATATATATATATATATATATATATATATATAATATATATATATATATAATATATATATATATATATATATATATATATATATATATATATATATACATATATATATTTATATATTATATATATATATATATATATATATATATATATATATATATATATATATATATATATATATATATATATATATATATATATATATATATATATATATATATATATATATATATATATATATATTATATATATATATATATATATATATATATATATATATATATATATATGTATATATATATATATATGTATGTATATATATATATATATATATATATATATATATATATATATATATATATATATATATATATATATATATATATATATATATATATATATATATATATATATATATATTATATTATAATATATATATATATATATATATATATATATATATATATATATATACATATATATATATACATATATATACATATAATATATATACATATATATACATATACATATATATATATTTATTTACCCTATTTATTTATTTTTTAGTTTTTTTAAGAATGCTTACATTAAGACAGTGATGTGTTAAACAGATATGAATAATATTAAAGTTATATAATACATTATCCTTATGTTAATATATTACTTTACATGAGTACAGTTTTGAAATACGAATAATTAATAATTTTTAAAGTAATTGATATAAATAAATTCTTTACCCTTTGAAGGTCACCAATATAAATTCTTTGGAATTTAATGAAATTAGTTTATAAATGTTATCTATGAGCCTTATGAATGTAAATATATGAAAATTTTTCTTAACATTTCTTAGAGGGGTATACCTTTAGGAGAGTTTAAGGGGTAGTTAAAATGATAAACCCTTACCCTTGTACAACATGAATATAATACTTTTTGAAATTTTAATTATATTGTAAGAACAATAAATAAGTATCCTTAGTGCAATAAATAAAATAGTGCAATAAATAAATAGTTTAATAAATAGTACAACAAATAAATAGCTTAAAAAATAGTATAATAAATAAATATCTTAACAGATTGTATAACAAATAAATAGCTTAACAAACAGTGTAATAAATAAATAGCTTAAAAAAGAGTATAATAAATAAATATCTTAACAGATTGTATAACAAATAAATAGCTTAAGAAATAGTATAATAAATAAATAACTTAAAAATAGTATAACAAATACATAGCTTAACAAACAGTATAATAAATAAACAGCTAAACAAATTTATTATAAATAAATTGCTTAACAAATAGTATAATAAATAAATAGCTTAAAAAATAGTTTAATAAATAAATAACTTAACAATTTATAAGTGTTGTTTGGTAGATACTTTTATTTGAAGTTATAAGTCAGAAAAGTCCAATTACTGACTTTTCAGGTACGGAAAGTTTAATTACATATATTTCAAAAGAAAAAAATAAATTAAATGTAGTGCTGTCATATATTAAGGTTTAATTTGTCAAAACATATAAGATTGAAAAAATCCTCCATATATCTACAAAAAGTAAAGAAAAAAATAAGATATTTAAATGTGGTCTCATTGCAAAACCACTGTCCTCTAAAGGGTTAAACAAGCTTAGATTAAATAAATTGGTTTAAAATAGAATGAAATTGTTTTGATTACCATTCGTGTCTTTAAGGTTGAATTCAAACAAAATTATCTACTTAATTAATAAAAAACCTTAGTTTGAATTTATTTGTTATAGTTTGAATGAATTGTAACTTAAGGGGTTTTAAAAGGATATTCCCCATTAGATAATTATTTCTTTAAATCCCATGAAATTTCTA
>CM063511.1:74286215-74296215 GCA_032207245.1 Pardosa pseudoannulata | reverse complement strand
ATATTCATCAATTCTTAGCTTTTAATATACATCTGAAAATACTTCTCTAATAGCAATAACGAAAATTAAATACAAATATTCGTAAAAACTCACATATGATATATGGTATTTTTCTGCCCCAAGGATATTTAATAACTATATAACTATAAATGTTGGCACAATGCGTTTTGACAGGAGATTTTCTCCAGGCAGACGCCAGACCCAGACCCTGCCATCCGAACGTTAAATGGTGAACATTAATTTGTCTCCCCAAAGAACCCGTTTCTACTGATCTACGGTCCAATTTTGATGTGCTTTGTACGACTTTCACCGATCAGTGTGGTTGTACTTTTTGATCAAACGCTTATGGGCAGCAGGACGACCATGAAAACGAAGCAGATGTGTTTCTTTAAGGATGTATTAATTAAAACAATACTCCTGGACGACTGTTGAAACTCCTCGCGGATGAGGGCCATTGGTTATGTGCGGTTCTTTCGAATTTCTCTAGACAGCAAAATTACAAATTATAAAACAATAAAATTATAAATTATAAATTATAAATAAATAAAATTATAAATTATAAATACATAAAATTACAAATTTATAACTAAATAAAATTATAAATTATAAATAAATAAAAGTATAAATATAAACTATAAATAAATAAAATTATAAATTATAAATTATAAATAAATAAAATTATAAAATATTTAAACCTGTGAATTAAATGAATTCAAATTATCGATAATACAAATATCTATACACATTAGAAAATTTAGTCTTGTTTGTTGAGTAGAATTTTATCCCAACTATAATAATACATGATATATTAAAATATATTATAAATTTATAAATAAATAAAGTTATAAAATATTTAATCCTGTGAATTAAATCAATTGAATTTATAAATAATAGAAATACCTATACATCTTAAAAAATTTAGTCTTGTTTGTTGAGTAGAATTTTATAAAAGCTATAATAATACATGATATTTTAAAAATATATTATATTATTTAAAAATATTAATAGTTTTATAAAATATACAGGCAATAACGAAAATACAATAGCAATAACAGACCCAGACCCTGCCATCCGAACGTTAAATAGTGAACATTAATTTGTCTCTCCAAAGAACCCATTTCCACTGATCTACGGTCCAATTTTGATGTGCTTTGTACGACATTAACCGAGGTTGTACTTTGTGATCAAACGCTTATGGGCAGCAGGACGACCATGAAAACCAAGCAGATGTGCTTCCTTCAGGATGGTATTAATTAAAACAATACTCCTGGACGACTAATGAAACTCCTCGCGGATGAGGGCCATTAGTTATGTGAGGTTCTTCCGAATTTCTCTAGACAGCAAAATTACAAATTATAAATAAATAATAAATTATAAATTATAAATAAATAAAATTTTAAATTATAAATTATAAATACATAAAATTACAAATTATAACTAAATAAAATTATAAATTATAAATAAATAAAATTATAAATTATAAATTATAAATAAATAAAATTATAAAGTGTAAATTATAGATAAATAAAATTACAAATTATAAATAAATAAAATCATAAAATATTTAAACCTGTGAATTAAATTAATTCAAATTATCGATAATACAAATATCTATACACATTAGAAAATTTAGTCTTGTTTGTTGAGTAGAATTTTATCCCAACTATAATAATACATGATATATTAAAATATCTTATATTATAAATTTATAAATAAATAAAATTGTAAAATATTTAATCCTGTGAATTAAATCAATTGAATTTATAAATAATAAAAATACCTAAACATATTATAAAAATTAGTCTTGTTTGTTGAGTAGAATTTTATAAAAGCTATAATAATACATGATATTTTAAAAATATATTATATTATTTAAAAATATTAATAGTTTTATAAAATATACAGGCAATAACGAAAATACAATAGCAATAAGGAAAATTAAATACAAATATTCGTAAAAACTCACATATTATATATGGTATTTTTGGGCACCAAGGATATTTAATAACTATATAACTATAAATATAAATTGAGTAATAATTATAAAGTGATGGAAAATAAAAAAAACTTGCAGTTTTTTTATTTTTAGTTGTATTTTATAACTTAATGAGACGGCAATATCAATTTCGGTTCACTTGAACGTCCACAATAGCCTTGAATCATGATTTGTTTGTTTGTTTTATGTTTAGATAAATTTTGCTTAAGAACCCAATAGTACTTAACTTTATGATTTAAAATTCAATATGTTTCTCATCGCTGTATGCATATCTTTATTTGGATTTACGCATAAACATCTTTGTTACTTTATGCCCCATTTCCTGTCACTCAGTACAATACTTATCTATATTTACCGTTGTCGGCATACCTTTTAGCAGTGGGTAAAAAGTACAAATAAATTACTTTTATATATAGCCTAAATTTATAACTTTAAAATCCCAATATAAATTAAAGTGTTGTTTAAAATGTTAGAAAACATACTAGTTAATTTAAAAAATTACTCATTCCTTCATAGCCACTTGATATCTAAAATGTGTAAATCCTATAGGAAAGTATTCCTTTGAAAATAAAAAAAAATCTTTATTCAAACATAATCCTAAGAATAGTGCGGAAGACTGAAGCCGGTGTTGAAACCTACCTTATTTGGATCGGTAAATTATACTTTTGCAATAAAATTCCTTGAGGCATTCTTCAAACCGCTAAGTCTTTGTTCATATTAAACTCTCCATTGAATAATCATTCATAGTTAATCGAGGAGTATCTAGTCAAGTAAAGCATAAAAGGAGACTTGTCAAAGAGCTTTATTTATCTTTGAAAGTATCAAGAGGGCCTCATTGGATTTTAGGTAAATCTCTTATTGTTTATCTTTTTGCATTTCAAAAGGAGAATTCTATTATGTTCGGAGAAATTTTTAAACTGCATAAAATTCTCAAAAGCATAAATGCATTTTTTAGTAAACTTAAAGAGATTTACGAAACGCATTTTTGGATGAAAGTGAATGTAATATTTTTTGCTACATTCTTACTGCGTAAAGTTTTGAATGGTTTTGATGTAGGTATGAAATGCTTAAACTGAATTTTCTTAGCGATGTGCACTACTTACGAATAAAAAAATTCGACGGAAATGTGATGTAAAATCTATTATTTGAAATTATAGAAGCATCTAATCGTTGAAAATTGGGATTTTGCTTTTTGATGGTCAAAATTCTGTTTCATTTTTAAAGATCCTTAACCCTTTAGGAGACAGTGGTTTCGTAGCAAAACCACCTATTAAACATCTTTTTTTTTACTTTTTGGAGTACTTTACTTTATCTTTTTTTATAATTACTTACGACTCCAATCGCATACATCTGTGATGTATGGAAGCCAATGATGTAGAATCAAGATCTTCTGCAATTAAAAAAAAACTATTGGGTGACATGGATGAGTTTTTGATCTCTCTCTCTCTCTCTCTCTCTCTCTCTCTCTCTATATATATATATATATATATATATATATATATATATATATATATATATATATATATATATATATATATATATATATATATATATATATATATATATATATATATATATATATATATATATATATATATATATATATATATATATATGTATATATATATGTATATATATATGTATATATATATAAATATATATATATATATGTATATATATATATATAAATATATATATGTATATATATATATATATATATATATATATATAATATATATATATATATATATATATATATGTATATATGTATGTATATATATATATATGTATATATATATATATAAATATATATATGTATATATATATATATATATATATATATATATATATATATATATATATATATATATATATATATATATATATATATATATATATATATACATACATATATATACATATACATACATACATATATATATATATATATATATATATATATATATATATATATAATATATATATATATATATATATATATATATATATATATATATATATATATATATATAATATATATATATATATATATATATATATATATATATATATATATATATATATATGTGTGTGTGTGTGTGTGTGTGTTTGATATTTTAAATTTATAACAGATGATAGTTCTACGTTTATCTTTCTTTTTCTTTTGAAATATATGTATTTAAACTTTCTGTATTTGAGAAGTCAGTAATTCAATTTATTTTACTTATGACCCCAAATAAAAGTATCTATAGAAACAACACTTATAAACTGTTAATCTATTTATTTATTATACCAGTTTAAGGCTTATCATTTATGTTTCTTCAAATATAGTTAAACTTTTAAAAAGGCCAAGCGTTCAAAATCTACAAGGGGAGGGGTTAGTCAGTTAAAATACTCCACAAACCTTCCTTAGGTATCACCTAAGGCAGAACCTTCTAAGGAATGTAAAGAAAACTTATATATTTTACATTTACAAGGTTCATAGGTAACATTTATGAAGAAATTACATTAAATTCCTGTGAATATATTTTGGTGACATTTAAAGGGTTGAAAAAGCTATCAGATTATATGACAGATCAATAATGTTAAGAACATAAAACTCTTGAACAGTATCAGGCAGATGAAGTTTTACTTGGCGAGTATTTCATCCCATGTAAATGTTTCATTATTTGTTTAAAGTGTTAAATGATATTCAAACAGATTTCAATGTCCATATTTAATTTCCTCAACTGTGAGAATCAGTTTCAGATAAAAAGAAATATTGGAAGAAGTAATATAAAGATTGTAATGTTAAACCATAAAGAAATGTAATGAGTCAGAATTTTATCAATTTATCAAATGTTGGAAATTTCGTTTAAAATCTATAGAATCCTGGGTATCGAAAATTTATGACTAAATATTGTTAAAGATTGAGTTTTAAGTTATAAGGACTTTGATTAAAATCACACATTCGAAAGTTATCACTGACAATATCTAACCATATGCTCTCGAATAAAAATAGATTTATTTTTTTAGTTTAATTAAAGGGCAAAAATCAGTTTCAATGATGCATACCCTTTTGTTTTAAGTTCATGCTTATAAGATTAGAACGTAAAATCGAAATATATGTGATTTAAATTGTTGAAGATCATAATCTTTGCTTAAATGAAGAAACAGAAATTTTATTTAAATATTATGAAGTTAATTATATTGAATGAATTATTTAAAATAATTCTTAAATATATCTTACAAAATCGTATTCAAATAATAAAATATTCTTTTTTTTCAGTTTGACATACATTAATTATATATATACATACATATATATATATATATATTATATATATATATATATATATATATATATATATATATATATATATATATATATATATATATATATATATATATATATATATATATATATATGTATATATGTATGTATGTATGTATGTATGTATGTATATATGTTATATATATAATATATATATATATATATATATATATATATGCATATATATATATATATATATATATATATATATATATAGATATAGATATAGATATATAGATATGCATATATATAGGTATATGCATATCTATATATCTATATCTATATCTATATCTATATATATATATATATATATATATATATATATATATATATATATATATATATATATATATATATAGAGAGAGAGAGAGAGAGAGAGAGAGACAGAGATAGATATAGATATAGATATAAATATAGATATATATATATATACATATATACATAATTGTTATATTAATTTAGTGTTAGAAATAACCGATGAATGGATATTTATTACAGCATATATTTAGTTACATGTAATATCATTTGTTTATTTTTGTCAGTTCTTTTATAATATTTATAACGGATTTCATTTGTCTTTCTTTGAATGAAGATATCTTTAAATGAACATCTTATTTGTGAGTAATGATTTAAGTTTTCATTTTCCCCTGTTTCATGTAAACAAGCATGAGAACTGCTATGACCTGTTCTCCAGTAAATGGTTTCTACCTTATGAAATTTTACTATTACCTAGAAAACAATTAATAAACATTTTATTTCTAATATTTTGACAATAAGGGTAATGGATTCATCAAAGAAATCGATTTTGAGTGCTGATTAAAATGGGTATAATTATTGTGAACATAACATTACTTTTTAAATAATATGCGTACTTATGAACTTAGTATTGTGAATTTTAATATATTATGTAATTAAATGAATATAAATAATGATGGATGTAATGATATCAGTAGTTTCTAAGCATATTTATAATTTTACGTTTATCTAATAAAATATGTCATAAATATTCCTTGCAAAAGAAGCTTTCATTATAGCAAGAGATTTTATGAGCTGTAAAGCTCACACAGAGTTTATTAACATACCTGTATGCAATTTATGAATGTTTTAGTTAACCTAAAATCTCAGACTGCATTTATAAATATTAATGAGCAGCAACCTTTTCTGAGGCATTTTACAGACGTAGATTTAAAATTAAGGAACCACATAACTCTTTACTGTGGAGTAAATCATTTTGGATCATGATTAAAGAGTCTCACAAATAACTATTTTACGTTTAAATTTGAAATTTACTTTTTAAAATTGACTAAATCTATTTTTTCAAATTATCATAAATTTGTATTTTTTTCTTCACATATGTGCTTATATGCATAGTACTATATATATTTAAATATAAATTGAATTAAAAAATGAAAATTTAAAATTTTTTAAAAATGTTTAAGTAAATAAAAGATAATTAAGATCTATAAAAAATATTCATAAAAACTTTTTAATAATTCCTCATGAATAATTATTTTGGGGGGATTTTTCGTTTAGTCGGCAATATTTAGCAAATATTTTTTTAAAATTAAGAATCCCTAAAACAAATAAAAAATCAATTCAGTCCTATAAAACTGACAGTTTGATAAACATAATACGTTATTTTGTACATAATAGAATTTGGAGTCTGAATTCAGTCTGAAAATAAAGTTAATTTAGCGAAATATAGAAACAGTAACAAATGAATTAAATTGGTTAGTCAATTGTTATGCTCTAAGTAAGTAAAGGTGATATACACTCTTATTTGATCTTTTAAAGTAGTTTTAAAATCAAATTAATTTACTTCCAACATAAATATGAAACATCCAAGGTTTAAGTCTAAGGTTTACATCTGTTACGGTGAAAGACCGAAATCTGGATAATGCCGACTTTCACCGGTGAATGTGTATATTCACTTAGTCGTTTGGTGTATGGGCGAAATATTTCGTAAATACCCTTATTTCTGACTGACACCGGAAAATGTCGACATTCACTATGCACTAATGGTGAATGTTGAACATGTCGGATATTTATATTTACTTATCCATAATTCAGTCAAATCTATAGTTCCAGCACATGTAACTGTTGAACGTAAAACAAACCGAACTTTCTTAGAAAATATTACCAATAATTAACTTAATTATGTGATTGACGTTATACTATCTTATTTGTTGCACCAATTGAAACTGTTATAGCAATTTGAATCGCACAAGAGCCACTTACATTTACAATGGCATTTAGTAATGAAAGATTTCTTTTTGCAATGACAGCGTTTATAGACATGCCCACTTCTCAAATTATCTGCAGCGACATTCGAGGAAAATTGTCATCTATAGAGAGTAACTTTTCATTACAAAATATAAACTGATTACAGGTGTACTGATTACAGGAGTCTTTTATTCCAATAACATCAGCCAATACATTTCGGGCATCTGTACTACCATGGTCGACATCAGAGTCTTTTCTTTTTGAGGTTTGTAAAGTTTTAGTTGCATACATTAGAAGATTATCTTTTAGGGCAGCTCTTTTAATAGAATAAACTTCTTCTGTTTAGTCAGGGTTTGATAGAAGGCATAGTAGTTTGAAGCTCCTCTTCGATGTATTAATTTGGAATGGACGCAGGAACTTTGGAGTCGTCCTTCATGGCATGTGACATTTTGACATATATTATTATATGTTTTCAAAATAAAGTGTGATTTAAAAATGTAACATATATTGTTTTTCAACATTCACCATTAGTGCGTGTGGATTGTCGACATACACCGGTGATAGTCCAGATATATAAGAATATAATCAAATATTCGGTCTTGCACTGAGGTATTTGGTGTATGTAGACACTGTCCAATGTAGCATATCTATATACTACATAGTCGCAGAGTAGATTAGAATCTTAAATATCAGGAACTCAAAGAATTGTATTTAGCACTTGATTGAAAAAAATGTGGGTTAATTAATATGTTGAGAAGTTGCTTTAATATATTGTAGTGGAATATCCTGGAACATCGTTCGAATTCATAAAAGTATATTTTAGAATCCTGTAGAACTAATAGAAAAAAAAGCAATTAAATAAAATATATCGGAGGTCTCAATATTAGATCCTACGTTATGTACCGTGATTTATACTAAATATTTTTTAATCTAGTCAAACTTTGATAGAAGTCAGTACATTTATATGAATTAAAATAATAATTAAAACATTGGTAAAGATCAAAGGTTTAAAGATAAATGAGGCTTTTCGACCTCATAGAATATTAAAATGTATAACATTTAAACTTTAGCATTTTTAACTAAACAATATTTCTTATCTAAAAAGCTACATAAATATAAACTACATGGTTATTATTCTGCTTTATACAGTATGATTTTCCATTATTTTAGCTTTTCAAACTAAATATAGAAAAGCAAACAAGTTTTAACCACAAACAGTATTAACAATGCTGGGAGATTCAAATTGTGAGCTTAAAATATTTTGGACAGCTTTCAAACTAAAGAATACACTCTATCAGTAACGAAATGTGTCCACTTATAAGTAAAATAATTTTTATTGCATTATATAGAATACAAAAGTTTATACAATGAATTGAATTTAAAAAAATTGAAATTCCAAATAAAGAATGCATATTTCTCACAAATTTCATAGATAAAAAGTAGTAGTTGTTGTTAAAAAATTATATTTGATTGACCTGGTGACATAGAAATAGTTCTACAAAATTCCACTTCTTTCAATCGGATGAATTTTTTACAAGATTACGTAATTAGTAAAAACTTATTTTAAGAACAACTTAAATAAATTCTATACATAATTTTCTGTACATAATTGTAAGTTTTTTTATTGTAATTAACCTGGGTTTAAATCTAGATTTTAACAAAAAAAATTATTGAATCAAGAAGGCAAAAGAACTCCTATTTTTAAAATTAAAATTAAAATAGAATTTTTAAATGTTTTGAAGGAATTAGTTCCCTCAAAAAAAAACTAGAAAAAAATGTATATTTAAAAATATAAAAGAGTTATACCCCAAAAGGGCAGAGTATGTAAAGATAGCCGTTTTCGTAGTTTAAAAGTAAATGATATGATAAAACATATTTATAAAAATCAACAAAGTTTTTTTAGGGAATCGTAAGTCAAAAGCAATGAACGAAAAACTAATTTACTTTATAAAATTTTCTGTTTCATAATTAACGTGTCTTTTTACTCAAATTTTTACTCAAACACAAGAAATTTTCATTACATTTTTTAGCAGATGAATTAAAATAATTTAAGATTTTTGACTACTGTAGGATTCTTTAAAAAAATTATATGAAATAAAGAAAAATGAATAAAATATATATTAAAATATGCTTTAGGGTATCTAACAAAATTAAAATTTATAATTATATATTTGGAAATGTTTGAAATTGTTTAGCCGAAATAAAGTAAAAATGTATTTATATGTATATGTATGTAAGTATATATATATATATATGTGTATATGTATATATGTATATATATATACATATATATATATATATATATATATATATATTATATATATATATATATATATATATATATATATATATATATATATATATATATATATATATATATATATATATATATATATATATATATATATATATATATATATATATATGTATATGTATATATATATATATATATATATATATATATATAT
>CM063511.1:74273715-74281215 GCA_032207245.1 Pardosa pseudoannulata | reverse complement strand
CTCATTATAACTTCTCATTTTGAAGCATGAATTTTTCTTTTAAATATATTTTAAATTAAATTATTTACGAATTTTTATTTATGTTAGAAATTAAAATAATGTAATACCATTCAATTCGAAATAACTAATTTAAAATAATGATTCTTTTCATTTAAATAGTTTGAAAATAAGAAATCATGTATGTTAAAGTTTAGAAAGTGTCTGATTAATTCAAATTATTACTTCATAAGTGTATTACACAGCACATCTAATTAAGATTTTAAACAATATTTTATGTATTAAATAGAATGTACCATAGAATAATAGAAGTTTAAATACAATCAACACATACTTTAAATGTGGTTTTATTTGTTAAAAGGAAATATTTAGAATATAAAAAGTAGGTTGGTATAAAAAGGCATATATTGCTATATTAATATATATATTGGTATATTAATAATAAATCTTATAGGATTTATTATTAATTATGGAAAAATTGCATTTAATTAGATCTTATAGAAGAATATGTAAATTTATATCTCATTATAACTTCTCATTTTGAAGCATGAATTTTTCTTTTAAATATATTTTAAATTAAATTATTTACGAAGTTTTATTTCCTTCAGAAATTAAAATAATGTAATACCATTCAATTCAAAATAACTAATTTAAAATAATGATTCTTTTCATTTAAATAGTTTGAAAATAAGAAATCATGTATGTTAAAGTTTAGACAGTGTCTGAGAGTAATTCAAATTACTACTTCAAAAGTGTATTACATAGCACATCTAATTAAAATTTTAAACAATATTTTATGTATCAAATAGAATGTACCATAGAATAATAGAAGTTTAAATATAATCAACACAGACTTTAAATGTGGTTTTATATGTTAAAAGGAAATATTTAGAATATTAAAAGTATGTTGGTATAAATTGGATGAGATTTTATTCACTACCTTAATATTATTTATAAATAATAAAAATTCTGAATACATCTAATTACAAATATAAATATTTAATCTAATAATCATCTTTTTAATAAAATCAAATGACGCATATAATATTACCGAAAAATCGTTACTATAATTAATGCTCCAAGCGGATTGGAGGTTAGCTTCAAGAAAACTTTCGTTTTATAGATTAGATTTACATTTTTAACTAATATATTAACATTCAAAACTATCAGTATATGTTGTATAAAATTTAATATAATTTAATGCTTAATTTTCTAATTATTATCGTAAATAATTTATTTTCTTTCTTGTGTGTTCACTGTCCGAATAAATAAATATTTACTTTCATAGAGTGTATGGACTCGAATTCCATTATTGACTTAAATATTTGCAGCCATTCAGTACAATAAAAGATTGGTAGTTAATTGCAAATGAACTAACTTGGCCAGCACACTAGAAAATTAGATAGATAAACAAATTAGATAAAGTAGTATCTAAAATGTTTTGTATCACTTCTTTATTATGGAAAAATTATTTTCGTAAGTTTCAGTGAATTTGTTAACACTACAGTTTTCTTGTCAAATGTAGCAAGGTAAATCGATGTCCGAAAGCTAAGAATGTCGTTCTTAGTTCTAAACTCTAATAAACTCTAGTACCGGCGTAGATTCAAATCTCACTGCTGGGGTAGGTGATTGTTGCTATTCGGAATTCACTTTAAGCAGTAGATCCCTAACTCATTAACCCTCTTGCAACAAAATATAGATCAGAGCGCTCTAAATCAAAACCAAACCAAATCCCTTAAAAATTGACTCTAATTACTTTGAATAATATTATATTAAACTTTTGTAATCCCCTATATAATAATAGCCTAAGTTATTTGTACGTCTGTCCTCGATTTTATGAAGCGGTTGGACCTGGAATGGATAGAGGCATCCACAGTTAGCAAAATTCAAAGAGAGTAATGTTTATCTTCTACTAAACTATACATCCGATTCTAAAATAAATTGGTATAAATATGCTTCATATTACAGCGAAAATTACTGCCTTCTTTTAAATGTTCGAAATCCACCCCTTTATATCTTTTCGAGATTTTAAGGCCATTATTTCAACTCCTATTTTCCCCGGTTAAGAGCAGGCGATTAAATTAATCAATTTATATCATAATAAATAGGTAAAAATAACATTTTTCTAGCATTATGACGTCATTCCTTTAATCATCTCATTTAATCATTTCTTATTTTAAATTATTTAAATTATACCTTATTTTCATACGTTTTATCATTGAACTTAGATATTACGTAAATAATTTTCTTTTATACTTGGCTTAAATAATAGATTAAGTACATATGTGATAATTTTAAATTGAATCATCGATTATCTTTGCAAACATATCTAAACATAAATTTCCACTGTTATATATAGATAGTTTATCTTTAAATATAATTTTTAATTAAAATATTGAACAGCGATAGCTCAGTTGGCAAAATCAACAATGTCGTAACTGGAAGGTTGGGGGTTCGGAGCCAAAGCCGACCTTAGATCCGCCGTGTTCTGTACATGTGACTGGGGCACGTGAGACATATTCGTGGTCACAATTTTTCTCCAAGGTCTCAATCATGGTAGGCAAAGTCTGTGGGTCTTCTGCTTCGTCACTTCTTTCAAAATTATAAGGACCCACTTGAGCAATAAGTCGTACTTTCACCCTTGAGGTGCTCGTAAAACGAAAGGCCCACGCCTTTGTTTAATATTGGTAGTTTAGGGCTCAGTCGTGCTTGGTTTAACCAAGTAACAAAAAACAACAACAATTAAATTATTTCCTAGGTTTTATTTCCTTTACAAATTAACCGTTTAAACGCCGAATTAAGAAAGAATAGTCCCAATGACTTGAAATTTGGTTATTGTATTAATTAAGAGTATATAAATACAATAAAGTTTTAAAATTAGGGGAAAATGTTTTTAGGGGGTTTTTAGAGATGTTCCATTATTGGAACATTGGCGTGTTACATGGTTATTTTTTCATATTTTTCAAAGCTCATGAAAATAGTTAAAGTCGAATAATTATAAGATCTTCCCAATATTAAATATTTTGTTTATTTATTTTTAAAGGATGTACAATTGATAAATATTATGACACTATAGAATTTATGCAATTTTGGTACCGGTTCTTCCAATTCTCTTGGATTATCGAATTTCACTTTTTATATTTTATTACAAGGTTTTCAGTTTTTGATTATTTTTGGCCCTCAGACACTGTTCTCAAATTTGTCTTCGTATTACATCTTTTTTTTTAAATGACATCGACCAATCCACACACATCGAATGGTATAACAGCATCTAAATTAATCAAAATCTTCTTCATCGTTTATATCACCAGATTCATCGGGCTCTAACTGGATCTTCCAAATCAGAATCCGAATGAGTATGAAATAGAAAGGTCAGAGCATCTTTGTATTGTAAATTATCTTTCAGACATGGTGTTAAATTTATGAAAGATTGATAAATGAAATATCTAGAAAGCCCGTATGCACCATTTTCATTGTTGTCCAACAAAACTAATAAGAAAATCTCTATATATTGAAAGGAAATTGATAAACTATTTCATATTTCAACTAACATATGCAATAAGATGCAATATGCCTTTTATGTGAAATTGCACTTGTCTCCAAAAGCACAGGTGAAAGCCTCCTTCTTTCCATACACATGTTCAGCCACTTTATCAAAAATAATTTCTTTCTATTTTTCTGACTTTACTTAATTGAACATCATTGTCATGTGACAATATAATATTTTTCAAATTATTGCAGCTTCCATTTTCAGCCTTGTACATAAATGAAAATTGAACCATTGAAATACCAATGTTTCAATAATAAAAACATAGACAAAAAAAAACCCTAAATTTTACCATTAAAATTTTAAAAAAAATTTCCTTTTGTTGTATTACTAAAGTGAACATCAATGTCCAGTGCCAATATTATAATCCTTTTGAAGTATTACAGCTTCCATTTGCAGCCTTATCTATTTATCTTCTTTAGAAAAGTTGCTATTCTTATCAGATTGCAAAAGAAAATAATGTTTGCAATATCATACAATGCTATGCACATAAATGAAAAATAAACCCTTGATATGCCAATATTCCAATAATCAAATATAGAAAAAAAAACGTAAATTTTTACCATTAAAATTTTAAAAAAAATCCTTTTTTTTTGTATTACATAAGTGAACGTCAATATCAAGTGACAATCTTGTAATCCTTTCGAAGTATTGCAGCTTCCATTTGCATGTTTATTTATTTATTTTCTTTAGAAAAGTTGTTATTCGTATCTGAATGCAAAAGAAAATAATGTTTGCGATATCATACAATGCTTTGCACAAAAATTAAAAATGAACTCTTGAAACTCCAAAGTTCCAATAATGAAACATAGACAATTAAACTTAAATTTTACCTTTAAAATTTAAAAAAAATCGCTTTTGTTATATTCCAGTAGGATATGTTGTCTAATTATATTTTAAAGTATTGCAAATTTTTTTTCCATATAAAATGGAAATTTGGTAAATTTAATTGTAAGAGAGAGTAAAATTGACAAAATAAAATTCAAGAAATTCAAGAAAAAAATAAATAACTATCTAAACAAAATAAAACTTATTGTAAAAAATAATTTATAGTGTCATGTTTAATTGTATGTAAAAGCGATATTTATAAGAATGTTTTACATGGGAATTTTTTATTTTAAAAAATCATGTTCTATTATTTTAACATTAGCGGGTAAACGGTTAAACTAATGCAGTGCAATTAAATTCGCAGCAATTACATCGATACAACCCTTGTAATTTTCTTGAATATTTATAAAAAGACACCTTTCTATATATTCAGAACTTATTTCTGTCTAATAATGATAAATTTTAAAAATTCAGAATTGTATTTAAAAGTGATATTGATTAGAATTTTTTTACATGTGAAATTTTTTTATTTTAAAAATCATGTTAATTTATTGGAACATTGGCGGGTAAACGGTTAAACTAATGCAATGCAACTCAATTCACAGCAATTACTTCGCTACAACTCTTGTAAATTTTCTTGAATATTTATAAAAAACACTTTTTAGATATTCAGAATTTATTTCTTTATAATCATGATAATTTTTTTAAATTTAGAATGTTTGTAGCACCATTAGGTAGTAACTAATATTCTCTCTGGAACAACCCAATCGAACTCCTTCTACCTGATCAGAAACAACGTCTTTGTATAAATTATTACTCAACAATTCTTACTTAATAGCTCTCTTTCCTCTATTTTTTTCAAAAGTTACAAGGAAAAAATATCGCTGTTAACTAAATGGAGCATGAAAAGGACTTCGATAGAGTAAGAATACGCCAGGGAATACTTAAACTTAAAACAATGTTCAAAACTTTTGCTTAGAGCTGATAGTTGCTCTTTTTCATTGAGATATTTTTCCTGGAGGCCTCTATATGGAAAGCATACGTTAAAACCATCGCATTTTTATCTTGAATAAAATTAAAAGAACATTAAAGTATTTTTTTCCAGAATCAAACATTACTTGGATTCGTAGAAATGGCTAAATAACTTTTCTTCTTGCATGAGATCTGTTTAAACTTACAGCATTTATTTCGCTACAACTTCTATTATAATTACATAATTAACATACTTCTTCTTTCGTAATAATTTCTTTTTTCTGATTGAATTAGTTGAAATAGTACAGTTTTAAACTGACATGAGTTTTAAAGGTAAATTCTCTATTATTACTCATTTTTGTGCTCATAACACTGTCAATTTTATGATATTTATGGGTCCTTTGATCTGAATAAAATTCATTTTAAACGATCTATATCTAAATCTATATCTATATTTATGTATTTCTCTCTCTCTCACTCTCTCTTTATATATATATATATATATATATATATATATATATATATATAATATATATATATATATATATATATATATATATATATATATATATATATATATATATATATATATATATATATATATATATATATATATATATATATATATATATATATATATATATATATATACATGTATATATATATATATATATATATATATATATATATATATATACATATATATATATATATATATATATATACATATATACATATATATATATATATATATATATATATATATACATATATATATATATATATATATATATATATATATATACATATATATATACATACATATATATATATACACATATATATATATATACATGTATATATATATATATATATATATATATATATATATATATATATATATATATATATATATATATATATATATATATATATATATATATATATAATATATATATATATATATATATATATATATATATATATATATATATATATATATATATATTATATATATATATATATATACACATGTACATGTATATATATGTACATACATATACATATATATGTTCATATTTATATATACATATACATGTATATGTATATATATATATATATGTACATATACATATATATATATATATATATATATATATATATGTATATGTACATATACATATATATATGTATATATAATAAGCTGAAAATGGTATCTGTTGTAAAGAAATGTTCACTGCATAGATCATACCTATTGAAAACTAACCTTTGGTATAATGAAATTTGTGTGACTAATTAAACACAAAATCACTAAATCTGAAATTTTAGTTTTTTGTGTTACTTCGTTTCCATTTATGATTATGAGGTTCACATGTTACGGCCATTCTAACCCCTGCCCCCCGTCCCATGAGGGGAAATGTTGCAAAATTCTTCAATTATTTCGCCTTTCTGGTGTCACCCTTCAAAGTAACGTGATTTGTCCCTTACACATAAATCAAGTACTCATAGAATGCTTACCGTTGTAAAATGCGTTTATTGCATAGATCAAATACTTCAAGGAGAGATCTTTGGTATAATGATGTTTGTATATAGCTGATGTTTATATCTTATTAGCAGTACATACCACATAGTAATGATTTAAAGGTTATATCACTAAACCTTTGTTTTTAGTTTACATTTTAATTTGTTTTTATTTACATCATCGTATGTTTACTCCGTGTTAATTAAAGGTAACTGGGGAGCGTAAAATAGGTTCGTGGTCACCATGTCCTCCATGTTCTGAATCAGTACCTCTGGGGGGGGGGCAGGTGAAGTCTATGGGTCTTCTGCTTTGTCGCTGCTTCAAAATTACGAGGACCCAATTGAGCAAAGTCGTTCTTTCAACTTAACAGTGCTCATTAAAACGAAAGGCGCATGCCTCTGCTTTAATACAAGTAACTATGGCTCAATTGTGCGTGGTTTGTTCAAGTGGCATCAGGAACAACAACATATGTTTACCTGTTACAGTATTCTACCTCCCGTCCCCTCTTCCCCCGTAAGGTTAAATATGCAAGTATCTTGAAGTATTTCACTCTTCCGGTGTTACCATTCAAAGTTAAGCGGTTTGACACACATAAGTAGATTCATTTCATTTCTCGTGGAACCACACTTGATGT
>CM063511.1:74211215-74253715 GCA_032207245.1 Pardosa pseudoannulata | reverse complement strand
ATCGTAGACGATTTATTTTTATTACTCTTGTGTTCATTTACTGAACATTTTTCGAATTAATTGATTCTTGTTTAATAGAGATGATTTAGAGCTATTCATACTGCAAATTTAACAGGACCTGAAATGATTTGTAAGAAAGGAAAGCAGTTTTTCTTATTAACTTATAAATTAAAATTTAATTGAATAGATTTAATTCTAAGGCTGACTGGTGCATACTTAAATTTTTATCCATCTTATTAGGAGGGCAACAGATGGTTGAATAGTTTAGGGTACTGTTCTTTGGTACAAGGTACTTGCGTTCGAATCCCACCTCAGGTATGGATGAAATTGGTTGTTTGGAATCGGCTTTAAGCAGTGGCTCCCAGCCCTTGTGTAGCAAAACAGTAGACCATTCTGGTCCCAACTAAACCTTCTAAGGGGACAGTGGGCGTTGCAATGAGTCTTTGTAAAATATTACATTTGTAGAAATTTGTAAATCTATACATTAAAGTGGAACTAAATAAATTGCATTACAAAAATTAATTTTTTTTTTTTTTTTTTTTACATTTTTAAATAGTTTGTATATATTTATAATTTAGTTTTCAACCTGTTCTTACGTTTTTACTTTATTATCATATTTACTTTTTTATCATTCCTTATCATTTTTAGTTTTCAATCCTTTAAGTTAGCTTTCAACTTAAAAGATGCGAAACCGGAAGAATAAAATTATCTTGGTAAATTTTTAATATTAACTATAACAATACTGTACCATATTTAGATTGAACTACAATTTTTTAAATAAAATTTGAATTTTAATTTCAACTTTTAATTTTTAATTTTTTTAAAAATTTTATTTAGTTTTTTTTTTAATTTTAAAATAATTTGTAAATATTAAAAATTTATTTTCAGCCTATTTATATATTTTTACTTTATTATCATTTTTCCTTTTTTTTATCATGTATTATCTTTTTAGTTATTAATGCAAATTCTAATCCTTAAATTTCAATTTAAAATATTCGAGACTAAAAGAATAAATTTATCTAGGTAAATTTTCAACTATAATCAGAACAATACTGTAGTATATTTCGATTTTACTACAATTTTTTAAAATAAAATTTAAATTTAAATTAAATTTTTAAATTTTTAAAATTAACATAAACATATAACATAACAAACACATAACATAATTAAAAAACATAATTTTTTTTTAAATTTGTAAATATTTAATATTAATTTACAGCCTGTTCTTACGTTTTTACTTTATTATTCTTTTTACTTTTTTGTCATGCATTATCATTTTTAGTTTCTAATGCGAATTCTAATCCTTAAATTTTAAATTAAAATATTCGAGACTAAAAGAATAAATTTATCTTGGTAAATTTTCAGTTATAATCAGAACAATACTGTAGTATATTTCGATTATACTACAATTTTTTAAATAAAATTTAAATTTAAATTAAATTTTTAAATTTTTAAAATTAACATAAACATATAACATAACAAACACATAACATAATTAAAAAAAATTTTTTTTAATTTGTAAATATTTAAAATTAATTTACAGCCTGTTCTTACGTTTTTACTTTATTATTATTTTTACTTTTTTATCATGCACTATCATTTTTAGTTTCTAATGAAAATTCTAATCCTTAAAGTTAAATTTCTATTCAAAAGATGCGAAACAGGAAAAATAAATTTATCTTCTTAAATTTTCAATTCTAACCAGTACAACGGTATATTTTGATTGAAAGCCATTTTGAAATAATAATCATTTATGAATTCAATAACAACAATTTTTACTGTTTGATAATAAATGATAACTTTTTCTGAATAATATATTTTAAATGATGGGCACTTTAGTAATATTTTATTTTTTATAAATTCATTTGCAAAATTTGATCACATAAAACGTTTTCTGTCATATACTCTATTGCACCATAAAAACATTCAAACTTGCCGATATTTTTTTAACTCAGACTAAAAGTATAAAGTAACAGTTGTAATTTGTTAAATTTTGAATTTAAATCCTAACACCTTAATTGAAACATCATTTTAAAAGATAATAATATGTAATCCTGTTCTTACGTTTTTATTTTATAATCATTTTTACTTTTTTATCATGTATTATCATTTTTAGTTCCCAATTTAAATTTTAATCCTTAAATTTAAATTTCAACTCAAAAGATGCGAAACTGGAGGAATAAATTATTTTAGTAAATTTTCAATTATAACCAGAAAAATACTGTAGTGTATTTTGATTATACTACAATTTTTAAATATAATTTAAATTTAAATTTTTAAGTTTTTAAAATTTGTTAAATAGTTTTTAAATATTTCAAATTAATTTTCAGACTGTTCTTACGTTTTACTTTATTATTTTTTTACTTTTTTTATCATTCATTATCATTTTTAGTTTCTAAATATTCCTTAAAGTTAAATTTCAACTCAAAAGATGCGAAACTGGAAAAATAACTTTATCTTTTTAAATATTTAATTCTAACCAGTACAAAGGTATATTTTGATTGAAAGCCATTTTGAAATAATTATTATTTATGAAGTCAATAACAATAATTTTTACTGTTTGATAATAAATGATAACTTTTTCTGAATAATAAATTTTAAATGACCGGCACCTTAGTAAAAATTTATTTTTTCTAAACTCATTTCCAAAATTTGATCACATAAAACGTTTTCTGTCATATACTCTATTGCACCATAAAAACATTCAAACTTGCCGATATTTTTTTAACTCAGGCTAAAAGTATAAAGCAACTGTTGAAATATATAATCGCACTCTTACTTCACGACTTCGCCGATTATTGTTGACATAAGTAATAGCTTTCTTTGACGTACGAGGTTTTCTTTAGTTGATCCTTTTCTGTTTTGATTGGCTGTGTCTAATTAGTTTTGTTTGTGCCTGTAATTTGATTGGCTGGACGCAGGATCTTAAAACTATAAAAGCCCAATGTACCTCGTATTTCTTGATTATTTTGGTGTTTTCAATAAAAGGTGTTTGTGATCTGCGGCTTTTCATTATGCTTCAAAAGTAACAGTTGTAATTTGTTAAATATTTGAATTTAAATCCAAACACCTTAATTGAAACATCATTTTAAAAGATAATAGTATGTAATCCTGTTCTTACGTTTTTATTTTATTATCATTTTTACTTTTTTATCATGTATTATCATTTTTAGTTCCCAATTTAAATTCTAATCCTTAAATTTAAATTTCAACTCAAAAGATGCGAAACTGGAAGAATAAATTATTTTAGTAAATTTTCAATTATAACTAAAAACAATACTGTAGTATATTTTGATTATACTACAATTTTTAAATATAATTTAAATTTAAATTTTTAAAGTTTTTAAATTTGTTAAATAGTTTTTAAATATTTAAAATTAATTTTCAGACTGTTCGTATGTTTTTACTTTATTATCATTTTTACTTTTTTATCATGTGTTATCATTTTTAGTTTCGAATACAAATTCTAATCGTAAAGTTAAATTTATACACTAAAGATACCAAACTGGATAAATAAATTTATCTTGGTAAATTTTCACTTATAACCAGAACAACAGTATATTTCGATTGAAAGCCATTTGAAATAATAATTATTTATGAAGTCCAAAACAATAATATTTATTGTTTGATAATAAATGATATTTTTTTAAGAATAATCAATTTTAAATGACGGACGCCTTAGTAAAATATTTTTTCTAAACTCATTTCCAAAATGTGATCACTTAAATCAGTGTTTATTACCTTTTTGGCACAATGGACCACTTTAAAAATTTTAAATATGTCACGGACCCCTCTGCGAAAAACAAAATTGCTTAAACATCATTTATTACAAAAAAAAAATCTGTTTTATTATTTAATTATTTTAATATTTTAATTTCAATAGTATAAAAAATTTGAAGAAGAAATTTAAATTTTTAATGTGAAGGCTGTTGCTGCTTTTCCTTGATTAACAGATTGAATTGAAGGATGGTTTTCGACAAAGCAACGAGCATATCATGTTCGATATTCAGACGATTTCGATGTTTCGTTTTTATTGTGACAAGTGTGGAAAATCCCGCTTCGCAAAGATATACTGTAGCAAACGGAATAATGGCTGCCATAGCTCGTTTTACAAGCAATGGGTAGGCTTCTATTAAAGAAGACCAAAACTCTCCAATAGTTTTTGAATCGAAATCCATTTTTAACAAGGACTTCGTTTTCAAACCAATTAGCTGATCTTTGGCAAGGTTCATGCCATCGATACAGTCATTATCACAAATTTATTCCATCCGAATTGAAATATTTTTCAAATGAATCTTGAAGTACTTCCAGGTGTTCTCACATTTCATTTTTCAAGTTATTCAACAACAAACTATCTTGCCGAGATCCATTTTCAAAAAAGTACTTCGTTCAACATTTGAAAGTTTGCATATATCCCACTATGAATTCTAATTTTCCAAAGTGACATTTTCAATAAAAAATGCCTGTAGTTTCTCAGTGGAAATATTAAAACAAATATTTTGTTTTAAAAATTTGCAAGAACTTAACGTCACTTTATTTCCAAGTGAAGTAAAATTCAAAGGCTACTTTGTGTTTCTAAAAATTTCAAATTTTACATGGTTTGCGAATGTTTTTTTCCTCGTATTGTAAAGGTCCTCTTGGGAAATGGTAGACAGATGGCTTACAGAGGTTGAGAAAAAAAGTTTTTTTTTAAATATTGATGCAAACATTTTAAAAATTAGGAGCAGTCAGCGGACCCCCAAAATATGAACCATGAACCCCCAAGGGGTCCATGAACCACAGGTTTACCCCTTCCGGTAAAATGACGAGTCTAGCTCGTCATTGCTTTTTCATTCCATACCGCACAATGACGAGCTACACTTGTCATGCGACTAATGTTACTGATAAATATGATAATTTAGTTTAAAATTTCTAGTGTACTGAATTTAGCAACACTTTTGTTACTTGTGGAAATCCCAGGTCACTATTACATATTGTTTATTTAAAGTTTCTTGGTACAAGCCACTGCCAAATTGATGGGTCAGAATAAAAGAAAACCTACTAAGAAATGCCGTGTGTGTTACAAGAATCAAATTAGAATTTAGACTCCCTGGCGATGTAAACAATTCAGAATTCATTTGCACTTTGTTTTGAAAAGTACCACTAGCTGGAAGACTATTATCTTAATTTTACCGTTTCTGATACTTAACACTATGTAAAAAGTGGATTTTAATTAAGAATATGTAAGAATTGTAAAATAAAACACGTTTTTTAAACAAAAGATAAGTGGTTACTTCACGCATAGTTTTTCATTATTAAATCGTACTGGAAGGGGTTAAGAAACCCTGACTTAAATAGTTACTTTTCATATTATCTAGTGTACCATAAAAAGTTCAAACTATGCCGATATCTTTTTATTCAGACTAAAAATATAAAGCATTAGATGTCTTTTGTTAATTTTGAATTTAAATACTAACGCCTAAATTGAAACATCACTTTAAAAGATTACAATATGTAATGATAAAATTTATTTAATAATTTTTTTCACTATATTCAAAGCAACGAGCATTAAATTTCGTTTTTCGTATTTACAATCTGTTCCTCTCACAGAACTGAAATGAAAGTAAAATTAAAGTTATAAATCCTTTTCACCCAGCTTGCATACTTCATAGAAATGAATCTTCAGCAGTTTCTTAATTCGCTTCTTGGTTTCTCTAAACAGGATATGCAATGTTTCCTAATACTCTTTAAGCAGGAAATGTTATACGTAACTACAAGTCTAAGCTGCATTACTCAAGGTATTTTGTTGGGCTCACCACCTTGACTTTGAATAATTCTAAAGGGCTAGAACTTATTTACCTTATTAATCCACAAGGGAATACATTACTAGCAGAAAATATGCTTGTTATGCTTGTAATTTCAAAGCTAAATAGAAGGACGGATGTGGTAGAGGATTTTTAATCTGAAATTGCAGTATATCCAATCCGGCGGTGTAGAAGGCTATTAGAATTGCACATAAAAGGGAGAAATATCACGAAATGAATTCCGTTTTCTAACATGCTAATGTGAAATAGTTCAGTATAGAAAACTCACTATGGATAACTCCCGTAAAATATTTATTTTTGTGAGTACTAATTCTCTATATCTTTATCAAGGCTCATGCTTTCTGTCTGTGTTAATATTTCGGAATTATACTAGAGTTGCTTTCTTATATAAAATACCAAAACCCATCCGATAATTAATGTTATTAACACATTATGTGCGGGTACATGTCACAGCGGAACTGTACCGGGGGCGGGCGTTTTGCGCGTAAATTTAGTTATTCAGTTCAATCTCAATAGATCGAAAATTATTTAATTTTTTAAACCAACTTTTCGTATTTTATATTGAAATATATAAAAAAATATATAAATAGAAATGACAAGCATAAGATTTTATATACAAAAATATGCTTTTACTGGATAAATTTATTATAGTTTCTTATATATGAAAAATCAAACAGAAATAGTAGTATTTACTTTTAATTTTTTCGAATTATGTTATATATAAACGTTTTTACATTATAAAAAATTAAAAGACAAGAATATTCGGCTTCGTTTTCCTGTATATACCGTAATCTTTTTACCCACAAACAAATGATGCTGTTACACTAATCCATACTAGTACGTGACCCGTGCTCATGTACCAATCCCAGAAAACGTACTAGTACTTGTGCTCATTCAAGTATCAACAGCCAGAAAGAGTACTAGTACGTGTCACGCAAACAATGTGTTAAGATACTGGTTGAGAGAATCAGGATTACCCTATACTTGGCAATTTAATATGAACTCATAATACAAGATTGATTTTATATATCTTATAAATCCCTTCTTAGATACACTAAGAAAAACTAAACTGTGTAGTTGCTACAACAGTTATGTATTGCGTGGACAATTTTGTTTCTAATTAAACATACGCAAAAACATATAACTAATCATAATTACTGCTACTATTGTCACTGTATAAAGTTCTAGTCATATAATGAAACATCAGCGATCATGAGAATACTTGAACTTTGATTTTGTGCTGGTTTTCAATAGCAGTGTTTCTACCTTGACTGATCATCAACGGCTGGAATCTAGGTGATATTTAATGATATTAGATTATTGGTGGTGATAATGAAGAAAAATGTGACTGACAATTTTTTAAACTCTGTTTATTTGTGTTGATTTCTCATATGAAGCTTATAGTAATAGTAGGAATTTTAGACATGTCAAATCTAATAGTAGAGAGTAAGGATCAACTTGATGAGATAGAAGTTTCTTTCAGGTTGCAGTGTATGTCATTTATTGATTGAATAGCTTGGTAAAACTATTTGAGTAGATTATATTTATGAAGAAGACGCTCACTTTATGTGAAAGTGAACAGTGCTGATATTAGGGACTGCTGATATGGTTTGGTTTAGCTTGGCGCACTACAGTCTACTTTTTTACAACAGGAGGGCTAATGAGACAGATACCTACTGCTTAAAGCCGATTCCAAATAGCTACGAATATCCATTCTACAGTGGGATTCGAACCCACTAACTCTGGTAAGAAGGCCAGCACTCTAACCATTCAGAAAATCATTCGGCACTGTTGATATGAATTCACATCATTTGCTGTTCTACTTCTGGTTTCCGTTGACATGAACTTTTATTATTTCAATTTTTATTTCTCCTGGTAGCTCATATGAATTAATTATATTTAAATTTTTTTTCTGGCTGCTGTTGACTTTTCTCTTCCTGCAATTTCTGTTTTTGGATGTGGCATCATCATCATATACATTCGTTATTGTAAGAAAAAAAAAAGAATATGAGAGAGAAATGTAACTTACGTAATTTCGTTAGTGCTTTATTTATGGGTGCACTTTGATATTTCAGTGATTTTATCGTTGAATCTGGTAGCATTAAATTTTTATCTCTGTGGGATTGTACAAGACCTGGGCAATAATTTGATCTTTACTTTAACATGTTTTAGATGTTAAAATTTTCTCTCGTTGTTATTACGTGCTCTCTCATATAAATCTCAAAATTAATTGGATATGACTATTCAATTCTATTGATAGATATTCTCAAGGTCCGGAAGCTTTAAAATTTCATCATTTATAGCAGTACTCAATATAAAAAAGCACAAAAATTACATGTCGAGAAATTGTATCACTAGTTTCTTATAAGCCACATGAATCTATCCGATTGTTGTAATAATTGAGTAAAGCTATCAATTAAAGGTTATAAACTATTTTAAAACATTATAGTACATATAATTTAAACGGCTTCATTTATCTAAGCAAATATTCCCTACGAGCATCTCATACTCTGATTTCAATCAGCATTGTTTTAGACCTTTTAAAGGTTGACTGCCTAAACTGCCTGAATGTGAATTTTAAAGTCAAATAAATATCGTCAAAAATATAATCTGGAATCATTGCAGTTCATTTACTTGTAGATCATTTAACTTTTATAGATCAAATAAAACTTTTAAGTCCTAGAATCTACATAATAATTATGGAAATATTAAGGTTATTAAGTATACTCTACATATATCAAGAGGAAAACGCATTGATTTAATTATACAACGTATGTATCAAATAGTAACCAGATTTAAATAGAGAAAGACTGCTTGGTAAATCCGCAAATATTGATCCTGCATTTGTTATCTTACTGTAAACAACGTGGATACTCTGAAATGTTTGTTTTAAATCAGTAACCTCATTCTAGCCTACAAATATTACTGGGTTAATGCATTAATAATCATTGTAAATATCTTCTTGAAATATTAAATAAAGTTCCATTTTGAATACGTTGTCTAATGAATGATTAAAAACCTGAAAAATAATTATTACGTACACTGTACGCCATTATGTAAACTCTATAAAAAAGAAAATGTTTTCAATAAGAATACTCATCTGTTTTATAAACTTATCAGTAAAATATATATAATACTAGAATACCCGACAGACGTTGTCCTGTTTTAATGCGGTAAATCCAAATATTTTAAAATGTTTTTAACTCTTTAATGCCCAAGTCATTTCTGCCGATTACATTTCGGAGCCTATCTTAAATCTAAGTTAATACGGACTGCACAGAACGAAATAAATATGAAGATCAAACAATTTTGAATACTAGAGCATGTCACGTTAGTGATCCGTTATCATTTTAAACATAGAGTGACATTTATAAAAATAAAGGAAAAACTTCCTGAAAAAAGATTTATTCGATATTGCAGGTAAAATAATCTCTGCATAATGCTGTAGTGTAATGGAAAAAGCAAATTTGTCATGATCTCAGTCTGTACCTGCCGAAAAAGTGAATTTATGAGCGCTGATCGAAAAATCACAAAATCTAGATCTAAATGAAAAAAAATATAAATAGAAATTACTTGAAAATTTCGTAGATTGTTTATAAGATTGCCCATTATCTACTCTGAAAAGGAAAATGTGTTCTAAGAAAACATAAAAACTCTACAAGCTATTTTTTAGCCGTATGTAAAATGATACGCCAGGCATTAAAGGGTTAAATAGATTATAAATTGGACCACTTTGATAGAAAAGTAAGAATATATATTTTAAAAATACTTAACGCCATCACTTGTACAGTTATCACAAACGTATATTAGATTAAAGTAAAACATGTACTGTACGGGGTTTCGATCCTGGAACTTCTTGTACTGAAGCCCGTTGTGCCGACCACTGCACTACAGATAGTTTGGGAGAGATGAGTTTCAAGTGCCATTATAAAAACCGTAATAATCGAGAAATTCTGGATTTATAATAAACATTATATCGTATCGAAATGTGAATTAAACCATTCTCGAATCAACTTAATTACAGGCACAAAATTTTATCAAAATTAGTCCAGCCGTTTAGAAGGACTCCTATTACAACTATGTACGCTGACGTCGGTACCATTTCGAATATAATTCGTATAACTCTAGCACTTTATTAGCCGTGTGCAAAAAGTAGACCGTAGCGCTCCACAAAAAAAATAAGATTATTATAAAAACATAAAGAGAGAAGAATTTCATATATAAAATTTAGTATGTTTAGTATAATTCATGAATTAAAAATATTTCTTTATACAGATAGCAATATTTACAAAAAAAATTATTTTTATGAGCTTGAGTAAACACCTCGGTTACGGTTACAGATTTAAAAAGCTTTACATATCGAGAAAGAAATAGCAAAAATTCATCAATCTATAGATATAAAAAGAATTTAAGCCTCTCTTTTAGAAATCTTCGTGAAATATTCGTAAAATTA
Source organism: Pardosa pseudoannulata (assembly GCA_032207245.1). Classification (NCBI taxonomy): domain Eukaryota; kingdom Metazoa; phylum Arthropoda; class Arachnida; order Araneae; family Lycosidae; genus Pardosa; species Pardosa pseudoannulata. The sequence goes on along the minus strand of CM063511.1, from coordinate 74,243,458 downwards.
TTCCTTTGTTCAATTTATTATATTTTTCACCATGAAGGAAATGGGATCTGAATAGTTCTTCACATGAGAAAATGCTCTATTGCCTTATATAAGAAGGAATTGGTATATTCATTCCGTATACATTCTCTTTAAAATAAAGTTTATTCAAAAGTACTCTTACAGCTATAACCAAAATAAATTTACAAAGTGCAATGAAGGCATATTAAACATGACTGTAGAAATTCAAATAAATACAATGCGTCGCAAATTTACTTTACTTCTTTACACAGAAAACTGTTTTACTCATGTATAACATAAACCATATTCGATGTAATTTAAGAATATGCATTAATTAATAAACTAAATATTTGGCCTTTTTTTTAATGCGTCGCATCATCTTTTCTAATTTACCTTACTTCTTTACCTAGAAAACTGTTTTGGATCCTGTATTTACATAATAACCATTTCGATGTTCTAATTTAACCCCTTAATGTGCACGCTCGAGTTAACTCGAGCACACTAAACTGGCCAAACTGTGAACACACGAGATAATTCGAGCGGTGTTGTACGCTGTCTAATAAATGACTTAAAAACCTGAAAAACAATTATTACGTAGAGTTTAAGCCATTACGTAAACTATATAAGAAGGAAAATATTTTTAATTAAAATACTAGTCATCTGTTTTATAAAATAATTAGTGAAAAATATATAATACTAGAAAACCTTAAAGACATTGTCCTGTTTTAACGTGGTAAATCCAAATTTTGTAAAATGATTTAAAAAAAAACTTTAAATGGTTCCAATTTGATGGAAAAGTAAGAAAAAATATTTTAAAAATACTTAACTTCATCACGTGTACAGTCATCACAAACGTAATTAGATTAAAGAAAACATCGCCTGTACGGGGTTTCGATCATTGGACTTCTCGTACTGAAGAACGTTGCGCAGACCACTGCACTATAAATAATTTGGTAGAGAAGAATTTCAAGCGGCATTATAAAAATCGAAATAAGAGCGGAATTCTGGATTTATAATAAAAATATATCGTATCAAATTGTGAATCTAACCATTCTCGAATCAACTTAATTACATACACAAAATTTCAACCTATTACAAACACATAGACAATAGAATTTTATGTATAAAGATTAGTATGTTTAGTATAATTTATGAATTAAAAATATTTCTTTATACAGATAGCAATATTTATAAAAAGAATTATTTTTATGAGCTTGAATAAACACCTCGGTTACGGTTAGAGATTTAAAAAGCTTTACATATCGAGAAAGAAACAGCAAAAATTCATCACTTGCATTCAAATAGTAGAATACTAAAAGAATTTGAGCCTCTCTTTTAGAAATCTTAGTGCTCTAAATATTCGTAGCAAAAACCTCTCGTTCAGATTCCTTTGTTCAATTTATTTTATTTTTAACCGTGACGGAAATGGGATCTGAATAGTGCTTCACATGGGAAAATGCTCGATTGTGTTATATAAGAAGGAATTGGTATATTCATTCCGTATACATTCTCTTTAAAATAAAGTTTATTCAAAAGTACTCTTATAACGATAACTAAAATAAATTTACGAAATGCAATGAAGGCATATTAAATATGACTGTAGGAAATCATTTTAAGAATAAATATTTGGCCTTTTTTTTAAATGTGTCGAATCATTTATTCTAACTTACCTTACTTCTTTACCTAGAAAACTGTTTTGGATCATGTATTTACATAATAACCATTTCGATGTTCTAATTTAACCCCTTAATGTGCACGCTCGAGTTAACTCGAGCACACTAAACTGGCCAAACTGTGCACACTCGAGATAATTCGAGCGGTGTTGTACGCTGTCTAATAAATAACTTAAAAACCTGAAAAACAATTATTACATAGACTAAGCCATTACGTAAACTATATAAGAAGGAAAATATTTAATAAAAATACTCATCATCTGTTTTATAAACTAATCAGTGAAAAATATATAATACTAGAAAACCCGAAAGACATTGTCATGTTTTAATGCGGTAAATCCAAACATTGTAAAATGATATTAAATGGGACCACTTCGGAATTCATTTTAAGAATATATATTTATCCTTTTTTTTAATGTGTGGAATCATCTGTGCTAACTTACCTTACTTCTTTACCTAGAAAACTGTTTTGGATTATGTATTTACATAATAATCATTTCGATGTTCTAATTTAACCCCTTAACCCCTTCCGGTAAAATGACGAGTCTAGCTCGTCATTGGTTTTTCATTCCATACCGCACAATGACGAGCTACACTCGTCATGCGACTAAAGTTACTGATAAATATGATAATTAATTTAGTTTAAAATTTCTATTGTACTGAATTTAGCAACACGTTTGTTACTTGTGGAAATCCCAGGTCACTATTACATATTGTTTATTTAAAGTTTCTTGGTACAAGTCACTGCCAAATTGATGACTCAGAATAAAAGAAAACCTACTAACAAATGCCGTGTGTGTTACAAGAATAAAATTAGAAGTGAGACCTTTGGCGATGTAAACAATTCAGAATTCCTTTGCACTTTTTTTTAAAAGTACCACTAGCTTGAAGACTATTATCTTAATTTTACCGTTTCTGATACTTAACACTATGTAAAAAGTGGATTTTAATTAAGAATATGTAAGAATTGTATAATAAAACAAGTTTTTTAAATAAAAAATAAATGGTTACTTCACGCACAGTTTTTCATTATTAAATCGTACCGGAAGGGGTTAATGTGCACTCTCGAGTTAACTCGAGCACACTAAACTGGCCAAACTGTGCACACTCGAGATAATTCGAGCGGTGTTGTACGCTGTCTAATAAATAACTTAAAAACCTGAAAAACTATTATTACGTAGACTGTAAGCTATTACGTAAACTATATAAGAAGGAAAATATTATTTAATAAAAATACTATTCATCTATTTTATAAACTAAACCGTGAAAAATATATAATACTAGGAAACCCGAAAGACATTGTCCTGTTTTAACGTGGTAAATCCTAACGTTGTAAAATGAATTTAAATGGGATCACTTTGATGGAAAAGTAAGAAAAAATATTTTAAAAATACTTAATGCCATCATGTGTACAGTCATCACAAACATCATTAGAGGAAAGTAAAACATCGTTTGTACGGGGTTTTGATCATGGGACTTCTCGTACTGAAGCCCGTTGCGCAGACCACTGCACTATAGTTTGGTAGAGAAGAATTTCAAGCGGCATTATAAAATTCGCAATAAGAGCGGAATTATGGGTTTATAATAAAAAAATTATATCGTATCAAATTGTGAATCTAACCATTCTCGAATCAACTTAATGCCATACACAAAATTTCATCCTATTACAAACACACAGACAATAGAATTTTATGTATAAAGGTTAGTTTGTTTAGTATAATTTATGAATTGAAAATATTTCTTTATACAGATAGCAATATTTACAAAAAGTATTATTTTTATGAGCTTGAGTAAACATCTCGGTTACGGTTACAGATTTAAAAAGCTTTACATATCGAGAAAGAAACAGCAAAACTTCATGAGTTGCATTCAAATAGTAGAAAACTAAAAGAATTTGAGCCTCTCTTTTAGAAATCTTAGTGCTCTAAATATTCGTAGCAAAACCTCTCGGGCAGATTTCTTTGTTCAATTTATTTTATTTTTAACCGTGAAGGAAATGGGTTCTGAATAGCGCTTCACATTAGAAAATGCTCGATTGCGTTATATAAGAAGGAATTGGTATATTCATTCCATATGCATTCTCTTTAAATTAAAGAACTGCAATGAATGAATATTAAATATGATTGTAGGAATTAATTTTAAGTATAAATATTTGGACTTTTTTTTAATGTGTCAAATCATTTATTCTAACTTACCTTAATTCTTTACCCAAAAAACGGTTTTAGATCCTGTATTTACATAATAATCATTTCGATGTTCTAATTTAACCCCTTAACGTGCACGCTCGAATCATCTTTTCTAACTTATTTTACTTCTTTACCTAAAGAACTGTTTTGGATCCTGTATTTACATAATAATCATTTCAATGTTCTAATTTAACAACTTAATGTGCACGCTCGAATCATCTATTCTAACTTACCTTACTTCTTTTCCTAGAAAACTGTTTTGGATCATGTATTTACATAATAATTTCGAATTTCTAATTTAACCCCTTAATGTGAACTCTTGAGTTAACTAGAGCACACTAAACTGGCCAAACTGTGCACACTCGAGATAATTCGAGCGGTGTTGTACGCTGTCTAACAAATGACTTAAAAATCCGAAAAACAATTATTACGTAGACTGTAAGAAATTACGTAAACTATATAAGAAGGAAAATATTTAATAAAAATACTAGTCATCTGTTTTATAAACTAATCAGTGAAAAATATATAATACTAGAAAACCCGAAAGACATTGTCCTGTTTTAACGTGGTAAATCCTAACGTTGTAAAATGATTTTAAATAAATTTTAAATGGGACCACATTGATAGAAAAGTAAGAAAAAATATTTTAAAAATACTTAACTCCACCAAGTGTACAGTAATCACATACGTAATGAGATTAAAGTAAAACATCGCCTGTACGGGGTTTCGATCATGGGACTTCTCGTACTGAAGCCCGTTGCGCAGACCACTGCACTATAAATCGTTTGGTAGAGAAGAATTTCAAGAGGCATTATAAAAATCGCAATAAGAGCGGAATTCTGGATTTATAATAAAAATATTATATCGTATCAAGTTGTGAATCTAACCATTCTCGAATCAACTTAATTACATACACAAAATTTCATCCTATTACAAACACATAGACAAGAGAATTTTATATATAAAGATTAGTATAATTTAAGAATTGAAAATAATTCTTTATACAGATAGCAATATTTACTAAACGAATTATTTTATGAGCTTGAGTAAACACCTCGGTTACGGTTAGAGATTTAAAAAGCTTTACATATCGAGAAAGAAACAGCAAAAATTCATCACTTGCATTCAAATAGTAGAATACTAAAAGAATTTGAGCCTCTCTTTTAGAAATCTTAGTGCTCTAAATATTCGTAGCAAAAACCTCTCGGGCAGATTCCTTTGTTCAATTTATTTTATTTTTAACCGTGAAGGAAATGGGATCTGAATAGTGCTTCACATGGGAAAATGCTCGATTGCGTTATATAAGAAGGAATTGGTATATTCATTCCGTATACATTCTCTTTAAAATAAAGTTTATTCAAAAGTACTCTTATAACGATAACCAAAATAAATTTACGAACTGCAATGAATAAATATTAAATATGACTAAGAATTCAGTTTAAGAATATATATTTGGTGTTTTTTCAATGTGTCGAATCTTCTATTCTAAATTACCTTACTTCTTTACCTAGAAAACTGTTTTGGATCATGTATTTACATAATAACCATTTCGATGTTCTAATTTAACCCCTTAATGTGCCCGCTCGAGTTAACTCGAGCACACTAAACTGGCCAAACTGTTTTGGATCATGTATTTACATAATAACCATTTTGATGTTCTAATTTAACCCCTTAATGTGCCCGCTCGAGTTAACTCGAGCACACTAAACTGGCCAAACTGTGCACACTCGAGATAATTCGAGCGGTGTTGTACGCTGTCTAATAAATGACTTAAAAACCTGAAAAACAATTATTACGTACACTGTAATCCATTACGTAAACTATATAAGAAGGAAAATATTATTTAATAAAAATACTAGTCATCTGTTTTATAAACTAATCAAGAAAAATATATATAATACTAGAAAACCCGAAAGACATTGTCATGTTTTAATGCGGTAAATCCAAACATTGTAAAATGATTTTAAATGGGACCACTTCGGAATTCATTTTAAGAATATATATTTATCCTTTTTTTTAATGTGTGGAATCATCTATGCTAACTTACCTTACTTCTTTACCTAGAAAACTGTTTTGGATCATGTATTTACATAATAATCATTTCGATGTTCTAATTTAACCCCTTAACCCCTTCCGCTAAAATGACGAGTCTAGTTCGTCATTGGTTTTTCATTCCATACCGCACAATGACGAGCTACACTCTTCATGCGACTATAGTTACTGAAAAATATGATAATTTAGTTTAAACTCTCTAGTGTACTGAATTCAGCAACACTTTTCTTACTTGTGGAAATCCCAGGTCACTATTACATATTGTTTATTTAAAGTTTCCTGGTACAAGTCACTGCCAAATTGATGATTCAGAATAAAAGAAAACCTACTAACAAATGCCGTGTGTGTTACAAGAATCAGATTAGAAATGAGACTCCCTGGCGATGTAAACAATTCAGAATTCCTTTGCACTTTTTTTTAAAAGTACCACTAGCTTGAAGACTATTATCTTAATTTTAACGTTTCTGATACTTAACACTATGTAAAAAGTGGATTTTAATTAAAAATATTTAAGAATTGTAAAATAAAACAAGTTTTTTAAATAAAAATAAATGGTTACTTCACGCACTGTTTTTCATTATTAAATCGTACCGGAAGGGGTTAATGTGCACTCTCGAGTTAACTCGAGCACACTAAACTGGCCAAACTGTGCACACTCGAGATAATTCGACCGGTGTTGTAAGCTCTCTAATAAATGACTTAAAACCCTGAAAAAGAATTATTACGTAGACTGTAAGCCATTACGTAATATATATAAGAAGAAAAATATTTTTTAATAAAAATACTAGTCATCTGTTTTATAAACTAATCAGTGAAAAATATATAATACTAGAAAACCCGAAAGACATTGTCCTGTTTTAATGCGGTAAATCTAAACATTGTAAAATGATTTTAAATGTGATCACTTTGATGGAAAAGTAAGAAAAAATATTTTAAAAATACTTAACTCCATCACGTGTACAGTCATCACAAACGTAATTAGATTAAAGTAAATCATCGCCGGTACGGGGTTTCGATCATTGGACTTCTCGTACTGTAGCACGTTGCGCCGACCACTGCACTACAGATAGTTTGGCAGAGCAGAGTTTTAAGTGGCGGTATAAAAATAGCAATAATTGTGGAATTCTGGATTTATAATTAAAAAAATTATATCGTATCAAATTGTGAATCTAAATCATTCTGGAATCAACTTAATTACATACACAAAATTTCATGAAAATCAGTCTTGCCGTTTAGGTTGGTTGGATTGGTTTAGAGTACTACGGTCTACTTTTTTGCTACATGAGGGCTAATGAGACCGGGACCTACAGCTTAAAGCCGATTCCGGACGGCTACGAACATCCATGCCACTGTGGGATTCGAACCCACGAACTCCGGTTCCGAAGGCCAGCACATTAACCAATCGGTCATCGTTCGGCTTGTCGTTTAGGAGGAGTCATGTTACAAAAATAATATAATTGTATGTATAAAGATTAGTATGTGTAGTATAATTTATGAATTTATATTTACAATGAGCAATATTTACAATGAGCTTGAGTAAACATATCGGTTACAGATTGAAAAATCTTTACATATCGAGAAAGAAACAGCCAACATTCATCACTTGCATTCAAATAGTAGAATACTAAAAGAATTTGAGCCTCTTTAAGAAATCTTAGTGCTCTAAATATTCGTAGCAAAAACCTCTCAGGCAGATTTCTTTGTTCAATTTATTTTATTTTTCACCATGAAGGAAATGGGATCTGAATAGTGCTTCACATGGGAAAATGCTCGATTGCGTTATATAAGAAGGAATTGGTATATTCATTCCGTATACATTCTCTTTAAAATAAAGTTTATTCAAAAGTACTCTTATAACGATAACCAAAATAAATTTACGAACTGCAATGAATAAATATTAAATATGACTAAGAATTCAGTTTAAGAATATATATTTGGTTTTTTTTTAATGTGTCGAATCTTCTATTCTAAATTACCTTACTTCTTTACATAGAAAACTGTTTTGGATCATGTATTTACATAATAACCATTTCGATGTTCTAATTTAACCCCTTAATGTGCCCGCTCAAGTTAACTCGAGCAAACTAAACTGGCTAAACTGTGCACACTCGAGATAATTCGAGCGGTGTTTTACGCTGTCTAATAAATGACTTAAAACCTGAAAAACAATTATTACGTACACTGTAATACATTACGTAAACTATATAAGAAGGAAAATATTTTATAAAAATACTAGTCATCTGTTTTATAAACTAATCAGTGGAAAATATATAATACTAGAATACCCGAAAGACTTTGTCCTGTTTTAATGCGGTATATCCAAACATTGTAAAATGATTTTAAATAAATTTTAAATGGGACCATTTTGATGGAAAAGTAAGAAAAAATATTTTAAAAATACTTAACGCCATCATGTGTACACTCGTCACAAATGTAATTAGATTAAAGCAAAACATCTCCTGTACACGGTTTCGATTCTGTAACTACTCGTACTGAAGCCCGTTGCGTCGACCACTACACTATAAATAGTTTGGTAGAGAATAATTTCAAGCGGCATTATAAAAATCGCAATAAGAGCGGAGTTCTGGATTTATAATAAAAAAATTATATCGTATCAAATTGTGAATCTAAACCATTCTCGAATCAACTTAATTGCATACCCAAAATTTCATCAAAATCAGTTTAGGAGGTTCATGTTACAAACACACAGACAATAGAATTTTATGTATAAAGATTAGTATAATGTATGAATTGAAGATATTTCTTTATACAGATAGCAATATTTACTAAAAGAATTATTTTATGAGCTTGAGTAAATATCTCGGTTACGGCTACATATTTAAAAAGCTTTACATATCGAGAAAGAAACAGCAAAACTTCATGAGTTGCATTCAAATAGTAGAATACTAAAAGAATTTGAGCCTCTCTTTTAGAAATCTTAGTGCTCTAAATATTCGTAGCAAAAACCTCTCGAGCAGATTTCTTTGTTTAATTTATTTTACTTTTAACTGTGAAGGAAATGGGATCTGAATAGTGCTTCACATGGGAAAATGCTCGATTGCGTTATATAAGAAGGAATTGGTATATTCATTCTCTTTAAAATAAAGTTTATTCAAAAGTACTCGTATAAGGATAAACAAAACAAATTTACGAACAGCAATGAATGCATATTAAATATGACTGTAGGAATTCATTTTAAGAATAAATATTTGGCCTTTTTTTAAATGTGTCGAATCATCTATGCTAACTTACCTTACTTCATTACCTAGAAAACTGTTCTGGATCCTGTATTTACATAATCATCATTTCGATCTTTTAATTTAACCCCTTAACGTGCACGCTCGAGTTAACTCGAACGCGCTGAACTGGCCAAACTGTGCACGCTAGATATAATTTTAGCGGCGTTGTACTTTAAGTTGCTATAATTTTAAACACTAGAATGCAATCGAGAATTGAAAATAACAATGTGAAAGCAAAAAACAATCGTTTTATGTATATTTATCATTTACATGGGATAGTAAGCTATAACACTTATTCAAGTATAAAATATATATTTTTTTCTACTTATCACTTTAAGACTTATCTGTTCAGTATACCAATAGTCGACAATTTTCTATAATGTTATTAATTTCCAATACTGCAGAAACAATTACGATTATTTTTGTAATTTTCTAATATATTGAACTCAAACCACAATTAAACATATCTCTTTCAATATAATTACTCTGGATATTTTTACACAACTAAAACGGAGTTTTTTTTCTTGAACTAGAAGCATATTTTTAATTTGTAACTGTTTAAATCCGCTTAGTTATTAAATGTAACAAGTTTGAATTCTTTAAAAACCGTTCATCAGGATAGAACACATGAAATTTAGGGGTTAGTTTGAAAGCCGAGAAAAAAAGTGCTTAGAAAAGCGATAGTTACACAAAACTTTGAATTTAAACCATAATTTAACATATTTCAATTCAAACAATCAAATATATGAAAAAAAAACGTTTTGCAATTTGCGTTCTTCATTTTCGTGAAATGATTGAAACTCACACATAATGGGAATACCATACTATCGATTTCTTTGAATATAATTACTCTGAATATTTTTTTCCACAACAGGAAAAGGAATACGTTTCTGGTACTAGTAGTATACTTTGCAATATACAATTTTGCAAATTATACTTCTAGAGTTTTTAATTTGTAACTGTTTAAATCCATTTAGTTATTAAATAAAACAAGCTTAAATTCTTTAAAAACCAATCATGATGATCGAACACATGAAATTTAAGAGTTTGAAAGATCTAACATGAAGTGCTTAAAAAAGGGATAGTTATGCAAAACATTGAATTCAAACCACAATTAACCATACAAAGCATTCTGCACCGAGCATTAGAATAGCAGCTATTCTAATGCTCAGTGGCCCTTTTTGGTGAAATGATAGAAAGATCCACATAGTCGGAATATAATATTTCTTATAATGTAACAACAATATTTTTTTCGAAATTAAGACTTAATATGCTTCTACTGTATACATAATTTTGAAAAATTATACTCCTCTATTTTTATTTGTACCTCTCTTAATATAAGTTTAATTATTAAATGCAACGAGTATAGAATCAGCTCTTAATTATCAAAACATGTAATATAAAGATTAGTTACACTGGTAACAGATGATTATAAAGATATAAATTCAGAAATATATATGAAGTTATATTAAGAATACATATTTTCTATCGTATTGAATTCGAAATAAAAGCCTGGTTTAAAATAAAATTTATGACAACTTTCATTTTAAAAAACTGCAACTATAAAATAAAAACGATAGAACATAGCATGTTTATAATTCTAGAAAATAAATCTCAAGGTGAGAAGAGAGAAAAAAAATACAGATAAAGTTGAAGAGATTTACATCTATCGATGAAGAAAAAATTCATATATTAAAAATGGTTAGTGAAGTAATCCTCACATACAAGTTAAATTAATATATTTGTTTTAATAACTAGGTAAGTTATACAAGATATCTATTTAGCCATAATGATGCCAGCAGGGAAAATCCGTTCATTGTTTTTGAAGTCAATTCAGCAGTGGAAGTGTGCATATCACTTGGTTTGATTCGTTTTTATTTAATATATCTCAAACTAAGTAGAATATCAGAAAGTGATTGACCGAAACTTTCGAAAGGTATGCTCGAGACCGTTTTAATTCTGTACTAAAGATTAATTTTTTTTTAGTAATGGGGTTTACACAAAGTTACTAGACAGCAAGCTAAAATTTTTCTTTCAAGAAAGCTATAACCGACTTCAGCTATTTAACTAGGACAGCTTTTGCCATCTGTTATGTAATTATGAATAATGCTACCAAGAAACTGGGAATTGAACAGAAATGTTTAGCAAAAACTAAATAATTCATGTGTTTACTTCAACATAAAATTAAGCCTACTTTCTCCTCTAGCATATGTTTTATATAATATAAGCTAAAGGAATGCTACAGAAGCGTATAAAGTTAAATTCTAGCAATTTAAAAGTATGGACCAAGACGAACAGTTTTCAGTCTTAATCTTCTATATCCAGAGGTATCGTTTGCGAATTTAATACACTTGAACCAGTCGTGTTTTGTGTACCCCAGTTGTCATTAATGAACACAGCTGATCTGACGTGTTCGAGACTCAAACTTAAAACCCCACTGGTTATGAGATCGAGGCTTTACTGACTATCATAGTCTTAAAACTTTTACCTTTCTAAAATACAGCTTAAGTATGTATGTATGTATGCAACCTAATGTGTTAGTAGAATTATACTTTATAAAATTTTTATAATAAACTAAATACCTGGCTGTTACCTATATATACCTGCTGAAAAAAATAAATTTGTGAGCAATATGCTAAACTGTTGATCCAATTAAAATCTCGTAAACAATTCACTGCATCGTGGAATGCATTGGCAAGTTTCAGATATCTGGCCTAAAATGACAATTTGATTTAATCATATTAAAAACTAATTTCTGGACAAATTCTATGGAGTCCTGATTTGTTTTCCAAAAGCATTGCTTATTTGTTCTCCCCCCCCCAGAAGCCATCCATCATTTTTAACACCGATATGCTACGAGTTCATTCATAAATTCACAAATATGGCAATTAAACAGAATGAGATAACTCCCAGTTGGCGTCCTAGAAAAGAACGCAATCCAAGAGTTCTCGAACTTTTAGTCAACGCGTCCAAAACAGTTATGAAATCTACAATAAACTTAGGAAACAATTTAAGATTAGTTACTTGTCACAATTAGATGGCTAGAAAACATTTAGAAATAACCCAACCAGATTACTTTTCCAGAATTCTGATGGCACACGTAAAAGATGAAGTCCTCCCATTAGATAGGTTGATACTGTTGAGAGATCTTAAGGATATGGGAGTCCACTGATAGCAATCCATTGCTTCAGATAGTCAGATGAGATGCGTGATAGACCTCATTGGCGTAGGACAGATTCTTGTACTTAAGATCTTTAGAAAGATCTTGAGATACTAGGATTACATCCCACTTTCCATAAATACTGGATTTACTAACATAAGACTACCACTTGTTAGCGTACCCTAAATGGAACAGAATACTGTAGATTCCGAATAACTGCAGGATTCCAAATAAGAACAATTGTAACCTTTAGACCATAACTGATAACTGAGCATTCATAAAAGGGAATAGCAACTCCCAAGTTAGAATTTATTTCATGTGTGCAAATAAGGACATCAAGTTTTAAGAAGCACATTTTATTTAGTTACTTTTAAATACAATTCTTTTAAAAAAGATTTACATTTGTTTAAAAAGAAAAAACACAAGTAAACATAATATTCACCAAAACTTATTAAAACATTCTAATTACAGTAAGAAATGTATTGAAAATGTAAGCCAGATACGCTGTACAAGTATTTTGATTGCAAACCCATAGAAACATAGAACAAGGTTAGAAATAAAGTAGACGATTTACACTGAATTATTGCTTTTGCTGGTAGAATTTATATAGAAATTTATTACTTTCAGCAGACCCCAAGGAACAGCAAGCTGTTTAGAATATTGAATACTTAGAAATGTATACAAAAATTCAGGTTACTTTCTACACAACACTTAAATGATACGTTCGACATTTCAGAATTGTTTCTGTTTAAAGTATAGGTGGATATTCACTTTTAAATTATTTAATAGTATAAGTGTTGTGTTTTTGAACAAGCTGGCATTTTTATGGTTAACACATTTATCTATAACAAATGTAGGAAATTTAGTACTATATAGACTAAACTACATACTATACTACAAGCTAAGACAGCATGCTGTTAAGTAAATTTATATACATATATCCTATGTTTACTATACTATTAAAGTAAAATAGAAAGTAAACTACATTAATCTACTTTTAAACATGGCCATGATTCTAATTTAGTTACCAATTTCTTAAGACCTAAGTTTTTTTCCGAGATCGGAGATTTTTGCAATAAATGCCAGCATTAATTTCAATTCGTGGGTATTTTTAAACACAGCACTCAAATCGTATGTAAGAGCAACCTCTACAGACACAGACTATATCATATAGGGGCAAGTATAAATAAAATTTCCACATATATTTGCACAAAGTTAATAACAGTTGTAATAAGAATTTCACATGTAGAACAATCTTTACCTAGCAGTAAAACATACGGCGATATTTGATACCTTTTTAATTTCTGGAACTTCTGCATGATGTAACTGACACTTAACGTAGTCTCCGTTTTCGTTTCATATAGCAGTCTGATTAGAATGCAATTTCCTTATAGAATCTTCATGACGTACTTTCGGTCTTTATACTTATCTTCAATTTAACACGATCCTGAACTTTCATCATTCTGAAAATATTAAACTCGTAAATCTATAAAAACTTATAACACGTCCATTTTACAATGTAACATGATCTAAAAACTATTTTCATTTATAATTATCCATCGTAGACAACTAATTTACATTCTTTTGACCTTAAACTTCAAGATTTTAAAAGAAACGATTTTTGCATAAACGTAGAATTTAAAATAAAAGCTTATGTTAATATTTATAATCTTAACTGCAAAGTCAGAAGCAACTTTAAAATTAAAAAAAAATGTTATAAAAAGCTGTACCTGTACTTTTATTGGACTTCCGATTCATTCTTTGTATGACCACGTTGAGAATACACTCCTGTTCAGTATGTACTACCCGTACAGTATGTTGTTACAACCTCTCATATTTACATAGAGTCTTCGATAGAAGTCTTGCAAAGAATACATCTATTACCCAGAGGCGTTTTTCTATTGTTTAATTTTACCATAACAGCGTTCTGTGTCATCAAAAGCATCTATAAAATAGTTTAATTATTGTATACCATCAGTTGGTAACTTCCAATTATCAGATATTTATACATAAGCTTACACCATGTCATATATAATCACACATTTACAGTTTAATTGGTTGCTCAGTGGTGAGGTACAGCCAAACACAAAGTAAAGCGTTCTCAGACTACCAAGATTTAAATACTTTGTTATCAAAATTTGAACACTCTTCGGATTTCACATCATTCTTCGAAAATACAATACTGAAATTTCATTTATAAAATTTCATATTAACTAAAAAATATGTTGTTACCTATAACATACGTTCAAGCATTAAGATGTTTCGTCTACTTTCAAGACTTTAAGCATCTCGTAGACAAAAAAGAAATAACAAGTAACGTGAATAACAAGAAAATTAGTTTAAAGATTAGCTATTTAAATTTTAATAAAAACCCGAATTATATTATACCAGCGTTTGCACTTTACTTCCTCTGAGGTCCCGAACTCCTAACTATTCTGTTTTAAGTATTTAAAATTGGTTTCCCGAATTCAGAATTAAATCTCCGGTGCATATTTAAAAATGCACATTTAAAGCAGGATTTGAAACTTAAACATAGCACAAAATTTCTTACCTTTGCATACAGGATCCATATCATTCTCCAAACTTTTCACCAGACACTTTTTCATTTCTTGGAAGTCATTGTGTCCTTGGTACCGATAGGTGTTCCTGTGTATATCTACGGAGAATCAACAAAGCTGCAAATTTACTTCCACTGAGAGGCTTCCAGAGCAGCAAGATGGCATTAGGTCTAACGTTACTTCCTGTTCACGGATTTGGTTCAAAACTTTGTCTATCTTGGTTCCTTTACATTCCAGTTTTTCTGTATAGCTTGATAATTTACACGCTTACGTAAAAACAAGTTAAGAAACGTAAAATAGCTCGAGTATTCTTTTACCTTTTCAATCAGGTTTTGTATACTTAGTATGCAACGAAGATAATCTAGTCATGATAACAGTTATAATACACGAGATTTCGTCTGGCTCAATATTCTAGATTGTAAATGACATGCGACAGGCATTATGCATGTGTTTAATACACAGTTACGGCGTAGATAACGGAATTTCGAGACTAATTGCCCAAACCGTATCAATAAGGTTAGAATAAAAAGTGACAATTTTAAGCATTATGTTTTGATATTTTAACAAAAATCATGTCAGATAATACGGTAACAATTATCCAGATTCAAAAATCGTTTAAAAGTTTTAAATTTCGAAACTAGGGGTCGTAAGTATTTCTTAATATACTTACATATCTACTAGCTGTGAAGCAGAAAGAAAAGTAGTATATTTGTAAAAATTTCATTAAAGATTGCAGCTACATATAGTACATAAAATATGGGTTAGCCAATTTCTAACGGCTACGGACATCCATGCCTTTAGCGAGATTTATACCCGTTTAACTTTGGTAAAGTCAGCGCTTTACCCATTCGGTAAGGGTCTCATGGTAGCCAGTTCAAATATGAAAGCGCTGAAATATCTAAATGCAACTTAAAAATAGCTGAGCAATTCGAATCATATTCATCTCTTACACTGTACAGCACTTAAACTTTCAGGATTTATGTTAACTCTTCTTTGGCACATTTTTCGATATATTTTAGAAATATTTGACAGTTTAAAATTAAAGATTTGCTCCCTTTTTAAATTTATTAATCTTTGCAGTTCGGAGTGCATAGAATAAAATAATTTATCTTATATGGATATATTCTGTTAAACTATAAATAGCACCTGCATATTTTAAATCGTAAAAAGCCTTGTAATTAGGAAGTTAGAATCGAAAAATATTGGTAAGTAAGATCTCTATACATTCTTATATCTAGTACTATACATCTTTAATACTTCAATTTACGAATATATCAGGTTTGACAGAACTTTCAATAAAATCGTTCACTTAAATTTATGCCCGTTTCTTCTCGTTTTCGGCTATTTAGAAAGTTAAAAGGAAAATACAGGATAGAGTAAAAAAACTTATTGTTAGCCCCAATCTAAAAAATAAAAGTAAAAAAAATCTGTTCCCATACCGAAAACGAGAAAGTTACTAATTTAATTTTAAACATTAATGTAATTTTGAATAACTACTACGTATAAATTGCCAGAGAAAATATTGCGTAAATTACCTAATATTTTTAATCAGTCAAACCTGATAATTCGTTACTTATAGGATAAATTTAGATTTACCGAAATGTTTTAAATTTTTAGCAGTTAATTTTCTTTTCATTTCTTTAGCAATTTATCATTCATGAGTATTATCAGGCCTCATCATTGTTAAGCTTAATGGTTTGGAGAACTACGGTCTACTTTTTTTGCAACACGTGGTGTTGAATCCTACTAACTCCGGTACCAAAGATCACGCTCCAATCATTCGTTTAGGTTGGTTGGTTTGCGTTTTACGGCGCAAGATCCTATTTAGGACATAAGCGCCAAGCACAAGGCGTTTATTCGTAAAAACAATATAACTGATAAAAATGTCCTAATCCAAAATCAGAACAAGCTAAACTAGCAAAGGTAAAACCGTACTAACTTAAAAATTATAGAAATGTCTGCAGTATATATACACTCAAGTACACAGGATAGGTATGTAAAAGCGGCCATCGTTTACGAATCTTTTAGATTAACGATATCTAGAGTATTGAGCCAGCAACTTTCCTTTCAAAAACTTGCTTTCGTTTTATTCGAAATTTAACACTATTCTTTAATTTGACTTCTTGATGAACGAAGTTAATTTACACCTGTGAAAGAAAAGGATTCAATAGTTAAACTCATACAAGAACTAGTCGATTAGCTAGTTACGTTCTAGTAATTGCACCTGTGTTAAACGTTTAAGAACTATCTTAACACCGTCTTTAACACATTAGTAAAAACTTAAGAATCCGATGCTTTAGTTTGCAATAACTTAATTTAAATAGAGTTTTGTTCTTAAGAGTTGTTTATATATTAATCACTAAAGAGTGAACTTTCCTTATAATTTTTTTTTGGCCCGAAATAGAACTTCAAAATTACAATAAACGGCAGAGAAAATACGACTACTATTGATATTACCCCAATTCTAAATGTGGAAAACTGATGGATAAATTAAGGTACATCATTAGTTTCTCCAAGAATTTCATTTCATTTAACCCTCTAAGCGGTTTGCACGTACAATTCCGCCGGCTGTCACAGACAATTTTCGACATCCGAAAACGTTCCGAAAATAGATGTAGTGTACATTTCTGACAGTGCTTTCCCCTATGGAGTTTTGAGGCAGGAGGGTCAGGTCGATTGTTTATTAACTGCACCCCTCTTTGACTGACATTTATTGAGGGTTGCACCCCTACTCTCTGAGGAACAAAGACGCTGATAGCTTCTCATGGCTTTGTAAATCTCTATTTCAAAGTATTTCGTTTGCAGTAACAGATATATCTAATTGCACTACTTAATTATCTTGGATGACTTTAGTAAAAAAATATGAGAAATTCTCTTAAAAAATATTTTTATTCGTACTTTTAGAATACATTATTTCTTATGTGATGATCGTCGAGACTTGACGAGCTTTAAGTGTATTAAAAATTAACAATCAATAATGTCTATTTATATATCTATTTATAACCGGAAGTAGAGGGACAATAACGAGGGTGCGGCAAAGGGTGAAGTGAAAAATCATAGAACACTTTGGTCACTGACACAATAAAACTTTAGCATATTTTTGGAGACATTTTTCCCCTATGTGTTCCACTCGGAGGGTTAATACAAGAAATTTTAAAAACGCAAATTTTTAGTTTATGTATTATGAATAAACAGCTGTAACATTTACCTTCCAGATTTCATATGGAAATATAAATCAATATAAAACTTTTCAAGTATGCTGAAGTAAATTTATCCTACTCTTTAAAGTCATTATTTAAAATCGAAAATTTTAAATCCGATTTCAAATCAGGGCCATGAGTACTTTCATGCATTTAAAAAGTTTTGATTTTAAAAAGTGGACAACAAGATTTTTTTATACCTGAAGTATTTTTCAAGACTTTAAAGTTTAGATACTCTAATTACTAGTCATTCGTTAACTAGTTTTGTAATACATTAACTCCGATATCTCAAACTTTAACAAAAAATTCTACTTTAATTCTTTAAATTAATGGATTCACAAAATGAAAAATAGGATTTTAAGTGGACATTTAAAGCACGATTTGCACTTGAATCATTAGTACAAGATTTTTAACTTTACGTATCACATTCATAGTATTCAGACTTACCCTTAGAAAGTCATGGCATTGAGTTTAGTAGAAACATTCTATAGACATTCATGGAAGCTCCGACATCCTAAAGCACTTCAATAGTTTGTCACTATATAGTTCTATATAGTTAGGATCACCTTAAAGCTGATTTCATATGGGGTACACATTTTCAAGAAATGTCCTCAATTTAGTGACGATCTGAAACAAAAAAATTCTAGTTTAATACTTTAGAGCCATAGTCATTTTTGTTGATTACATACCGAAGCATAACTTAAACCTCTCTTAAGGTCTGCGTAATATAAAATATGAAGTTTAAACATTGAATACGGCAGCATGGCATGTTTGTGATTAGTTATTTCAAATATAAGAAAACATTCATGAAATTCAAAAGCTTTCGTGAAAAAAGATTTGCTATTACATGTAAAATAAGTACTAAAAAGTTTAATTCTATAATAGATAAATCAATTTGTCTTGATTGCTGTCTATATACCTGCTGAAAAAGTAAATTTAAGTGCACGAGTAAAACAAATTATCGATTCAAATGGAATACTTTTAATATAAAATTAAAATTTATTAGGTTTATAAAATTGCCCGCTACCTATTACCAACAGTAAGACTAAGGAAACAAGAATTTTACAAGTTAACTTAGCGGTATCTAAAATGAGTATTAAAGGGTCAAATTTGTTTCACGAGTTCAGAAACACAAATATATGTTTAGTATATATTTTAAGAACACAAAGGAATTTGAATTTAACATCATGACTAAAACGCCCGAACTCGCTTCAGGCAACGTAAATGTACAAATTTTGGAATATCCAATAAGAGTTAGTGCAAGAGAACGATATTCTAACTTCGTGGAGCCTGAACTCAGGTCTTTTAATACATTTAATTCGCCATTACACCCAATAGATATTTTCCAGTTAAAGGTTTGGAAGTTTTGCAACATTTATCGCTATTTCAGATACTGTAAAGGATTTGAGAAAGTCAAAGAAATTCAAGGGTCATTGAATCCTTAACAATTGATACAGATAATATTGCATTTGTTTATTATATTTAATCCATAAAATAAAGTTATTTGATTTATTTTACTGTAATTTGAGAAACATTTACTGCAATACATTAACACTCAATGTGTGAAAATATTGAGATTAGTAATTTTGTTAAAAATTGGTTCCAAAAACATTCAACATTCTCACAATAGCGAACGAAGGCTTTCAATTCTTAACACTTTTCTCAAATATATTACACAGGCAAGGCGTTAAATAATAACTTAAAATTTTCTTACCCTTTAAATATGTGATACTGTATTATTCGGACTCCATCAGATGTCACTTGTAAGTTGAGTCATGGTTTTCTCTGGCACAAGTAGTTTCCATGTGTTCAATATGGAACATTTATCTCTAGACATCTAAACTTTTCTCCTGTTGACGGTTTTTCATCCAGAGCAGCAATAACGGCAGAAATTTCACATTCATTCCTTACGGATGTGTTTAAAGAACCGACTATTTTGGTGACTTGACAGCATGCTCATTTTCTTTTATGCAACTTGTTGCATTTTGAAGTTAGGGAGTCAATTTCCAGAAAACTCCATCAAATGACCAGAGTAGTATAAAATGTCACTTATTTAAACTTGACGGTAAAATCCCTGTACTACCGAGATGGATTTGTAGACTTATGAAATCTCAAATTGAAGATATTTCCATTATGATACATTTTTAATATACGGAATTATGTTTCCTCTTAATATTCTAGGTAAAAGGATTAGCTACTAAGGTCTCGAACTGAGTTCTATGAACTTGTATTGTTTAATCAAATATAAATTTAATGCTGATAAGTTCAAATAAGAAAGTACTGCATTTTCAGTGTAAATTTACACTGAACAAAACCGAAATACTTTTATTATTTTTTTCTAGTCTTATTTCCTTATAAGATGTAAATGTAGCAAAATTTCCACATTCAAGGATAAAAACTACCATTAAGGTGAATAAAGCGAATTCACGTCAAAAATTTAGTTCATTTCAATATTTTTCGAGTCTTCATTTAAGATTATGGAATAATATTTATTGAAGAGGACAAACATCAGTTTATGAGAGCAATTAAGTTTACCAATATTGGTATTAGCTAGCTTTATTTTCTTTACTTCTCTCTGCCCATTATATTTCATAACACTTTTTTGAACTTTAGGTATTTTTTACCTAGTTATTTTTTTTTTGGCCGGTAGGGCATGAAATTAGTTATTTGGCAGAGAATGATTGGAATTTGTTCCTTAATTTAATAAATAGTACTTACAACTATTAGAGCTTTCCAAAATCTTTTAAATAGTTTGAATTCTAAATACAGTTACGTATATTCAGCACTATATATCGCAGTTTTCTTTTTCAATTGATGTAGGAAAATACCAGGCTTGATAGAAGTTAAAACAAAGTCATTTACCTAAATTTATGAATTTTGTAACTCGTTTTCGGGTATTTAGAAAGTTAAAAGAAAATACAGGACAGAAAAAATTAAGTTACTGTTATCCCCATCGATAAAAAAATAGAAAAAAATTTTTAATTAAAAAACAAAAAAATAAATGTCCCCGATCAGTACCGAAAACGAGAAAAAGAAATTTTGGCTTTCAAAATTTAGCATCTCTTATGTATATACATTGCCAGAAAGAATAATTTTGGTTACCTGTTTATCATTATCTATCAAACCTGATAAATCTTTTCTTAATGCAAGCTTGCAATTTCACTCAAATTTTTATTGCATTGATAATTATTAGAAATTTAAAATATTCACTTAAATTTTAACAGTTTTGAATGTCACGCCTAAGCATCCATTAAAGTCTCTTTTAAAATATGTTATTGATAGGTCCAAATAGCAACATGTTTAGATTCATTTCTTGAGGCACTTGAAAAATGGCATTAGAGTTCTAACCTGTGGAAGAAACAAGTGAAACAATTAATTCATATAACAACTAGTTAATCACGTTCCTAGTAATTGCTGAATTTTTACTAATGTGTTATGCTTAAACTTATCTTATATAATGAGAAAGAAATTCAGAGATGTTGTAATATTTTTATAAGTAACTTATAAATAAAACTTTAATTTGAAAATAAGTTATTTCGTTCCAGATTATTTCGACATTGTAAATAACTTATAGCAACTAACTTTAAGTAAATAAATTTCAGCAGCATTATAACTGAACTTAAAATTAAAAGAACTAAATTTCTAGCCTACGAATTGATAATGAAATTATGTTAGCACTCACCTTCAAATGTACACACGGAAAGCATACAGCCTTTTGCATTTAAAAACATGCGATGCCTGAATTGCAATTCATTATAAAACAGCTTTGTCACAGCGCTAAGAAATTTTGTGGGGTCTCAACAAAATATAAAACTTATTCTACCACAAAAACGTTCACAAACTTCATAATGCTACACAAGGGCAGTGTCTGATATACAGATTGCAATACGTACGCGTACACACTTGCCGCGACATTATAAATGGCAAATCAACCTCCAAGCTCCCTTAAATATACTCAATCATTTCCACGCAGTTATTGAAAATTTGCATTTTTACAATTGCCATATACAAGCCATATTCTGCTGCTACATACGTAATGGACCAATTATGAAAGTTACAAACTTTTGCCATTTCTATCTATATGTATTAAATATTTTATATAGAAAATATATTTCTTGTTGTGTCAGACATGAAATTTACTTTTAAAATCTTTTTTCACATTTGCTGCTATTTTTTATATACAGGGAACGTATAAACGCATCTAAATTTCATAAACTACCTATACCTGGTCTATGCTCGATTAGGACTAAACAGCGATTATTTACTTTATAAATATATAGCAGCTAATCTCTGGTTAGTTCTAATCGACTTTGGTGAGACTGGGGCCTAGTTTAAATATTTACATAAAAAAGGAGTTTAAAAATATATTTCTGAGTGTACTTTGTATGTGTTATTAAGGGCCGGTCTCACCAAAGTCGTTTAACGGCTAACCGAGATTAACCCAAGCCGCCAACCAATGGTAGCACGCAATTCACCGTTTAAACAGAGATTAATCGCAGTTAACAGTTAAATGACATTCGTGAGACTGGCCCTAAATATAATTTTATCACAAACTCAGTCTAATTAGTGTTGATGAATTTCTAAGAATTTCTTCAATATATCACCTGTATTTAATATATCCTAGCCTACGTCTGGGTATGAAAACTGTTCGAAAGAGGTTTAGAACCAAAATGGGGAAGTAGCGAGTTGGTTCGAACGTTCGTTGTGACGTCCCTTAGACGTCAGCTTTATCATTTGCTCGCGTAATGTCCACAATCTGACGTCACAATGAACGTTCGAACTAACTCGCAACATCCAGAACAAGCCCCTAAAATAGAACGATTTCATGCCACGTCATGAACGGCTTTAATGCCCTTTCCATTCATTTTCCTGTTTACGATAACAAATAGACAATCAATAAACTGCCCTTTCGATTGAAAATGAAGTCAGAATCATCATAAGTTGAGACGTGCACTACTGTATGAATTCGCCCTTTAGATAAACGTATTAAAAGAAACGTGGATAAAGACGTAGGGCATGACGTCAAATTCCATGAGTTTATCTAATACATGTTACAATTTTCCACATATTATGGACAGTTTTGGGTGTAAAGGCTCTTCTGTGAAACCTCGAATCATAAAATTTTTATCACTTGAAATTCGTTTTTTATAAACATTTTTATCACACCCTTTAATTGCAAAGTGAATTCCCAATTTTACGTTTGTTTCTTTCAGTAATTATAACAAAGGTTTCTTTTACGATGTACTGGACCATAAAGAAATAGTCAAAATGGATTCATTGTATATTTGTTAATTCATAAATATTTTAAATTATTATCGCTACCTTAAACTACATAAAATGCATGAAAATATTTAAACTACATTAAACACACTTAAACTACATAAAATGCATGAAAACTTTATGTTAGTCAATGTGGTATCGAACTGTTTGATTATTAAGGGTCTGTCTCACCAAAATCGTTTAACGACTAACCTTGATTAACCCATGGCGCCAATCAATGGCGGTACTCAATTCTCCGTTAAACAGAGATTAATCACGGTTAGCCGCTAAAAGATTTTGGTGAGATTGGCACTTAGAGATATTGTGAAATTATTATATGTTTAAGTCGAATCTTAAATAATTTTCGAAAAATCGTAGAAAAATATGGTATTGTACTCTCATTTTAGTTTCATGTATTGTCACGGATTAAAAGGGATGGAAGTGGTTTTAATCTAGTCAGTGAACATTTGGAGATATCAAAAAATTTGTTGCCGAAAATTTGGTAACGATGACAAACAGTATAAATTTATATAACTAAAACAGACACTCATTTATATATTGAGATAATATCTATAAACTTAATGAAACAGAAATTGTTTATTTTCTTCTCTTTAGTGTGTTTTGCAATTTTGGAGCTTTTTTGTTATTTTGCGGAGGATATTCAGATATAAGACTCATTATAAATTTGTTTTCATCTGATAAATTTCTTCTATTTTTAAAGATTTTTAAAATTTTCTCTTTCGCCCTTACATATTTTATTGTCACTTTTATGATTATTTTACAATCTCGTGTATATTCTGCCACCATTTTGCGAAATATTTGGTCTTCCAACGGCAAAACTGTCGAATGACGACCTATATTTTTCTGTTCCTATTTAGCCTAAATTTCAGTTAGATTAAACAACAGTTATATTAAAAGAATAAATATAAAAGTAAACAGAATAAGTGTATAGCAATCGTACATTCTAAAGAACAGATTAGTGCATCTAAAATTGTATACCGAAGTGTTAAAAACAAACTAAAGGTAATTCTAGAAGTAACGATGCCTATCCAAGTATTTAATAGTACAAACTCCCATACAGAAATATTACTACTTACTTACAGCTCTGCTATTATCTAGTTTCTATATTAGATTTTCATTTTAACCGAAATTCCTTTAAAGTAAGTTTCATACATAATGAGTCTGGTGAAAATGCAATTCAGGATGCCCCCTTAAATTAGTGGCGATATTTTTTGGAGCCAATAGTACCAACATGTCATGTAATATGACGTCGATGAACATCCGTAAAAACAATGAAAATGAAAGTCCAATGTGTATGAATTAAAATATTAAATGACACATTAAAAACAGAATTTATATACAAATTGTACCAAATTTTTAAATTTGCACACTCATGAAGAATATTTTTTTAGAATTTTCTAAATCATATGAACATTTTCTAGATAATAAGGATACTTACTTTGTGAAAGCTACTTGTGAGAGCTACTTGTGAAAATGCAACAAAATTATAAATTATGAATATTCAGATATTCAAATATTTTAAGTATTTGAATACTTTTGTGTATACAACAGTTTTATTCAGAAATACAGTCGAAAAAAACCATCGAGTTGGCTTATGTGTGAAAATTTGCATTATATATAAAAATAAAGGGTAAATTCCAAGTTCCGGGGGGGGCGCCATTTTGTTTTTGGCGCTATTCTTAAACAAGTGATCGCCAAATTGTCACCAACTGATGTTTTCAATTTGTGTATTAAATTTATACACAATTTCAAAGCATATTTTGAACAAAAAAGAGTTTGAAATTTTGTTAAGATGAATACAAATTTAAATTTGAGTTTTTAATGTATTTAAAGGCGCTTTTGTACTGTTTATTACAATAAACAGTGCAGAATTTTTGCAATAAGTGCAAATTAAGCAAAATATAAGAATTAGTTATATTTAGGCAATTATGCTTATAAAATATTTATGTTATATTTATAAAATACGGTTGTTATTTAATGAAATTATTTTAAAACTATCAAAAGATTAAAAAGTTATAAAGTACGGTACAAATTACTTCTAGAAAATATTAGCTTAAAATGGAAATATAAGAACGGAGTAAATGTTTTAAATAAATAATAAAATTTTACCTTAAAATTCTGAAGATAGTAAGGGAGTGAAATATTTTTTCTTATCTAAGTGATGTAAAGCTCCCCCTGATCTCCCGTAACTATAACGGTAGAGGGTCGTAATAAAATTACTTTTTTTAGTTAGTGTATCACTTTTAACAATGTAGTACACTATAAAATAATATAGTTTAAAAATATTGCTTCTTCATTTTGTATTAAATTAAGACACAATTTTGAATAAAGTTAAAAAAACTGTAAATAAAAAATATAAATGTTAATTATAACATCACTTGTTACACTTTTCAAAAATTAAGCATAAAATATAAAATAAATAAAGCGCTAACCTAATTTAAGTATCCTGAGTTGTTGGTGGCTATACACGTTTGATCTGATTTAAAAAATCCTGAAAGCATCTTGCGGATTTTCTTTCATTTTCCTCCACATAAATTCACAAAGGCACGAATCAAACTGATTTTCATAGTCTTAATTGAGCTCTACAAGCCCTTAATTGTATTGTTCTGAGCTCCAGTATTAAATTTAAAAATTGAAAAAAAAATACTACAAGAGTTCAGGCAAAATGGACAAACCTCCAGAGCACAGCCGAAACGGACAAAGATTTGAAATGGACGTTAGAAAATCCAAATTCAGCGGTCTTGGAGTATTGCTAGTTACAGGAACCAATAAGGGTAAGATATTCAAATCACGTGTCATTTCCCCCAATACCCTAAAATAAAGGCGCCGATTGACTCCGCCACCTTGGTGGAAGAGTCCGAAAAGAAGAGGAAGGTTTGCCAGAAAATAGGGTTCTAGAATTTGGCGATATCTCCCACGCTTGGAGACCACCCGCCGAACTGGGTTCTGGGGTCCCCGAACTGGGAAACAGACAAATAAAGTATCAAAATCCGGTTGCAGCATAAATTGTAATGAAATCAACGAGCCCTTAATTCAAGGTTGTATAGAAATTCACGTAAAACATTATTAGCTGTAAAATCGTTATTAAATGCTGCTTTTACATAATAGTGCTAGAAATAAATTTTCATTATTTCTATAATTTGCACTTCATGATTCTGTTTTATTACGTTTAGCTAACGATACTGATGCAACAATATAAATTGATTAAAAAGTATTCTAACTTATTATTTGAAATCTGAAAGGTTAAATTACGCAGATTTAGAAGTAATTTGAATTTTTGGAGAAATAAGAAACTCCTTTATTATCACGAGGGCTAATGAGACCGGGACCTACTGCTTATTAGCCCTCGTGTTGAAAAAAGTAGACCGTAGCGTTCCAAAACCAAATGGCTACATAGAGTTTCGGATAATAAAGGAGTTTCTTATTTCTCCAAAAATTCGAATTATTTCTAAATCTGAGTAATTTAACCTTTCAGATTTCAAATAATAAGTTAGAATACTTTTTAATCAATTTATATTGTTGCATCAGTATCGTTAGCTAAACGTAATGATACTGATGCAACAATATAAATTGATTAAAAAGTATTCTTATTATTTGAAATGTGAAAGGTTAAATTACGCAGATTTAGAAATAATTCGAATTTTTGGAGAAATAAGAAACTCCTTTATTATCCGAAATTCTATGTAGCCATTTGAAAGTGCCGCTAATTCCTTTTAATTCTGAAGTACCTGAGAACAGCACAAATGATAGCGATGTCAAAATGGTTATTTTCTAAAGGTATCAATTAAATTCCCCCTTTTCACCCCGAGTATGGTTCAAACAAACAATTAAATATACGCACAAAGCATTCATTCTGTTGCTTAATTGCACATTGTGCTTTCTCTTCAACTGACAGAAAGGAAAACGCAATCTAAAAGCGATTGTATTTCGTTCTTATTTATAATTACTCTGAAAGTTTTGTTACGAAACTGTTCATAAATATGATTTAGCACAATGTACTCTTTATTGTTTGATTTAAAAAGATATAGTTTTCTAGAACAATTTATAACTTCCAAATCAAATAATCAATACTGGAACACATTTACTAAGGACTATTTTCCAATTCATGATTTTAAAATATATTTTGTAGATGTAAAGTATTTAGAAACAGTCTAGACATGTATCTAGAAATAATACAAAATTATCTTAACCTGTTTTTAGATTTAATATATTTTGTTTTATTATTTTTGCATTAATTTTTTTCTCATATTTGTTTATTGTTTATGCCTTGTGAAATAAGCTGCAAACTTTTTTTTTTACTTACATATATGTTTGATTTAAAAAGATTTTTTAGAACAAAAAAGAGTTTTTTAAAACAATTTATAACTTTCAAATCAAATAATAAATATTGAAACACATTTATAAAGGACTATTTTCCCATTCATGATTTTAAAATACATTTTGTAGATTTAAAGTATTTAGAAACACTCTAGACATGTATCTAGAAATAATACAAAATTATCTTAACCTGCTTTTAGATTTGATATATTTCGTTATTTATTTTTACATAATTTTTTTCTTATATTTGTTTATTGTTTTTTATGCCTTGGGAATTACGCTACAAATCGTTCTCTCTTTACTTACATTATAGCTTTACAAAAAAAATTACTTTTTTACACAACTACTTAACAAGTGTCGTGCAGTCCTCGTTTATATTTGCGTATTAACCTGTGTTTAAATGTATAGTGGTATTTATTTTGATTGCGTTTTGTAAAAGTATTTTAGAGTTAAATTTAACCACAGGTTCTGAGAAACTACAGACATAAGATATGAAAATAAACTCAAAACTAAATTAAAATCATCTGAAACCAGCTTAAAATAGAAAAAGTAAATTTATTATAATGATATATAAACATCTATGAACACACAAACTGATTCTATCTTCATAAAAATATGCTTTATCAACACCTGCAAAATTAGGTGCCACTCTAAATTAGTTCTGTTCAAAAGAAATGTTAGTTATAATTAAAAATCAAAAATGCCTACTAAAAACTCATTATAAAAAGAAAAATCATATTTTACTCTAAAAGAAGTAACTAAAATCACATTCAATAAAACGGGAGTCTAGCAGTCATAATTCCATCTTTGCATTATTAGTGCAGTTAATATACATTCAGTAAATCCTCCTAAATAATGAAAATCCGGGTAAGTCCTTGTAAATATTAAAAGAAGTGTATAATCTTGTATTTTCTAATATTATTAAGACTTATTAGTGACACATATACTAAAGCGTCGGTTATTAAGTAGTTATAAAATTTAGTACACATATATACGTAAATTATTTAAGATAACTCGCTTAGAATGAGTTATATTTTTTAAAAGTTCCTTTTAATGAAACGTTTTTTTTTTAATCCTAAAATTTATTAATAAAAAAATACTATTAAGCGTAAAATAAATCACTGTGAATATTAAATTTGCTTCCAACTTAACTTATACGAGTAATTTATTATTAAGTAATTTATTCTTACACAATCTATAGATCAAATCATAGATAGAAATGTTCAAAATATATTAAAAACATTAATAAGTAATTTGTAGATGAACAAATTGAAAACTGATGTACAGAAAAATAATTATATAAAAAACAAAGTTTAAGAAACGTTTTAGAAAGCCACCAGATTAAAATTATTCACTTCAATTAAAAGACGCTTTAAAAATATATAAATAAAAATGTAAACCTTAAAAATTCGAATTTTAAATTAAAAAAAATTTAAAAAATTCGGAAAAAAGAGCTCTGAAAATGTTAATTGATTATCTGTTTGATAAATTCTAAAACTGCAGTAGTCTATTAAGTGTAAGGCAATGGTGTATATTGCAAACAGCATAAATGTATATAACATATATTACTAACTGAGAGTTATAAAACTTTTGTACACATATATACGTAAATTAATTAAAACAACTTTACTTGCTTAGAATGAGTTATATATTTGAAAAGTTCCTTTTAATGAAACGTTTTTTATCCTAAAAAGTACTAATTATAAACTACTAATAAACCACGTAACTAGTAAACTAGTAAATCACCATGCCAAATAAATATGCTTCCAACTTAATTAATATGAGTAATTCATTATTACTCAATCCAAAGAAAAAATAATAGATGTAAATGTTCAAACCATATTAAGCAATAATAATTATTTTTATAGATGATCAAATTGAAAACTAAAGAAAAATAATTATATAAAAAATCAAAGTACAAGAAAAATTTTAGAAAGCCACCTGACAAAAATTATTGACAGCAATTAAAAAAGTCTTTAAAAGAAATGTAAGTTATAATTAAAAATCCAAAACTCTTAGTAAAAACTCATTATAAAAAGAAAACTCATATTTTAATCTAAAAGAAGTAAGTAAAACCACATTCAATAAAACGAGAGTCTAGCAGTCATAATTTCTTCTGTGCATTATTAGTGCAATTAATATACATTCAGTAATTCCTCCTAAATAATGAAAATGCAAGTAAGTAATTGTAAATTTTGAAAGAAGTAAAGAATCTTCTGTATTCTAATATCATTAAGATCTATTAGTGACACATATACTAAAGCGTTTGTTATTAAGGTAGTTATAAAACTTAGTACACATATATATGTAAATTATTAAAAATAACTTGCTTAGAATGAGTTATATTTTTGAAAACTTCCTTTTAATGAAACGGTTATTTTAATCCTAAAAATTATTAATAAAAAATACTAGTAAACGTAAATTAAATCACCGTGAAAAATAAAGTTATTCTTACTCAATCTATAGATCAAATGATAGATGGAAATGTTCAAAACATATTATAAAATAATAAGTAAATTGTAGATGAACAAACTGAAAACTGCTGTACAGAAAGATAGTTATAAAAAAATCAAATTATAAGAAACAATTTAGATAGGCACCAGATTAAAATTGTTCACTTAAATTTAAAGACTCTTTAAAACAAATATTAATAAAAATGTAAACATTGAATATTCAAAATTTAAATAAAAATTTTAAAAAATTTGGAAAAAAGAACTCTGAAAATGTTAAATTGATTATCTATTTGATACTTTCCGAAATCAGAGTAGTCTATTAAGTGTAAGGCCATGGTGTATGTTGCAAACAGCATAAATGTATATAACATACATTATTAAGGGAGAGTTATAAAACTTTGTACACATATATACATAAATTAATTAAAACAACTTGCCTTGCTTAGAATGAGTTACATTTTTGAAAAGTTATTTTTAATGAAAGGTTGTTTTTATTCCTAAAAATTATTAATTTAAGAACTATTAGCAAACGTAAAATAAATCACAGTGCAAAATAAATATGCTTCCAACTTAATTAATATGAGTAATTTGTTATTGAGTAATTTATTATTGCTCAATCTAAAGATCAAATAATAGATGGAAATGTTCAAAGCATATTAAGTAATAATAAATAATTTGTAGAAGAACAAATTGAAAATTGATGTAAAGAAAAATAATTCTATAAAAAATAATGTATAAGAAACATTTTAGAAAGCCACCAGATAAAAATTGTTCAATTTAATTAAAAGACGTTTTAAAAATATAAATAAAAATTAAAATACTGAAAATTGAAAATTTAAATAAAAATTTATATGTGTATGAATATGTTAAATTGATTACCTGTTTGATAAATTCCGAAATTGCACTAGTCTATTAAGTGTAAGGCAATGGTGTATATTGCAAACTGAATAAATATATATAGCATATATAACTAAGGTAGATTTATAAACTTTTCTACACATATATACATAAATTAGTTAAAACAACTTGCTTAGAATGAGGTATATTTTTGAAAAGTTCCTTTAAATGAAACGTTTTTTTTATCCTTAAAAATACTAATTAAAAACTACTAGTAAACGTAAAATCCCCGTGCCAAATAAATATGCTTCCAACTTAATTAATATGAGTAATTCATTATTACTCAATCCAAAGAAAAAATAATTGATGGAAATATTCAAACCATATTAAGCAATAATAATTATTTTTATAGATGTACAAATTGAAAACTAAAGAAAAATAATTACATAAAAAATCAAAGTACAAGAAAAAATTTTAGAAAGCTTCCTGAATAAAATTATTGACTGCAATTAAAAAAGTCTTTAAAAGAAATGTAAGTTATAATTAAAAATCAAAAACTCTTAGTAAAAACTCATTATAAAAAGAAAACTCATATTTAACTCTAAAAAAAGTAACTAAAACCACATTCAATAAAACGAGAGTCTAGCAGTCATAATTCCTTCTATGCCTTATTAGTGCAGTTAATGTACATTCAGTAAATCATCCTAAATAATGAAAATTTGGGTAAGTCCTTATAAATATCAAAAGAAGTGTATAATCTTGTATATTCTAATTTTATTAAGATCTATTATTGACACATATACTAAAGCTTCCGTTACTAAGGTAGTTATAAAACTTAGTACACATATATGCGTAAATTATTTAAAATAACTTGCTTAGAATGAGTTATATTTTTGAAAAGTTCCTTTTAATGTGTTAAGACTCCATTTTGTCCGAGCACTCGCCAAAACAGCTAATCGTAGTACACCTGTGCCTGGACAATAGCGTGGCGTCGTAGAGTCGGGGATCTTGACAATCGGATTGAATAGACGAATACACCCCTGATGGATCTCGTTAATGAATGCTCGGAAATTCCGAGAAGAGACAGCTAGCGAATGAGGATTCAGTTAAAAAGTATAACTGTAACTTTAGCTGGAGTTCTCATGTAACTGGGATCTTAACTGAGAAAAAAAACAGTGGCGGAACCGTAACTGACCCCCCCCCGGTATAAAAAGCCTACAATTTTGCGACTCAGGGCTTTTCGCCATTTTTTTTGGAGATGTGTTGACCTCGTGGAGGCTTTCGCCTTTTT
>CM063511.1:74183715-74206215 GCA_032207245.1 Pardosa pseudoannulata | reverse complement strand
AAGGCCAGCACACAGTTTTGAGAGACTACCGACTTATATTTAAAAAACACATAATCTAAATTAAGAGTTACAAAAATCAAATATTACACATTTAAAATAAACACATAAAAGTTTGATAGTTAAAATAAAAAATAATCAAATTTATTATTATACTATTTACATGTCTATGAACAAAAATTTGAATAAAACGTAAATTTTCTTTTCCAAATCTTCTACTAGGTGCTACATTATTCAAAATTTAACGTTAATGAGATCCTAATCATTTATATAAAATTGATGAGAGAGCACTTAAGTCCAAATTCAAACATTTTTAAGTACCTTTGTGGATCTGGAAGGATGTGCCAGGGCGGTACTCAGGTTGGGAGCTCTTGGTGACAGAATGTAAACACTGCTGCCTTTAGTCTCACCACTGGTCTGGGGCCTCCTAAATAATTGGGGTAATTCCTAAAGGCTGATGCACTGTAACACTTCTGGTATTTGCAAGATGTCGTCCTCGTTAGTTTTTTATAATCTCTCTTGGACCAACTCTTCCTTTAGTCCTCGAACTCTACTCTCAGACTCCCGAAATATAACTCGCTTATTAACTTTCATTTTTTATGTTATCTTCATCTCTGTCCTTTCTTACTTCTCTTGTTCAATCTGAAGAGCTGTATATATCCATTGGTCTTACTTTCCCTGCTTTTAAACCGCAAACATGAGGAAAACCTTAGCGCTTCCAATTGAGCACTGTCGATTAGGGATTCATAAATAACTCCACAAAGTTACATTCTTACTTAGTGTCACGAACGGAGACATGATTCTTATCTGGGACTGGGATCAGAACCCCTCCACGACTAATCCGTTCAACTAATTTTTATAGGTCTTCTCTAATTTACAAATGATGTGATGATGTCAAATTTGGATCCCTAGGATTTCACTTCTAGTTTTATTTATATTAATTACCTTAATTAGAATGATCTAAATCGCCTCACCACAGTAAGATGTTAAAAGTTTAATTCTTTCAAAAGAAGCATAACTGAAAATTGTTTCATAACCCTCACTTATACTTTAGTTATGGTCATTTAAGTTTAAATGATATTGTTTAGGCCATAAATTAAAACTTGGTTATTATTGTAAGTATTATCTGTAAATATAGGTTAAGGAAATAGCAGTTAAAATACTCATTTCCTGTACAAAATATGTATAATTATTCATTTAATGAAAAAAAGAATAGATGTTCGCTGTTTGAAATACATTAATTGTAACTAACTTTTATTTTATAATCTACAAGGTAAGTTGTCGATAAATTTTGAAGTCATATAGCGATTAGAAATGAGATGTAATGTGTTAAAGAACTATAAACGTCGAATCTTTTAGGAATTGTTTAAAGTAGTTATACTTAATTATTTAGTTACCTGTGTGATATAAATTATAATTAATTGCAAAGTTATGGGTATTAATTATAATGTAGTTGATATTAAAACATTAATTTGATTATTATTCTTAGTTATTTTTAAGTTTAAATCAAATTAAAATATCGGATTTTCATGAAAATTCCAATTCATAGAAAGTGTAGTCTACCTTGATACATTACATGTCCATTAACACTCTTTTGTAAAAGAAGTTCAGTTGTTACACATCACAATAAAATTTTCAGAAATTTCAGTCAAATATAATATTATTTGTTGATCACAGGAAGTTGGTTCTGATAGCATGAAAACAAAAGTGGAGGAAATTTATTTTTATGCTATTAGAACCACACTTCCTATGATCAATAAATAATATTATATGTGGCTGAGATTCCTGAAAATTTTATTTGATAAAAATTTGGTCTGATAAACATAATCTGTAATCCAGTAATTAATCCCATTCTGATTCTCTAACTACTGGACCACCCGTCTATAAGACTGCTTCGAACACTTGACTACTTTACAAATGAATTATATATTGAAATTTAGCAAGTATAACTTTTGAAGTTGACAATGTAGACCTGATTTTGTTGGGGTTATAATTTTAGAATTTTTCAACATAGGCTATAAATTCATTGTTAAATAAATACTAAAGTAACAAATAAAAAAAGAGCTAAATCAGTAACGTGTAATTGAAACATTGTACCTAGTATCAAGCAGACAACCTCATACATAGCGAAAAATTAACTTTTATCTGTTAAGATATTTATCTGTTTCTTTATCTACTTTATTTGGATAAGCAATCGACTGACGGGCAGTCTCGTTTTACTTAGTCTACTAAGTATTGGTTTAATACTTAAAATATTGTTTAATTTATATTCAAGTTTGAATTGAAATATTTTATAATATTTAATAAATAGTTAGTATTATCTTGCATAACATTTTTCAACTTCATCTCTTCTCGTACAACAAAAGCTTAAGTTATATTTCAAGCAATGATTACAAAATATTGATTGAACTTTTCATTTCCATCTACAAATTTATAACGACGTACCAAAATCAATGTACAATAGTTCTTTAAGCTTCAATGAAAGTCTCTTTTAGACTTAGCATAACGAAAGTTACAAACAATCTAACGTGGATACAACACTTTAAAAAGGCTCTACTATTATGACGTTGTTTAGTCAATATTTAAATATTAGTTTTCTGCTAAGTATAAAACAAATTATATCTTCCCCAAAGATATTAATAAACTCTTTTTTATATAAGATGACAGAGAACATTTAAGTGAGAGAAACATAATCCGGAATGCTTATGTTTATGAACTGTATATAATAACTAGTAGTGTGAAACATATTTACTCAAAAGGCTTGTTTTATTTTCCTCATTTTATAAATGGTATAATAATTTTTGCTACAACTCTCAGCGTAATTATTACTAATAATAACCTCAAGCGTATTTTTTAGAAAAAATTATTTTGGTTTTATAAATATCTAAAATACTTCTGATGTATTCTTATATATCTTTCAAGTTTGTTACTTATTTACCTTATTGTTACAACTTTCAACATAATTATTACTAATAATAACTTTAATAGCATGTTTTAAAGAATTTCTTTTTGATTTTTAAATATATAAACTACTTCAAGTGGATGTTTATGTGATATATTTCTTTGAAGTTTATTATTTATTTACTTTATTGTTACAACCACCAGTATAATAATTACTAATAATAACTTTAGCGTATTTTTTAAAACAATTTATTTTGATTTGATAAATATCTCAAATACTTCAGTTGTATTTTTATCTGTTATAGTTGTTTGAACATTCCTATTTTTTCAACCTTGTTGTTACAAATCTCAGTAAAATTATTACTAATACTAACTATAATCACATTTTTAAACGATTTTCTTTTGATTTTTAAATATATAAACCACTTCAAGTGGATTTTTATGTGTTATATTTCTTTGAAGTATATTATTTATTAACCCTATTGTTACAACCCTCAATATAATAATTACTAATAATAACTTAAAGAGTATTTTTAGAACGATTTATTTTTATTTTATAAATATCTAAAATAATTCAGGTGTATTTTTATCTGTTATACTTCTCTCAACTTTTCTGTTTATCTAACTTATTGTTGCAAATCTCGGTATAATTATTGCTAATAATAACAACTTTAAGCACATTTTTTAAACAATTTACTTTTCATTTTTAAATATCTAATCTATTTCAGGTGTATTTGTATCTCTGATATATCTTTGAAGTAAATTATTTATTAACCTTTTTGCTACAACAATCAGTATAATAATTACTAATAATAATTTTAAGCTTATCTTTTAGAATAATTTATTTTGATTTTATAAATATCTAAAATACTTTAAGTGTATTCTTATATAATTTTTAGGTTTATTATTTATTTACCTTATTGTTGCAACTATCAGTATAATTATTACTAATAATAACTGTAAGCGTATTTTTTAAAAGAATTTATTTTATAAATTTTGAACTTTATTATTTATCTACTTTATTGTTACAAATCACAGAATAATTATTACTAATAGTAACTGTAATCGCATATTTTTGAACAATATTCTTTTGATTTTTAAATATCTGTACTATTTAAAGTGGATTTTTATATGTTATATTTCTTTGAAGTATATTATTTATTTACCTTATTCTTACAACTCACAGTATAATTATTAATAATAATAACTTTAAGAGTATTTTTAGAACAATTTATTTTGATTTAATAAATATCTAAAATACTTCAGGTGTATTTTTATCTGTTATTTGAACTTTACTATTTATCTACTTTATTGTTATAAATCTCAGAATATTTGTTACTAATAATAACTGTAATCGCATATTTTTAAACAATATTGATTTTATTTTTAAATATCTAAACTACATCAAGTGGATATTTATGTGTTATATTTGTTTGAAGTATATTATTTATTGACCTTATTCTTACAAGTCGAAGTATAATTATTAATAATAACTTAAAGCGTATTTTTTAGAAAAATTTATTTTGATTTTATAAATATCTAAAATTCATCAGGTGTATTTTTATCTCTTATATTTCTTTGAACTTTACTATTTATCTACCTTATTGTTACAAATCTCAATATAATTCTTACTAATAGTAACTTTAAGCACATTTTTTAAACAATTTCCTTTTCATTTTATAAATATCTAACACATTTCATGTGCATTTTTATGTTATGTTTCTTTGAATTATGTTATTTATTTACCTTATTGTTACAAATCTCAGGATATTAATTACTAATAATAACTTAAAGAGTATTTTTAAAACAATTTATTTTAATTTTATAAATATCTAAAAAACATTGTATTTTTTATATTTCTTTGAAATTTATTATTTATTTACCTTATTATTACAACCCTCAGTATAGTAATAACTAATAATAACTTTAAGAACATTTTTTTAAATAATTTCCTTTTCATTTTATACTTATCTCTCTAATATACATCAGATGTATTTTTATCTGTTATATTTCTTTGAAGTTTGTTATTTATTTACCTTATTATCACAACCCTCAGTATAGTACTTACTAATAATAACTTTAAGAATATTTTTTAAAACAATTTCCTTTTCATTTTATAAATATCTCTCTAAAATACATCAGATGTATTTTATGTTATATTTCTTTGAAGTTTATTATTTATTTACCTTAATACTACAACTCTCAGTATAATTATTACTAGTAACAACTTTAAAAGTATTTTCAAAACATTTTTTTTAGTTTATAAATATCTAAAATACTTCAGGTGTATGTTTATCTATTATATTTATTTGAATTCATTAATCTACTTTATTATTACATCTGTCAGTATAATTATTACTAACAGTTACTTTAAGCTTATTTTTTAAAAACAATTTATTTTCATTTAATAAATATCTAAAATACTCTAGGTGTATTTTTATCTGTTATAGTTCTTTGAATTTTACTATTTATCTACCTTATTGTTACAAACCTCAGGATAATTATTACTAAAAATAATTGAAATAGAATATTTTTAAACAATATTCTTTGATTTTTAAATATCTAAACTACTTCAAGTGGAATTTTATGTGTTAAATTTCTTTGAAGTATATTATTTATTTACCTTATTCTTACAACTCTCAATATAATTTTTAATAATAATAACTTTAAGCGTATTTTTTAGAACAACTTATTTTGATTTTATAAATGTCTAAAATCCTCGAGGTGCATTTTTATTTCTTATATTTCTTTGAACTTTACTATTTATCTACCTTATTGTTAGAAAACTCAATATAATTGTTACTAATAATAACTTTAAGCGCATTTTTTTAAACAATTTTCTTTTGAATTTTAAATATCTAAAATATTTCATGTGCATTTTTATGTTATATTTCTTTGTAGTACATTATTTATTTACCTTATTGTTACAACTCTTAGGATAATAATTACTGATAATAACTTTAAACGTATTTTTAAAACATTTTTTTTGTTTTATAAATATCTAAAAAACTTCAGGTGTATTTTTTTATATTTCTTTGAAGTTTATTATTTATTTACCTTATTGTTACAACTCTCAGTATAATTATTACTAATAATAAATTTAAACGTATTTTTGAAACAACTTTTTTTAGTTTTATAAATATCTAAAATACTTCAGGTGTATGTTTATTTATATATTTATTTAAATTTTATTAATTTACTTTATTATTACAACTCTTAGTATAATTATTACTAACATTAACTCTAAGAGCATTTTTTTAAACAATTTTCTTTTGAATTTTAAATATCTAAAATACATCAGATGTATTTTTATCTGTTTTTTTTCCTTTGAAGTTTATTATATATTTACCTTATTGTTACAACCCTGAGTATAGTAATTATTAATAATAACTTAAGAGCATTTTTAAAGCAATTTCCTTTAATTTTATAAATATCTATCTAAAATACATCAGATGTATTTTTATCTGTTATATGTCTTTGAAGTTTATTATTTATTTATTTATTGTTACAATCATCATTATAGTAGCTACTTATAACAACTTCAAGAGCATTTTTAAAACAATTTTTTTTCATTTTATAAATATCTCTAAATTACATCAGGTGTATTTTTATCAGTTATATTTCTTTGAAGTTTATTATTTATTTACCTCAATACTACAATTCTCGGTATAATAATTACTGATAATAACTTTAAACGTATTTTTAAAACATTTTTTTTGTTTTATAAATACCTAAAATACTTCAGGTGTATGTTTATCTATTATATTTATTTGAACTTTATTAATCTACTTTATTATTACAACTCTCAGTATAATTATTACTAACATTAACTCTAAGAGCATTTTTTTAAACAATTTTCTTTTGAATTTTAAATATCTAAAATACATCAGATGTATTTTTATCTGTTATATGTCTTTAAAGTATGCTATTTATTTAACTTATTCGTACAACTCTTAGTATAATTATTACTATCAATAACTTTAAGCGCATTTTTTGAAACAATTTTCTTTTGATTTTTAAATGTCTAAAATACATCAGATGTATTTATTTTTACCTCTTATATTTCTTTGAAGTATATTATTTATTTACCTTATTGTTACAACCTTCAGTATAGTAATTACCAATAATAACTTTAAGAGCATTTTTTAAAACAATTTCATATTCATTTTATAACTCTCTCTAAATTACATCAGATATATTGTATCTGTTATATTTCTTTGAAGTTTATTATATATTTACCTTATTGTTACAACACTTAGTATAGTAATTACTAATAATAACTTTAAGAGCATTTTTTTAAATAATTTCCTTTTCATTTTATACATATCTCTCTAATATACATCAGATGTATTTTTATCTGTTATATTTCTTTGAAGTTTGTTATTTATTTACCTTATTATTACAACTCTCAGTATAGTAATTACTAATAATAACTTTAAGAACATTTTTTATAACAATTTCCTTTTCATTTTATAAATATCTATCTAAAATAGATCAGATGTATTTTTATCTGTTATATTTCTTTGAAGTTTATTATTTATTTACCTTAATACTACAACTGTCAGTATAATAACTATTAATATTAACTTTAAACGTATTTTTAAAACATTTTTTTTTAGTTTTATAAATATCTAAAATACTTCAGGTGGATGTTTATCTATTATATTTCTTTGGACTTTATTAATCTACTTTATTGCTATAACTATCAGTATAATTATTACTAACAATAACTTTAATCGCATTTTTTAAAACAATTTTCTTTTGATTTTGTAATTGTCTAAAATACTTCAGGTGTACGTTTATCTGTTATACTTTTTTGAAGTTTATTATTTATTTAAATTATTACTACACTCTCAGTATAATTGTTACTAAAATAATTTTAAATGTATATTTTAATATAATTTTAGTTATGCGTTAACAATATATTTAAAAAGAAATCTGGGATTTTTTATTTCCTGATATGAATGTTGTAATACTACCTGATTATATTAATGATTTAATACATCTATTATTTCCATCATTATTGCAGATTAATTGTTGCATTTACAAGCCTCAGAACATGAGAAATATTGTGACTACAAGAAACACATATGATGATCATGAAATGAAATTAACCGCAAAAGACGTGCACTGAGCACATCTCCATCAATGCAATTTTATAGCAGTTATATGCTGGCAATATTCAATATAAAATTAAATAAATTTCTTTCTACATTTTGCTTGTGTTTATCATGACAACATTCGAATAAAGTGAAATATTATTCCATTCTTTAGTTTAATAAATAAATAGCTACATTTATGCAACTCTCTACTAATTATATATTTCATTTAAAAACTCTTTACTTAAAGACCTTATTGAAAATGTAACTTAAAATTGTTTGTGAATATAAAATAAACAAACACCTAATACAATATTAATTTATAATAATAATAATAATAATAATAATAATAATAATAATAATTATTATTATTATTATTCCTATTATTATTATTATTATTATTATTATATTACCATATTACTTTATCATTACTATCATTTTACTAATTATTATATTGTTGTTTTATAATTATTATTTCTATTATTATTATTATTATTATTATTATTATTATTATTATTATTATATTACCATATTACTTTATCATTACTATCATTTTATCAGTTATTACATTGTTATTTTATAATTATTATTTTTATTATTATTATTATTATTATTATTATTATTATCATTATTATTATATTACCATATTTATCATTACTATCATTTTATTAATTATTATATTGTTATTTTATAATTATTATTTCTATTATTATTATTATTATTGTTGCTGTTGTTGTTGTTATTATTATTATTGCTTTTTTATTATTTTATATTTTTTACTATTCTTATTATATTTTAATTATAATATTACTTTATTACACTTACTTCAGTCAGTACAACATATTGTTTAAAAAAATGTGTTTTTTAGGCATTGTTACTAACAAATATATCGTGCATATTCATTCTTTTTTAACACTAATTTAGCATATTTTATACGATATTATGCTAAAAATCCTCTTAATGCTTCGAAATATTTAATCAAAATTTCACAAAACTTTCAGCGGAGTTTATAGGTTCTCAATATCGATTTATAAAATATTCCTGATAAAGCATTTCCATAAAGTCAATGAATACATTCCCATTTGAATTTCAATAGCATTGAATGCAAAACTGTTATGTATTTTTGTTTAAATGCATTTTCTTCTTTTGATGATTGGCTTTGCCCCTCAAACGCCTAAATATCGGATAGGGGATGAATGAGAATGATTTAAAATATAAAATATTAAATTTCTTGTGTATTGCTTGAAACTTGAAACAAATGTAAATGATTGTAGTTTGAAATATTTAACTTCTTATTAATTTAAAAAAAATCAAACTCAGATTCTGATGCATAACTTTAAGAATTTGTGTAGGGTAATATACAGCTATAAAAGAAGACATGGTATGAAATGTACAATTATATGAAGGAAAACTATTTAATGGTTGCAAAATTTAATATAAAACAAACTTTTTAAAAAAATAAGAGTTTCTGTATTTTAGATTTTTAAAAGAACTACACACTCAACAGCATTATGAATATTAGTATTATATACTATAAAAATAGAATTCAAAATATATAGCAGTATTACTTTATTATAATACATAATTTTTAATTCAGTATTTTAACATTTTTTTGTTTTTTAGTTATATTACATGATTTGCAACTTGAAAAATTACTTAAAAATTAAAACAAATCACCTAGTGTTGACAAAGATTTGAATAACCAATTAGCAGTTTTTGTTTGGAGCAATTATGTCAATTTTTGTCATTCAAGGGGTAAACAGATCAGGACCGTTTATAACAGGAACGAACAACTAAGACATTCGTAAGATTCGAAACTTTTGAGTACGAAACTTTTGAAGTTGCTTAATGCAACTTCATTGAGATCGCCAATAAAACTAAACTTCCCGGCGTTCAACCCAACGTGTTGGACTATGGTCTACTGTACCGTGCAACGTTTCCGAAACCAAGCTATGCTAACCCAATATACCGTTTAGGTGATCAACCCTAAGAAGAAGCCCTAGTGTTTAGTTTCCAAGCATGATTGATCCTTAATTTGTCTACCTATTGGAAGGATGGAAACTGAGCAATCTTGCCCAGCAAAAGGATCGAATTTATCTAAGGATCTTAT
Organism: Pardosa pseudoannulata; assembly: GCA_032207245.1. Taxonomy (NCBI): domain Eukaryota; kingdom Metazoa; phylum Arthropoda; class Arachnida; order Araneae; family Lycosidae; genus Pardosa; species Pardosa pseudoannulata. The sequence continues at coordinate 74,196,108 of CM063511.1, read as the reverse complement.
CTAAACTAATACAAGGATCGAACGGAACTATGTCGAAGGAGCTCGAACCGCTACCCCAACATCACTGGGTTTCATAGATTCAAAACTTTTGAAAACGTTAAACAAATTGATATAGATCACCAATAAAACTAAACTCCCCGGCGTTACAGCCCAACGAGTTGGACTATGGGTCTACGGTACCGTGCAACCTTTCTGAAACTAAGGGATGCTAACCCAATATCCCATTTAGGTGATCAACCCTACGAAGAAGCACCAGTGTTTAGTTTCCAAGCATGATTGGTCCTTAATTTGTCTACCCATTGGAAGGATGGAAGCTGAGCAATCTTGCCAAGCAAAAGGATCGAATTTATCTAAGGATTTTATCTAAACTAACACAAGGATCGAACGGACCTATATCGAAGGAGATCAAAGCGCTGACATAACACCACTGGGTTTCATAGATTCAAAACTTTTAAAAACGATAAAAAATTCATATAGATCACCAATAAAACTAAACTCCCCGGTGTTACAGCCCAAAGAGTTGGACTATGGTCTATGGTGCCGTGCAATGTTCCAAAACCAATGGATGCTAACCCACTATCACTTTTAGTTGATCAAGCCTACGAAGAAGCCCCAGTGTTAGTTTCCAAGCATGACTGGTCCTTAATTTGTCTACCTATTGGAAGGATGGAAGCTCAGCAATCTTGCCCAGCAAAAGGATCGAACTTATCTAAGAATCTTATCTAAACTAATACAAGGATCGAACAGACATATGTCGAAGGAGCTCGAAGCGCTACCCCAACACCACTGGGTTTCATAGATTCAAAATTTTGAAAAAGTTAAACAAATTCATATAGATCACCAATAAAACTAAACTCCTCGGGGTTACAGCCCAACGAGTTGGACTATGGTCTATATTTCCGAAACCAAGGAATGCTAACCCAATATCCCGTTCAGGTGATCAACCCTACGAAGAAGCCCCAGTGTTTAGTTTCCAAGCATGATTGGTCCTTAATTTGTCTACTCATTGGAAGGATGGAAGCTGAGCAATCTTGCCCAGCAAAAGGATCGAACTTATCTAAGGATCTTCTCTAAACTAATACAAGGATAGAACGGAACTATGTCGAAGGAACTCGAAGCGCTACCCCAACATCACTGGGTTTCATAGATTCAAAACTTTTGAAAACTTTAAACAAATTCATATAGATCACCAATAAAGCTAAACTTCCCGGCGTTACAGCCCAACGAGTTCGGCCATGGCCTGCAGTGCCATGATACGTTTCCGAAACCAAATGATGCGAACTCTATGTCCCTATTAGGTGTTCAACCCTAGGAAGAAGTCTCTGTTTAGTTTCCAAGTATTCTTGGTCCTCAATTTGCCTACCAACTGAAGAGATAGAAGACTGAGCAATCTTGTTCAGCCCAAGGATCGAACTTATCTAAGGATCTTATCTAAACTTATACAAGGATCCAAATGACCTAAGTCGAGGGAGCTCGAATCACCACCCCAACACCACTGGGTTTCATAGAGTATCACTAGCATAACTTTAATTTTTATCATTCTTAGTGTTGATTATCTACGATTAATGGAGGTGCAAAAAACTTCATTTTATTTGTCGCACGATATAGTCTATAACGGTTTAATCGTGTTAGGAACCATGCATTACTGTTTAACTTCTTTCTCATTAAATTAAACCAGATTTAACCAGCTTATTAAACCAACTAAACTTATATAATTACTTTAAGTTATTTAGTTTCAGTTGTTCGCAATATACATATAGCAATCTTGATTGGTTGTTCCCTTACGCTCTCTAGGCACTATATATGTTAGACGGATTGTCACCAAAAGAAACGATAGATTTTACTTTTCAAATTTTGCAGTTTTGTTTGTTTCAAGCTGGTGAAAATCACTCGTTACACACACACATATATAAATATATATATATATATATATATATATATATATATATATATATATATATATATATATATATATATATATATATATATATATATATATATATATATATATATATATATATATATATATATATATATATAATATATGTATATATATGTATATATATATATATATATATATATATATATATATATATATATATATACATATATATATATATATATATATATATATATATATATATGTATATATATATATATATATATATATATATATATATATATATATATATATATATATATATATATATATATATATATATATATATATATATATATATATATATATATATATATATATATATATATATATATTATATATATATATATATATATATATATATATATATATATATATATATATATATATATATATATATATATATATATATATATATATATATATATATGTGTGTGTGTGTGTGTGTGTGTGTGTGTGTGTATGTATATTATTATAGCAAGTTATTAGCTATAGATAACTTAATTTTTCATAAATATCATTTTTTGTATGCTGTTAGGCAAAGAGAGATCGTAAATATATTTGTTTATTCCGTCGAAGATTTTAGTTTGAATGCATGGAATGTAATCACTTCGATATCTAGAATATGTATGCTTGACGAACTCACTTTGCTAACAGGAAAAAAACGATAATTTCTTATCTAATGAATTATTTCTAAATGAAAAAATAAAGTCTTTATCTGTATTGGTTACTTTTGCTTTTAATAATTTTATCGAATTATTTAATTCGACAAATTATATCTTTTTTTTTAATTTGAAGGTATAATCTATTAGACTAATTGTAGGAATTAAAGATGCATACACAATATACACAATAATTAATTGGGGAAAGAACAAATATCATTGAGAACAACAAACAAAAATACTAAGATCATTTATTCCCCTATCTTTTTGAAAATATATCCAAAAAGGATTTTGGAATTCAATTGATTGCCGTACAATAAACTTAATCTTGAATCAAACGATGGTGCAATTCTAGAAATCTTTTTCATTTTGTAATTTAATACTACCCTAAATAGAATGAAAAACGTCAAAAGTAATTGAAAATGGAAAGATCCAATTTAAAAATACATTTTGATTGTTAAAATAATAAACGGCTGGAAAATTCCATCAGGATGTTTTATAGAGATGTTGGACTTGAATCATCATTTATGTTTATAGGTTGCGTGTGCTAAATATTAAAATTCTATTTCAATCCAAATACAGAAGTCAACTTCAAATTTTCTGCAGAAGAAAAATGAGATTTCTTTCGTCTCTTTTTATGCCTGTAGTGTATGGAAATATAAGTGAGCGTTTTCCTATAATAAGAAATTGGTTTCTTATTCTATGCTTAGATTTATTTTCAAAGATAGTAATTTGAACTTTAATTTACTTTTGTGTATATTACAATCAAGCGTGAAATTAAAAGTAATTTGAAATTGGTATAATTTTTTTTGTGATATTAAAAGCCATTTTAATCTTAGATGGTATTAAAATCTCCATACAATGCATGTTAAGTACAAATTTTCCTATTTAAATTAATTTGCTTTATTTATAGAGCCTTAAAATAAATGACCTGATCATGTCAAATTTAGCTATAAAGGGAGAAATTATCTTGGTATAGGAAATGTTAGTAATAATTTTTTTAGATCATTACTAAAAACTGACAGATCTGTTTCTTTTTACAAAGAATTTATATAGATAATTATAGCTAATTTTTATAGATAAATATATTATTATAGAGAATTATAGAGATTTTAACTATGATTTTAATAATTTTTCAGCTTTAAAACTATTTGTTTTCATCTCAAAAAGTATGTGTTTTAACGTAACATAAATATATGCATGAAATGAAAAGAATAAAATTGACTTACCTACAAGATAATGTTCAAAATATGTGTATTAAATTGTATATCATATTAAAGTATATTTAATTTTTATATTATATTATTTAAACTTTATATTAAAATTTAAGTATATTAAAATTTTTTATCATATTATTTGAGTTATTTTATAAATTACCATCAAAGGTATATAATATTTCATTTTTCTTAATTTAAAAATCATTTAAAAATTGAAGGGCTTAAAACTAATTAGCTTTCGAAAACAATTTCATGCAGTAAATTAATATTTTACTTAAATGTGTATAATTGGTTAAAAAGATACTTTACTTCTATATTTAATGTAAAGTATTAGTTTTAATTTAAAATTTTTAAAAATTATTTTGTGGGTAAGTTGATTTTAATTTTTTGTCACTTCATGTGTAAATTTTAAATTTTAAAATATCTATTGTTTTATACAGTAAATCTTAACAGTTTTTATGAAAGTTCCTTATTCGTAATTTAGGAAAAATTTAGTTTAAACAGAACAGTTCTTTTTATTTTATGTTGTTTTCAAAGTAGTTTGTTGCAATGAAGAATTTTTAGCTCAGATATTGTTTTTCTTAAAGTTAATTATTGACGTTTGTTGTTACTGAACCCTAGTTGTCATGACTAAAATCAAACCAACTAAATAAGTCCAAAAACTTCTAGGAAATCTAAAAATAGTAGTGGCTTGTAAAACAATTCTTGCAATTTAAAATCAATGCAAATTAAAATATGCTCAGGCTTTGACAGAGGAGACTGCACTTGGTGAAAGTCTTGAAAACTTTCTGTCCCTGTTCGAAGGACAGAAAAAGAGCTGCAACTCTCTCCAGAGTATCAGCCACATCGTTTCCAGAAATGTCGATATGAGATAGAATTCATTGAAGATGAACATACAAATAACCAATGTGTCTATTGATAACAGTTAAAATGGAAAACCCACTTCAGTTACCAACGTCCCTCCGATTACTAAGGTGTATTGAAGATCTACTATCATTTAGTATTCTTATAGTTATAAAATCAGGCTCGGAAATACCATCGACAAAACCTCTCTAAAGGTATAACACATATCTGGATGAATAGTACCAAGAGCTGCAACTCTCTCCAGAGTATCAGCCACATCGTTCCAGAAATGCCGATGTGAGATGGAACCTATTGAAGATGAACATCAAAATTACCAGTGAGTCTATTGATAACAGTTAAAATGGAAAACTCAGCTCTGTCACCAGCGTCCCTATTCAATTTCTTTTGCTCCGAGGAAACCTTTTTAAAGGTGTAACACATATCTGGATGAATAGTACCAAGAGCTGTAACTCTCTCTAGAGTATCAGCCACATCGTCTCCAGAAATACCGGTGTGAGATGGAACCCGTTAAAGATGAAAATCAAAATTACCAATGAGTCTATTGATAACAGTTAAAATGGAAAACCCAGCTCTATCACCAGCGTCTCTATTCAATTTATTTTGCTCCGAGGAAACTTCTCTAAAGGTGTCACACATATCTGGATGAATAGTACCAAGAGCTGCAACTCTCTCCAGAGTATCAGCCACATCTTTTCCAGAAATGCCGATGTGAGATGGAACCTATTGAAGATGAACATCAAAATTACCAATGAGTCTATTGATAACAGTTAAAATGGAAAACCCAGCTCTGTTACCAACGTCCCTCCAATTACTAAGGTGTTGTATTGAAGATCTACTATCATTTAGTATTCTTATAGTTATAAAATCAGGCTCGGAAATACCCTCGACAAAACTTCTCTAAAGGTGTCACACATATCTGGATGAATAGTACCAAGAGCTGTAACTCTCTCCAGAATATCAGCCACATCTTTTCCAGAAATGCCGATGTGTGATGGAACCTATTGAAGATGAATATCAAAATTATCAATGAGTCTGTTGATAACAGTTAAAATGGACAACCCAGCTCTGTTACCAACGTCCCTCCAATTACTAAGGTGTTGTATTGAGGATCTACTATCATACTATCATTCCTATAGTTGTAAAATCAGGCTCGAAAATACCTTCGACAAAATTTAAGCCAATCACAATTGAGAAAAACTCAGATCTAAACACAGAACAGAAGTCATAATTTCTGTATCTGAAGCAATATTTAGTTGATTATAACTCTATTTTTGTGTAACAAACTTTTATAAATAATGCCATTTGTTAAATAAATAATACAATAATACAAAATGTATTAGGCATTCAAATCAGTCTCAAATAAATTTTTTGACTTTATACATAAACATATGGCTAATTAGATATTTAATTTTAAAGTAGATTACATTAAAGGAAAACGGATTAGTTTGAAAAGAATAGGAATAGAGAGTCAAGATAAAAAAACAAAAAATGCTGCATTTATTTATGAACACAGATGTCATTTCACATTTGATGAATCTATTCGGGAAGAGAAACTGTTTTAAAAGCATTTTTCTTGAAAGACAGTGCGCTTTTCAAATAAAATTTCAATGCTTTTAAATGCTTTAATTAACTAAAGCATTAATCATAATTTCTATACATAGTAACACTGCAATTTAAAATGGCTCTTTCATAACTGAAAGAGTTCACAAGAATTAGATTCCTCGATATTTCTTTATAAAGAAGTGTTATTGCAGCAAAATATCTCAGTGGAGAAAATCCATTAGATAATTTTAAAACAAAAGAAATCTTGAAAAATTTTAAGCTTGGTAAAATGATTTTGATGGCGAACTGACTCCTCTTAAGAATTTTTTTTCCAAGGAAAAGCCTTTCGTCAACTATAGCTGTACATTCCATAATGCCACCCTGTCTTTGATTCGACATAACATCTTTTATCTTTATATTTTTGCAGTAAAGGAAACTGTGGTTAGAAGTATAGCTTTCTTTAGAATAGTAAAGAATTGATGGCAGTTTATAGGCTTTTCCCGCGAGACAATTTTGAAAATTGTTTCCTTTTATATCAATGAAAAGGAATTTTGAGTATCCACAGAACAAAAAAGGTTTTTGGAACACAGACAGCAGATCGTAATGGAAAGTAATTTGGATGTACAATCCTTTTTGTGGTAAATTTCTGTCTTTTCATTTGTTAGAATCTTGTGCTAATGAAATAATAATTAGGTATCTAACATTTACGGTTCCATTAAGAGAGAATAAGTTTTAAATTATTAGGAATTTGCTGTTAATTCTATACATATAATATTCTTATTAACTTTATTTGTATAATATATTCTTATGTCATTTTAAATATTTTTATATGCATATGTACCCATTAAGCATCACTATGAAATTTTATTTTAAATTTGACTTTGACTGTTTAATTATGGTAGCAATTTTTCTTGACTGACATAATCACACATTCACTTGAAGTGAATAAACTTTTAGCCCTTTTTCACTGAGTTTATAATTCAATACAGATACGCCAGACTCTTACTTACAAGGATATTAATTCATTAAAAATATCATTTTACTTGCAAATTATTAGTATAAGATATTTTTATGTCTGCTTGGATGTACAATCCTTTTTGAGGTACATTTCTGTCCGTTCATTTGTTAGAATCTTGTCTAACGAAAGAATAATTAGATATCTAAAATTCAGTGATCTATTAAGAGAGAAAAAGATTTAAATTATTAGGAATTTGCTGTTAATTTTACATACATAATATTCGTATTAACTTTATTTGTATAATATATTCTTATGTTATATTGTTTAGTTATGTTAGCAATTTTCTTGCCTAACATAATCACACATTCACTAGAAGTAAATAAAATTGTAGCCCTTTTTCACTGAGTTTTTAATTCAATACAGATACGCCAGACTCTTACTTACAAGGATATTAATTCATTAAAATATAATTTCACTTGCAAGTTATAAGATATTTTTATGTACGCTTGGATGTATAATCATTTTTGAGATACTTTTCTGTCTTTTCATTTCTTAGAATATTATGCTAATGAGAGAATAATTAGATATATAATATTCACTGACCCATTAAGAGGAAATAAGTTTTAAATTATTAGGAATTTGCTGTTAATTCTATACATATAATATTCTTATTAACTTTGTTTGTATAATATATTCTTATGTTATTTTAAATATTTGTTTATATGCATGTATACGCATTAACATCACCATAAAATTAAAAATTTTACTTTGCTTAGTTATGCTAGCAATTTTTCGTTCCTGACATAATCACACATTGGCTTGAAGTGAAAAAAAATTTAGCCCTTTTTCACTGAATTCTTAATTCAATACAGATACTCCAGACTTATACTTACATGGATATTAAATCATTAAAAATATCATTTTACTTGCAGATTATTAGTATAAGATATTTTTATGTAGGTTTTAAGAGTGAATGTTACATGTTATATTAGACATGAATTTTTGATTAAATGAGTCATTTTTTGCCTGAAATAATCACTGATTCACTGTCAGTTAACAAAATTTTGACCATGACACCGAATTAATTTAGCCATTTCATCGAGTTCTTTAGTAAATACAGATACATCAGGCTCTTATATAGAAGGATATTAATTCCATAAAAATATCCATCCATTTATTTAAGAACATTTTATATCCTAAGGGTGCATGTTACATGTTATTTTACATTAGGTTTGTAATGTTGATTATTTGAGCCAGTTTTCTTGACTGACATAACTACTTATAGAAAACAAAATTGATTTTGACCATGTCACAGTGTTCTTAATAAAATTAGATACACCATGCTCTTACGTACAATAATATTAATTCAGTAAAAATATCAATTCATTTTCATATTATTTTAGGCATTTTTATTTACCCATTAAGAGTACACTCAAATATACATGACACTATATTTACCATAGATAAATTTGTATATATTTTGTCTATTTTTATTTTTATTTATATACATAGAATAAGGCAGAAGTCCGAATATTTATGGAATGCAATTACATACTATTTTAAACTTTTATTTCTAAAACATCGTATAATATTACGTACTTCCATCAAGCAAATTAACTGTTTTAATTTATCAGTTGTTTATATTAGCCACTTATTATACGCTTGTAAACCATTTTTCTTATGTTTTCACATATTAGTTTATTGAAAATACGTATTAAATACTCCTATCAAGAAACTTAGCTGTTTTACTTTGTTAGTTATTTATATTAACATTTTTATTATACGATTGCAAATACGTTTGCTTATGTTTTCATATATAATAATTTATTGAAAATATGTATTAAATACTCCTATCAAGCAAATTACCTGTTCTACTTTGCCAGTTGTTTATATTACACACTTATTATACGTTTGTAAAAGTTTTTCTTATGTTTTCACAGATTAGTTTATTGAAAATATGTATTAAATACTTCTATCAAGCAAATTTCCTGTTCTATTTTGCCAGTTGTTTATATTAGCCACTTATTATACGTTTGCAAACCATTTTGCTTATGTTTTCACATATTAGCTTATTGAAAATATGTATCAAATACTCCTATCAAGAAACTTAGCTGTCTTACTTTGCCAGTTGTTTATATTAGCCACTTTTTATACGTTTGCAAACACTTTTGCTTATGTTTTCACATATTAGTTTATTGAAAATATGTATTAAATACTCCTATCAAGCAAATTAGCTGTTTTACTTTGCCAGTTGTTTATGTTAGCATTTTTATTATACGATTGCAAATACGTTTGCTTATGTTTTCATATATTAATTTATTGAATATATGTATTAAATACCCCTATCAAGCAAATTACCTGTTCTACTTTGCCAGTTGTTTATATCAGATATTTATTATACGTTTGCAAACATTTTTACTTCTATTCTCGTATATTTAATTATTGAAAATAATTTTAATATGTAATGCATGTTCTGTTTATTTTAGTTTAGTCTTTTATATCATAATCTGAATATCTCGTGCATTTCTCCGTGTCAGAAAGAAAGATATTAATAAAAATTCAAACTGATTTCCTAAAAATACACTTCAAATAATTTATACCTACTTAATGTTTGGTTTAAACCTACTTTAAAGAAAATCCTTAAAAAGCACTGTTGTTCCGATTGCACAGGTTTGTTTCAATCATATGCTTATCAGTATATTATGTTTTCTTTTAATACAGTCATATTAATATTGTACCACACCAACTATATTTCTGAAGTTATTATCTTAGTACATATCATTAATATGGTGTAACTAAGTATTACCAAAATTTTGATTATTTTTAATTTTTTATGTAATTGTCTGTATAAATAGGACAACGGTCCAATACACTACTAAAATCAAATATTTACATTGCATTAGGCTGATTCATTCATTAATTTCATTGGCTGATTCAAATTTTGGAATTTAAACAAAGTAACATTACATTTTAAGCATACTTTGTTGGTTTTCCCTGATTATTCTGACTGTAAGAGAGTAAATTTATTTTGCCATCTCCAGTTTTTCTGAATAGATAAACATATATACCCCTTGTTGTGTAAGTGTGACAGGTGTTTGAACTGTTTTCATTGTAAGTAAGATAATGTGCGCTATCAATGCAATATCGAATCTGGAAAATAATCGGGATTGAACGTCGTCTTAATTTTAGGGTTTTTTAATTACAAAATACACGTGTAAAATATTTTTTAACAGAATTCAGCTACATTATTAGCTCTAATTTTCTAAAATAATACATGTTTGAAAAAATAAGAAGGAAATATATTAAATATTAAAAAATGAGATTATTCTGTAATAGAATTTTACAATACAATATAATTGGATTTCTCAATTTTTTTTGGTTACTTTGATAAAATGTGTCTATTTTAAAGGTGTTAAAATAAAATCCACTCAGAAAATATTTATAACTTTATATCAGTATATTTATGTTTTCTTTTAATGGTGACCGTCAGAGTTAATTTACGTTATAATGAATCATTTTAGTATGCAATGCACAACTAGACGTGATACCAGTCTTAAATGCTAAATTTCAAACTACTACTGATAAACGGCTTTGAAGTATGAAATATAAATATGTGCTCACATATTTACAGATTTCAAGTTGAAACTAGAGAAAACGAGCTTATTGTTGGTCAAAATGAATCATGTTTCAAAATTAAATTTCCTTGTACATACGTACAGACGTAAGATTAAGAATTTGTCAACATTTATGAAGCATGGTCAAAAAGATTATTTCCTTGGGAATCACTGAAAGCTGAACATTTTTAACAAATATAAAGTAGAAAAAAAGGAAAATCTTATTATATTTCCTATATGTCTGTATTTTAAAAATAAAGACTGTAAAATAAGGTAAACTGGTAATACATTTATTTATGTTAGCAATAAACATTTAACAATTTTCATAGTTTATTAACCATTAATTTTATTAACCATTAGTTAGAAATCTACCAGGAAAACATATTCTAGAAAAGAAGATATTCAACTTTTTTTCGATTCTAATACTTGATATTTATTTATTTATTAAAATTCATTGCACACATTTCTAATTCTACTGGCAAAATTGTTCAAAATGTGTCATAATCTATGCAGAAAAAGTTAATGATGCATAAAATGATCACCTTTTTTTGTAAAAAAATGTCATTTAAAAAGATTTATTTCTGAAATTTTTGCATATTTTCATCCATTAATGCTTTAATACTTTCCATAATTAGCAGTGGAACTTTTTTTTCTGGCTGTGAGGAAAAACAAGGTTGATTTTCTTAAAGTCAATTACATCCTCAGCTCCCTTTAGAATTTAGTCTGATCACTAGAAAATTACTTTTTACAGCTTTACCGGCGATGCGTAACTAAAATTAACTATCTCAGTTAAATTTATAAGAAAAAAAGTTTAAATACAAAGGTTACATGATTTCGAGATCTCTTTGGGGTATTCACAAACAAAGTAAAGAGTTTGAAAGTTAAGTTTTCTGAAAAGATTTTAATGGTGTGCTGTACGTTGTTTTAATTTTTAACTTAAGTATATTGTTTCAGTAAATGGCTTTTTAAATTTTTATAAAGAATGGAAAATGCTTTAAGTATCATGGAAATAGTTGAGTAGAGTAAGCTAGTTAAGTTTATGTCATTTCTTTTATTTTTAAAGCAGAATATATCTTTATGTTGCTTATAAAATACTGTAAACAAAATTATATATTCACTCTAATAACTACCTTAAATTTTATTTACCATTTTATAACGTTTATTATTATATATTTCAAAAGTGAAGTATTACTGTCTGGGGTTAATTGTTTATAATTGCCAGTTTAAGTGGTTAGAATTGAATAATATCTAAAATCGATAAGAATAGTTGAGTAGAGTAAACTAGTTAAATTTATTTCATTTGCGTATATTTTTAAAGCAGAATATATCTTTATGTTGCATATGAAATACTGTAAACAAAATTACATATTCACTCTAATAGCTACTTAAATTTTAATTACCATTTTATAACGTTTATTATTATATATTTCAACAGTAAAGTATTACTGTCTACAGGTCATTGTTTATAAGTGCCAGTTTAAGTGGTTACAAATGAATAATATCTAACTAAAATCGATGGGAATAGTTGAGTACAGTAAACTAGTTAAATTTATTTCATTTTCGTGTATTAATTTAAAGCAGAATATATCTTTATGTT
>CM063511.1:74168715-74178715 GCA_032207245.1 Pardosa pseudoannulata | reverse complement strand
CCGAGTGGAACACACCAATTAAAAAAAGTCTCCAAAAATACGCTAAATGTTTATTGTGTCAAAGGCCAAAGCGGTGTATGATTTTTTCCTTCACCCTTTTTCGACTAAAATGGAATACGGAAAACCCACCCTCGTATTGTCCCTTTACTTCCGGTTATAAATAGATATATAAATAGATATTATAGATTGTTAATTTTTAATTCGTATAAAGCTCGTCAAGGCTCGAAGATCATCCGAAAAAAAAATAATGGATTCTAAAAGTGCAAATAAAAATATTCTTTGGGAGACTTATTTATATTTTTTAAAGAAAGCCATCCAAAATATTTAAGTGGTGCAATTAGAGATACATCTGTTACCGCAAACGAAATACTTCGAAATAGAGATTTACAAAGCCATGAAAAGCTATCAGCGTCTTTGTGCCTCAGGGAGTAGAGGTGCATCCCTCAATAAATGTCAGTCGATGCTGGCAGAAATGTACATTACATCCATTTTCGGAACGTTTTTGGAGGTCAAAAATTGTACTTGACAACCGCTTTGAAGACATCATCGGTTAGGAGGAATTGTACGTGCTAACCGCTTAGAAGGTTAAGAGCAGGTGATTAAGTTTATCACATAATAAATAGGTAACAAGAACAATTTTTTCTCCCATTATGGTGTCATTCCTTTAACTATCTCATTTAATCATTTCTTATTTTAAATTGTTTAAATATTGTCTACATTATTTTCATACGCTTTATCACTGAACTTAGATATTACGTAAATAATTTTCTTTTATGTTTGGCTTAAGTAATAGATTACGGATGTATGAGATAATTTTAAATTTAATAATTGATCATATTTTATTCAATGGTTTGGTTTGGGTTTGGTTTGGAGTGCTACGGTCTACTTTTTGCAACACGAGGGCTAATGAGACCGGGACCTACAGTTTAACGCCGATTCCGAACGGCTACGAACATCCATGCCTCAGTGGGATTCGAACCCACGAACTCCGGTTCCGAAGGCCAGCACCCTAACCAATCGGCCATCGTTCGGCTTTTATTCAATGAAAACTTTTTCACTGGTAGTAACAACAATTTTTTTTTATAAAAATCTAGGATTAATAAATATCTAGCATTTAAGTTATACACCTTTGAGAATTAAAAATTTTGTTCGTTTATGTGTTTTGTTTTATACATATCCCGTGGTTCGACTAAATAAATTCAATTTGATTCTAAACTGCATTCACAGTACGAAGATAAACAAATTATTGAGGGTGTACCAGATAATTCTCAGCCAAAAAAAGGAAAACCTTCCTCATAGGGAACTTTACAATTCTGGCAAATAAAAAATAATACTAATCCCGTCATATGACAGCCTATATGCTAGTCTTAAATGAAAATTTCAGATGTGTAGATATTCCTTGGAGAAGCAAGTCATTCTGGTGGCCTAAAAATAAAAATAAGAAAATATAAATAAGAAATTATTAACTTATTTGAGATACACATGCACACACAAACTGAATTTAAAGGAACGTGCGCATTGAAAGTAATACATACAAGTATAGTTCAATTTCTTTAAAAAATAGATTTAGAGGTAGCCTTATCTTGATGAAAGCAAAAGCCATGAAAGTAATTTATGTTAAATACTTGAATATTTCTTTGGAAGCATAAATTGAAACATATTTATAAATGGAATCCAAGTTGATTTTGATATTTGTTCTATCTTAATTATTTTAAGTTTTTCATTATATATAAAACTTTTAACAACACTTTTTTTGCTGTCTCTGAACCAATATTTTAACTGTTTTCCTCCCCCTTTTTTTCAGTAGTAAATAATACCTTATTCTATTGCAATATATAATCCTCATCAACTGTAGCTATATGTTTCCGTTTATCAAATTTTCGAAAATTTTATAAAACAATCAGCCCATGTTTAGTGTTAGACTTTGAAAAACATAATATTTAGTTTTCATTAGCTTAGAATCAGATTTTAAAATGTTGTGTTCAAATACTATATATGTTGATCGTTTTGTAGATTTACTTTGGAAGTTGAATCATTTTTAAATCATGAGATTCAACTTTAAATTTAATAAGAGATGCACTTGTACTTGGGAACTATGCAATCTTCGTCAATTTAACCAGTTAAATATAAAATTTGTCGTTTCTTTCCTTTTTTTATTAAATATGTCACTTATTTCAGGTGTTAAGTTTTAAAAAAATGCTTATCAGATATTTTTTTAGTAATCGAATAAGAGTATTTTTCTTGCAAAAGCCCATAAATATAGGATCCAATCCATATGTAATATGATTCAATTCCTACATATGTTGAGCGTTTTGCAGATTTGCTTTCAAATTGGATCGTTTTCAAAACATGAAATCCGATTTAAAACTTAATAACATATGTATTTTGTACTTGTTAAATATGCAATTTTTGTCAATTTTACCATTTAAATATAAAATTTTTCGTTTCTTTCCTTTTTTTTTAATTATGTCACTTATTTATTTTAATATTATACTTTATTAGATATATTTTAGTAAACGTATGTTTTCTTCTAAAAAGCAATATTAACTTTTTTTCTTTTTTTCACATAAGTAACAAAATATTTTATGATATGCTCATTTCAATTTCAATTTTTATTCAATTACGTTTTTATTTTATATATCATATTTAGAGCACGTTTTTTTTAAATGAATCCTTAAATTTGACTATGTTATTAGTACTTTGATATATAAATATTTTAAAATTTTGAAGTCAAAATATTAATATTTTGTTTATTAATTAAATATTTTTCAAATTAGCTTAATTGAAATTTCTGAATCATTTTGCATAAAATATAAACAAATTTTAAGTATACCTTTAGTTTAAAAATAATCTAGATGTTTCTTTCATAGAAATACAGAGAAAAAAAATAATTATGATGTTGATCACCATATTTTGCAGAATAAAAAATATCGATTTAAAAATATGATAACTACATATTATAGCTTCAATTGTTTCAACTAGACTTTATTTGATAACAATCTAACTTAAATATACGATTTCAGAAAATATGCTTATTTAATGTCAGTATTTAAACATTTTAATACATTAAAATTTTTACTTTTAAACAGCATTTGAAGTTATTATTGCTATAAAATTAATAAGTTATTATACCCATATGTAATGATAAAATGATAGGAATGAAAAAATATTTTTGCTCCGCATAAAATATTATAACAAATTTTAAGTATACCTTATAGACTTTACAAAATAATCTAGTGGTTTCCGTAAACATTCATAGAAAATACAAAGAGAAAAAATAATTTTGATGATTATACCCATATTTTGCAGAATAACCAGCTATAGTGGTTAATTTAAAGCATAACTATTTTATGTGCTTCAAATCATACCCGTTTCAACTAGACTTTATTTTTATAAACTTATTAAATAATACTGGAATTTAGAGATAATGATCTATTTAATGTTCGGAGTACTTAAACATTTGTAATACATGGAAATTTTACTCTGAGTAAACAGCATTTGAAGTTATTATTGCTATACCCATAAGTAATGATAATCTTACTATACCCATAAGTAAGGATAAAATGAGTATACCTTATAGACTTTACAAAGAAATCTAGTTGTTTCCATAAACATTCATAGAAAATATAAAGAGAAAAAAATAATTATGATGATGATGATACCCATATTTTGCAGAATAAACAGCTATTGTGGTTAATTAAAATGAATAACTAACATATTATATTCTTCAAATCATACCCGTTTAAACTAGACTTTAATTTATAAACACTAACTTAAATAATACTGGAATTTCAGAGACAATGATGTATTTTCAATGCTTAGGGAATACTCTAAACATTTGTAATACATTAAAATTTTACTTCTGAGTAAACAGCATTTGAAGTTATTATTGCTATACCCATAAGTAATGATAATCTTATTATACCCATAAGTAATGATAAAATGATGGGAATATGAAAAAATTATTTTTGCTCCGTATTACTAATGATATATTCTTTCACTATTCACTAAAATCGAAATTTCAAATTTTCGTTCGATTTTAGATGATACCATAATATTTATGAAGATAAATCGTTGCTAAATGTGGTTTATAAAACATATAACATCTAACATATTATATTCTTCAAATCATACCCGTTTCAACTAGACTTTATTTTATAAACTCTAACTTAAATAATACTGGAATTTCAGAGACAATGATCTATTTTGAATGCGTCGGGAGTACTTTAAACATTTGTAATACATGAACATTTTATTTCTGAGTAAACAGCATTTGAAGTTATTATTGCTATACCCATAAGTAATGATAAGCTGTTTATTATACCCATAAGTAATGATAAAATGATGGGAATGATAAAAATATTTTGGCTCCGTATTCCTAATGATATATTCTTTCACTATTCACTAAAATCGAAAATTCGAATTTTTGGTCGATTTTAGCTAATTTGGAAGTCCACCATCGTCTTAAGATTTATGAAGAGTGTCGAAAGCGTTCCTAAAATGTGTTAAAACCCTCTGTACATTTCTGAAATTTCTCAACCTACGTATAAAACTGTGAATACGCCCGTCAATACAATGATTTGTTATTCACCAATGATAATCTATTCAGCCTAAAGTAATAATTGAATATGTTAAACTTCCAAAAATCTTCACCTCTTTTACCATAAATAATTCATTCACTTCCGTTTTCGGTAAGCAACACATTGCATCGATCAGAAGTAATGTCAGCTCGTGTCTCTTTAAGTTCTCTGATGCATTATACATTAAGTATCGCTCTATTTTAAAGCACAATAAAATTTCTTGTGTTCCCCCTATTTCTTGTTTCTGTCATCACTTGATTTGCCCTAGGAGAGTTTCATCATAATTTTAGATTTTTTTCCGTTCAAACTAGTGATAAGAAATATATTACTATAGGGACAGCTCCATCTCATAGAAAGATAAATAAATAATTATACTTTCATAATTTTCCTTATCGTAGTTTTGTAAAAAAGAATGCTTTTTCGTAATAAATTAAAATACTGAAAACAATTGTCTAAAACTCAAGTGTAGTGCTTACCACTTCCCCATCAACATTAATTAAACACATAATGGGGATTTCAGTTATATTTGGAAAACACAGATATATGTGTTTATGGAAGATCATTTTTTATGAACTAGATACATCCAATATAGTTAAATTATACATATTTGAGAATTATGAATATTGATTCAAACCCGCGAACTCTGGTATGTAAGAGCATAAAGGTATGCGTAACAATAAGGTACATTCGTTTAAGCTTTTTTTACCCCTTTCGTCAAAGACATTCAGGACAGGACCGATTTGAACAAGAAATTTCGGGTTTCTACCAGCCAATAGAAGGGCTCGTTGGGATTCTGACCCTTCCGTTCTTGATTGGACCCCCTTTTTTCCCGGGGAAAATCTGATGTTGTTACCAGAAGAGAGAAGAGGGTAAACGCTGCCGGCATCCGCTGCTTGCGGGATAGACATTTTTTGGAGACACCAGAAAAAGGAATATCAAAGCCAATTCTTTAGGGCCGACAACGAGTCAAGAGGAGTCTTCGATATCCACAAATGATAAGTTGTATTACAGTTGTATTCCTTAGGCATTTAATTTATAAAATCATTTAATCAAGACATATTTGTCCATGTGTTTTTTAATGATTTTTAATTGCTTCTTTCTTAAACACTACGATAACTTAACATTATTTTTACAGTATGGTCATTTACACCCAATATGGTTTATATGGGAGATTATTTTTTTATGAACTAGTTGTATCCAATATAGTTAAGTTATGCATATTGATTCAAACCCGCGAACTCTGTTATGGAAGAGCAGCTCTCTAGCATTAGGTCATCGTTCGGTCATCAGTTCGTCGGAGTACTTAAAACATTTTGTTGGTATGGGAGATTACATATAGCCTTGCTGATTTCTAAGGCTAGATCGATAACAGGAACATAAAGGGGCAAGTATTAGAATTTGAGTCCAAAGGCTTTATTGTCGATCTAAGTCTAATTAACTTGCATGTTTCAAAAGCAGAATATGACCAAAACACTTGAAGCAAACCACATAATCTGGTTTAAATTGTGAAGAAGCTGTCTAATCTACAGTACGTTACCTTTATTTGCAAGTAGCTGTACTATGCACTGGAAATTTAAAATCTTACAATTTTAGCATTTATAAGTCTAACGTGACGAAATATAAGTGTTTGTAATGTGTTGAGAAAAATATAATTACTGCAAATAATATACTTATTTATTGAACTTATTGGTTTCTTTTTATGAAATTAGTCAGATACAATTTGTCACACTATGTTAAATGATTTTGCCTTAATTTATTCACTATAAAGTGATAATTATATATGCTCCCTTTCAAATACCCATCACTCCTTTTAAAACATAAATAATTCAGTTTTACTCTCTGTAAGTAACGTATTCCATCGATCAAGAAGAATGTCAACTGGTGTCTTCTTAAGTACTCTGATGCATTATACATTAAGCATCACCACATTTTAAAGTACAATAATATTTATTATGCTCTCGCAAATTCCTGTTTCTGTCAGGAGTTGATCTTCCAACGAGAAGTTGGTGAACAGTTTATATATTTTTTTCCTTCAATCTCTTAAGTGATTGTTATAGTTTCTCAATAAAAGAAATTTAATTTTTATCTAAAGCGATTTCTCTTTGAAGAAAACTTTCGTTAAGAAGGTTATTGCTAATATTTCATTGCTGTTGCTAATTATTATCTAAAGAGACACATAACCTTTACAATTAAAAAAAATCTACTATTTACATTTAGTTTATCTAGTTAAATTTTTGTTTTCTATTTTATGTCACAATTCGCTCGCAAATATTCTAAAATCTGAAATTATAACAATAAAAATTATATCGGATATTATAACACTTTTGTCTAACAGAGGTCTAAAATGAATTTTACTCAAACCGTAATTTTAGCAACTTACGAACATGATAAAGATGTTTCTTTTAGAAGAAAACTTTTAATTTATAAAAGGTTATTACAATTTCTGTTATCTGAAGCTAATGAATATTTAACGGGACATATAAATTTTAAAGATTAAAAAATAATCTATTCTTTTAAATTTAGTTTATTTAATTACATCAACAGTTTATATATTTTTCCTTCACTCTGTTAAGTGATTATTATAATTTCTCAAAAAAAAAATTATCTAAACTGATTTATTTTAGAAGAAAAGTTTAGTGTCTTAAAAAAGTTATTACTAAAATTTTATTGCTGTTGCTAATTATTATTTAAAGAGACACATAACTTTTAAACTTCAAAAAAATCTACTTTTTAGATACAGTTTATCTGGTTAAATTTTTATTTTATATCTAATATCACAAATGGCTTACGAATATTTTAAAATCTCAAATTACAATAATAAAAAATATACATCGGATATTTCAACGCTTCTGTCTAACAGAGGTACAAAATTGATTTTACTCCAATCGTAATTTTAGAAACTTACGAACATGACATCTAAAGATGTTTCTTTTAGAAGAAAACTGTTGATTTTTAAAAGATTATTACTGACTTTGTTTTCTGTTATCTGCAGCTAATTATTATTTAACGGACATATAACTTTTAAAGATTAAAAAATAATCTATTCTTTTAAATTTAGTTTATCTCATCACCAATTTTTATATTCTATCACACGTCAAAAATTGATTACATATATTCTAATATCTCAAATTAATATAATAAAATATATATCAGATATCATAACACTTCTGTCTAACAAAGATTATAAAACTGATTTCACTCAAACCGTAATTTAGAGCAAATTATACATCTAAAGATGTCTCATTTAGAAAGTAATTAATGATTTTTTTACAGCTACATTCTGCTAAATATTAATTAAAGAGATATATAACATTTAAAATTTCAAGAGCTCTACTTTTTAATTTAGTTTGTGTCATAATCAATTTTAGTTTTCTATCTTATATCACAAATCGTACACAAATATTCCAAAATCTCAAACTGTAATAATGCAAAATGTATCGTATATATTAGCACTCTCGCCTAACATAAAATTTATTTTAATCCAACCGTAATTTTAGTAACTTACATACATAACACCTAAAATGATTTTTTAGAAGAAAACTTTCAAATTTTAAAAGTTTATCACTAATTTTTTTACTGTTATCTGCAGCTAATTATTATTTAACGGGATATATAATTTTTAAAATTTCGTAAAAATCTTTTTTAAAATTTAGTTTACCATATAACTGATTTTTTTCTATATCTTATATCACAAATTATATAGAAATATTCTGAAAACTCATATTATAATAATAAAAAATGTATTGTATCTATTATCATTCCTCTTTAAGAGAGGTGTTAAACTAATTTTACCAAAACCGTAATTTTAGCAACTTAAGTGCATTATCTGTAAACATGTATTGCATACATAAATCTGAAACTTCGTACATATGTTGTTCCTAAGATGTAAATAATGGTGACAAAATAATTTTAAAAAAATATTAATACTTACATACTTTGAAATCTGGGTTTTCATTAATTCAAAAAGTACGAATAATCAATTTAAATTATTTTAATTAAAAAACTTTTAAATATTTCTTAGAATGTTCGTCATCATAATTGATAAGTCATGTATAAATTTTGACTGAAATATGATGTTGGTCCAAAGAAAATTTTGACAGAATTTAGTAAATTCTTGTAGTATACTTTTTGATATTCGTTATTTACAGTACAAATAAATATGAGTTTTGCTAATTATATTGTATTCTGAATAAATTTTTATGAATTGTACATTTAATATTAGGAAACAATAAAAAATATTTCTTTTGGACTTGTACTCGCATGTTTTAAGGTTGTGTATTGCCTTAAAGTTTAAATCAATAATGCTCCATGTTACACTAACGATAAAATCACTACTAGGAGTAATTTTGTGGATTATGTGAGAAGAAAAACCTACGAGAATTAGGAAATCATGGTAAAGTAGTTTTTCTCCACTTTAACTTCGTAGGACAATGTTTGCATAAGAATTTAAACAAATTGGTAGGCATTACTTACTATTCTGTTCCACACCTACAGGGAACATCACCACAATATAAATAAACATTGGTTATGGTGCTAGTGGGCTGTTTTAGCTGTTTTTTTTAAAGTTATAATGATCATCATTATATAATTTAAAGACGACGGAGGTGGTTTACGTCATGTATTATTATCAGCGAAGTTATCACATTTTAACCCTTTAACGGACAGTAGTTTCGTATCAAAACCACCTATTAAACATCTTTTTTTAAAACTTTACTTTTTGGATTACTTTACTTTATCTTTTTATAATTATTTGCGGCTCCAATCTCATACATCTGTGATATATGTAAGCCAATGATGTAGAATCAAGAGCTTTGGCAATTAAAAAAACTTTTTGGAGACTGGGATGAGTTTTTGATTATATATATATATATATATATATATATATATATATATATATATATATATATATATATATATATATATATATATATATATATATATATATATATATATATATATATATATATATATATATATATATATATATATATATATATAAATATATATATATATATATATATATATATATATATATATATATATATATATATATATATATATATATATATATATATATATATATATATATATATATATATATATATATATATATATACATATATATATATATATATATATATATATATACATTTATATATTATATATATATATATATACATATGTATATATATGTATATATATATTTATATATACATATTATACATTTTATACATATTATATTTTTCATATTTTCACTATATAACAGATGATAGTTCTACGTTTAACTTATTTATTTCTTTTTCTATTGAAATATATGTATTTAAACTTTCTGTACTTGAGAAGTCAGATTCAATTTATAGTTCATATGACATCAAATAAAAGTATCCGTACAAACAACACTTTTAAGTTGTTAAGCTGTT